>JAMWET010001247.1:47500-74721 GCA_024036415.1 Prochilodus magdalenae | reverse complement strand
TTTCATTCAGAGCCAGTCACAGGAGCGGTTGGTGGTGGCACGAGCAGATCGAGTGTCTGTGATGTATGAATGTGGAAACATGCACAGGCAGGTAACCCAGAGCCACACGACTTCCCTGTTGGTGGGCACCGACAGTGCACAAGAGCCCACCAACCAGACCCACAGACACACCAACAGAACCGACACCTGCGACGGCCTGTACTACAATCTCCAAACGTTCCAATCAACAGTGATACGTTCTACCACATGTGCTGGGTGGTGAGCTTACCGCTCTCACTGCTCACCGGGCACCACCGACCACAGCACAGGCTCTCCCGGCTCAGAACGTTTGAGCCAGTAGCCGGTATTGCCCATCTCTGGGGGTAACGCCCACAAAGATCCGAGCGGAGTGCGCCCTGTGGACATGATGGGGACGCATCACGTGTAGATCCGCTCTGTGAAGCTCACGATCTGGCAGACAGGGTTACTAGTACGAGGACATATATGCCGGCCCCAGTGGTCCTCCGTCTTTTCGTACTGCGAAGCACCAGAGCGGGAGACAAAGGAGCCACTGCGTCCTCACATCCCACGGAAGGACCGGTGGCACGTGTCGAGCTACAACGCTAGCTTGGGGTGGCGACACAGACACTAGCACCCGTGACAACTCTCTCCGTGCGAACGATTCCAGCCTCCAGCCACCCTACACAACTTCACCGCCAAACCTCGCCATGTGGTCCTCCACCAGGGTTTCTCATCGCTCCGCCCCTACTGCCATCCTGACTGCGGCGGTACTGCTCCACTCTCATGCTCCTCAGGTTGGAAGTGGATGTGATCCTACTTCTGACACCACTGTAGCGCCCCCCTACTCTTATGTTGCTTTCCAGGTTTTCCAGATCTTCCCATCATCAGAATTCCAAATAAAAAATTTCAGAAGACATGTGTAGAAGACACTGTGACCCTAGGTTCCCATCAGCACCTCACACCGAATCACTGTGCTGCATTGCTGGTCTGTGCTCTCAGAGTATAACTTCCTGGAAGGAAGGAAGCGGAAGGCTGAGGAGTCTGAGGTTTTATGGCGAGGGATGCAGATTTTGCGCTGACTCAGTTAGCAGCTGTATGATAAATACCCTCCTGGCTGGGTATAGTGTATTGCGGCAGGTACAGTAGGAACCCAGGCCCTTAGGGGCCGCGTAAGCATACGGGCTTCTCCAGGGACCCTGCGGGAATCTTACCGAGGCAGAAACCACGGAGCGGATCTCAGCCACTGGGAGAGGTGTGAGTGAGTGAGACTCAAACTGAGTGATGCGGTTTGAATGTCCCGTCTCAATCACAAGTCTCCACTTGGTGAGCGAGGAGTGGCCGGAGAGAGGGGTAAGAGAGGGAGGTGTGCACACTGGAGGAGTCTCATATAGGGGCACACTCCCAGGGAGTTCTCTTACCCCCCACCCCCCCCCCCCCCCCCCCCCCCCCCATGACTCCCCCCCCCGGCCTTCACCCCCAGTTCTGTCTGTTGTAAATTGATCCTTCAGTGTGGCTAATGCTCCGGCGGCTCGGCTTCTGAAGTGCTCGTTTCGGTTCCTGAGCTGAGAGTGGTGTTCTCAGGTCGGGGCGTGAGGGGCCGAAGCGCCGAGGCAGATGCTAGTGCTATGGTTTAGATTGATGTGCCTCTGTCTGCTCGCTAAACGAGTCATAAACAACGCAAGCCTGAGTGCAGGACATCCGGGGTCAGGAGCTGCTAGTCAGTGAAGGGCGAGTCTGAGTTGAGTCACTCGCTCGGTTGCAAGTGAAGTTTAAGGTTGAGTCAGTGTCGAGTCAGGAGTCATTTCTGGAATGCTGACTCTTAAAAAAAAACTTTGTTGTTTGAGGGGGCGAGTCAGAATCCAGTCACTACTCCTTAAAGAACACCTCCTTAATGAAGATCAACACACTGTCCTCATTCTCTCTCTCTCTCTCTCTCTCTCAGCAGATAGACCGTGGCGCTCTCTCGCTCTAATCCTCTCCACGTTCTCTCTCTCATAACCTCTACCTCTACTCTCTTCCAGTCTCACTATCTCCCACCTCTGTCGTCTATCTCTCTGTACACTCCTCTCTCTTCACTCTCGCTCCCTCTTACTTCTCATTCTCTCTTCCCCTACTCCTACTATCTCTATGTATCATCATCCCTAGCTCCTCCTTCTCGCCGCCTTCCTCTCTCTTCCCCTCTCTCTCCTTTCTCCCTTGACTCCCTTCTCTCAACTCTTCTCATCTCTCTTTCTCTCCCTCTACCTCTCTCTCTCCCTCTACCTCTCTCTCTCCCTCTCCCTCTCTCTCTCTCTCCCTCTACCTCTCTCTCTCTCTCTCACCGACACTCTACTCTCCCTCTCCCACCCATACACTCTCTGCACTCCTCATCCCTCTCTCTACTTCTCTCTCTCTCTGTCTCTCTCTCTCTCTCTCTGTCTTCCTCTCTCCGCTCTCTCTCTCTCTCTCTCTCTCTCTCTCTCTCTCTCTCTCTCTCTCTCTCTCCCTCTACCTCTCTCTCACTCCCTCTATCTCTCCCTCTCTCGCTCCCTCACTCTCTCTCTCTCTCTCCCTTTCCCTCTCCCTCTCTCTCTCACCCTCTCTCTTTCGTTCTCTCTCTATCCCTCTCTGTCTCTCTCTCTCTCCCTCCCTCTCTCCCCCCCTCTCTCTCTCTCTCCCCTCTTTCTCTCCCTATTTCTCTCTCTCTCTCTCCCTCTCTCTCTCTCTCTCTCTCCCTCTCTCTCACTTTCTCCCTCTCTTTCGTCCTCTATCTACTATTCCACGATCACCTCTCTCTTCCCTCTCTCTCTCTCTCTCTCTCCCTCTCCCGCTACCTCTCTCTCTCACACCTCTTCTCTCTCTATCTACTCCCCCTCTCTCTCTCTTTCTCTCTCTCTTTCTCCCTCCCTCTCTCACCCTCTCTCTCTCCCTCCCTCTCTCTCCCTCTCTCTCTCTCCCTCTACCGCTACCTCTCTCTCTCTCTCTCCCTCCCTCTCTCTACCTCTCTCTCTCTCTCTCTCTCTCTCCCTCCCTCTCTTTCCCCCCCTCTCTCCCCTCTTTCTCTCCCCATTTCTCTCTCTCTCGCTCCCTCTCTCTCCCTCTGCCTCTACCTCTCTCTCTCTCTCTCTCTCTCTCTCTCTCCCAGGTTGTTCAGCGCTATATTAGAGCAGGCCACTAAAGGGGATGGAGGGACGCCGATCGGAGGCAAGGCGGCGGGGTTCGATGTGAAGGCCCTGCGAGCGTTCAGAGTGCTCAGACCTCTAAGATTGGTGTCTGGAGTGCCCAGTGAGTATCGCGCTCTCTGACACTCCAGTATAACTCCTTTACAGTGCAGCATTCCTCTGTGTGTGTTTTCCCAGAATTCCTATAGGTCACTCCTAAGGTTGCTTGTGTTTCGCCGGCGTTGGACTGACACTGCTGCTCTGTTCTCCGTGTGATTTAGGTTTACAGGTAGTGCTGAACTCTATAATTAAAGCCATGGTCCCCCTGCTGCACATCGCCCTGCTCGTCCTCTTCGTCATCATCATCTACGCCATCATCGGCCTGGAGCTCTTCATGGGGAAGATGCACCGCACATGCTACTTCTCCAGACAAAAAGGTACCGGCACCAGTAAAATCCATATCCATGTTTATAGAGTATCCGTTCAGAAGTCTGATGATTCATAGGAGCTAAGAATACACGTCAGTAAAGTCGTACACCTTAGATCAGAGGTACTTAAATGGTGGGGTGCCCCCCTAGTGGGCCGCGAAGGGATTGCAAGGGTGGGTGGATGAACGTTAGATAGAAAATTGCAAAAACTGAATATTTAAAAGACTCAGTGTTTATTTATTTTATTTTTTAGAACAATAAATAGCCAAAAATTTGTGTCCTGTGAGAAACTAAAGCATTTCCACAAACCACAGTAGTAGAACCCAGGGAAACATGGAAATATGAAGACGAGGACTTCAGATATGAGTTTATTTCCGCTGGGGTAGAGAGAGGAGATGGCTGCGATGCTACTCTGGCTAACGACAGCTCTGGGACACCTGGGAAAAGTCATTTTACACAGGACAAACTGAAAACCGAGCCAACAAAGCTCCTTCTAAACCAGGACACGCAGAGAACGCTGAGTGGTAGCACAGCCAAGTGTTAATAACAAAGAATGGGAGGAACAAGGGATGAGTAAACGACACAATGCAGACAACGTAGCAGGAGTGTGATGTGATTAAGCCGAGGGAAAACTAGTGTCCTGTCGGTGAGCAGACACTACCGTAAGACAGCTTGTGCACTATTTCCACTCCGTGTCCATTAGCTTGAAAATGGAAACAAATTCCGAATTTTTTCAAATTCAGAGTTTTTTCAAAAAAATGGATGTTGGATTAAAAAGCTGCACACAAGCACAGCATTCCAATTCAGATCGAAAATTCCAGAGCTGGAACCGTGTCAGTATCTCAGAACCTCAAGGAAGAGGAAGAAGAAGAGGAAGAGGAAATAGAAGAAGAAGAAGAAGTAGAAGAGGAAGAGGTGGACCAAAGAAGAAGAGGAAGAAGAAAAAGAGGAAGTAGAAGAAGAAGGAGGTAGGAGAGGAAGAGAAGGACAAAAGAAGAGGAAGAGGAAGATGAAGAAGAGGAAGAAAAAGAAGAGGAAGAAGATGAAGAGGAAGAATAAGATGAAGAAGAAGAAGAAGAGGAGGAATAAGATCAAGAGGAAGAAGAACAGGAAGAAGAAGATCAAGAGTAAGAAATAGAGGAAGAAGAAGAGGAAGAAGAAGAAGAAGATGAAGAGAAAGAAGATAAGAAGGAAAAAGAAGAGGAAGAAGAAGATGAATAGGAAGAAGAAGAGGAAGAGGAAGAAGATGAAGAGGAAGAAGAAGATGAAGAAGAGGAAGATGAAGAGGGAGAAGAAGAGGAAGAAGAAGATGAAGAAGAGGAAGATGAAGAAGAAGAAGATGAAGAGGAAGAAGAAGAGGAAGAGGAAGAGAAAGATGAAGAAGAAGAAGAAGTAGAAGATGAAGAGGAAGAAGAAGAGGAAGATGAAGTAGAGGAAGAAGAAGAAGAAGAGGAAGAAGAAGATGAAGAGGAAGAGAAAGTTGAAGAGGAAGAAGAAGAAGAAGATGAAGAAGAAGTGGAAGAGGAAAAAAAGATGAAGATAAAGAAGAGGAATAGGAAGATGAAAAAGAAGAGGAGGATGAAGAAGAAGAGGAGGAAGAAGGAGAAGGTAAAAACAGGAAAACCGTACGTCGAGTCAAAAAGCTATACAGCTATACAGGTACACCATTCCCAATCAGACTGAACATTCCAGAGTCGGAATGGTGTCAGTATCCCGCAGGACCGGGACAGAAGGTACCGCTCATCATATCCAGCTCTGTTATGGTTATTACCTCGTTAGTGTGAGGCTGTTTGAGTCCCGCTCCTCGTCCGGTTGGGGTTATGGGGAATCTCTGTGGCCCCGTCAGCCCTGTAGGTCCCGCTGGGATACCTGTGTGGAGCCAGCACAGCCGAGCCCACCGTTTGAAATGCTCTCCTTGTTGTCCAGCAGATCTCATGTCTGAGGAGAAGCCTGCACCCTGTGCCCAGAGCTCTTCCCACGGACGCCAGTGCACCCCGCCCAACATCACGGAGTGCAGGGGGGGATGGGTCGGCCCGAACGACGGCATTACGAACTTTGATAACTTTGCGTTTGCCATGCTGACCGTGTTTCAGTGCATCACCATGGAGGGCTGGACGGACGTTCTCTACTGGGTGAGTCTGGTCTGAGCCCGCAGTACACACAACACCCGGCAGGGCTACATACCGCAGCGCTAAAGGCCTAGCCTAGCAGGAACCTCGACACCCCCTTTCTCCCCCGGACAGGGCTGGCTCTAGCCTCTTTTGGTGATGCTAGGCAGGGTTGTGAGAGGGTCTCCATCTGGCCAGGCACTTCTACACATTAGCTGTGTTCCCAAAGCCCCCTCACTCCAGCATCATGGGTAACGTAATGTTGGTTCAGCATGAACTCAGAAGCTGTTAGGGCGCCCCCTAGTGGTTAAGAGACACAGAGGAAACTGCTTATGTCACCTATTAGGTAGAAACAGCTCTGCCCACAATCTCCAAACACCCTGTACTGTCTGATTACAGATCAGCAAGGAATACGTTAATCTACGACCTGCGTCTCCTTGTCTCTGCACCCACTGTCCCTCTACCAGCTCCACTGACCATACAGGACACTCTGTAGGTGTACAGGTCCAGACTGTAGTCCATCTGTTTCTGTGTGTACTGTATTACCCTGTTCTTCAATGGGCAGGACCCCCACAGGACCACCACAGAGCAGGTAGTATGTGGGTGGTGGATCATTCTCAGCACTGCAGTGACACTGACACTGGGTTAGTGACCCAGTGGGTGGTGTGTGGATCAGACACAGATAGCAGCTGCTGTGGACACCTTAGTGTTACTGCTGGACTGAGAAGCGTGAGTGGATCAGACATCAGACACACAGCAGTGCTGCTGGACACCTTAGTGTCACTGCTGGACTGAGAATCGTCCACCAGCCAGAACTGTCCAGCCAACAGCGTCTTGTGGGCAGCGTCCTGTGGGCAGCGTCCTGTAGGCAGCGTCCTGTGGGGCAGTGTCCTGTGCCCACTGATGAAGGACTAGAGGATGTCCAACACTGCACTGTGCAGCAGCAGATGAGCTATCGTCTCTGACTGTCCATCTACAAGGTGGACCAGCAAGGTAGGAGTGTCTAATAGAGTGGACAGTGAGTGGACACAGTGTCTCAACACTCCAGCAGCACTGCTGTGTCTGATCCACTCACACCAGCACCACCCACACTAACACCACCACCACCACGTCAGTGTCACTGCAGTGCTGAGAATGATCCACCACCCACATACTACCTGCTCTGTGGTGGTCCTGTGGGGGTCCTGACCGTTGAAGAACAGGGTAATACAGTACACAGAGAAACAGATGGACTACAGTCTGGACCTGTACACCTACAGAGTCTCCTGTATGGTCAGTAAATACTCTAATGAGTAGACTGACTGAAGACGTTTGGACGCATACCTGTGCTTTGCTTTCAGAAGGTGGGATCGTTTGAGTGAACCGGTTCCTCGTGGTCTTCAGCCTCATTTTAGACAGGTCTGCTTTCTGGAACAGCGATTTAGGGAGATGGATGGTCTAGATATCCGCTAAGACTCAAAAGCCTGACCTAAAGAACTCTTAGCCTTTTATTATGCATCTTAGAGACGATTATGACTATTGTGTAGGTTTACTGAACCATAAAATCATTTTGGCCCATTCAGCAGGATGGATTTGTGACTGTGACCTATAACCTTTAACCCCTTAAGATCAAAACCATTACAGGTAGCATCAAAGGATATTGTGCATAGAATAATTAATATCTCGTAAGTGCTGCACGCTAGAGACTCATCTCTAATTTGCACTAAATGGTAGCATTGTTCTGTCAACAAGACAAGCCTCTGATTGGTCAACAGTTTAGGAACACAGCCTCTGATTGGTTTACAAGTTATGAACACAGAATTGGTCAAGGCTGCTTCTTTCCTCCTCCTACCCAGAGGAACGTTGTAGAATCGAGGAGAGGAGCAGGAGAGGTGGAGGGACAAGTCAGGAACACAGCTTCTGATTGGTCCACAAGTCAGGAATGCAGCCTCTGATTGGTCCACAAGTCAGAAACACAGGCTCTGATTGGTCTACAAATCAGAAACATAGCCTCTGATTGGTCCACAAGTTAGTAACACTGTCTCTGATTGGTCATCAAATCAGAAACATAGCCTCTGATTGGTCCACAAGTTAGTAACACTGTCTCTGATTGGTCATCAAATCAGAAACATAGCCTCTGATTGGTCCACAAGTTAGTAACACTGTCTCTGATTGGTCTACAAATCAGAAACATAGCCTCTGATTGGTCCACAAGTTAGTAACACTGTCTCTGATTGGTCATCAAATCAGAAACATAGCCTCTGATTGGTCCACAAGTTAGTAACACTGTCTCTGATTGGTCATCAAGTCAGGAACACAGCCTCTGATTGGTATACAAGTTAGTAACACAGTCTCTGATTGGTCCACAAGTCAGAAACATAGCCTCTGATTGGTCCACAAGTTAGTAACACTGTCTCTGATTGGTCATCAAGTCAGGAACACATCCTCTGATTGGCCAGGTCAGGAGCACAAACTCTGATTGGTCACCCTGTCAGGAGTACGGTTTCTCATTGGTCAACAGGTCGGGAGTACAGTCTCTGAGTACAGTCAGAAAAACAGCTCTGGTGGTCCGCTAGTCACAAGTCAGACAAACAAAGGCTCTGATTGGTCCTCAGGAATGCAGCCTCTGATTGGTCCACAAGCAGAGTCAGGAAACAAGTTAGCCAGTCTCTGATTGGTCCACAAGTCAGAAACGCGGCCTCTGATTGGTCAACAAGTTAGTAACACAGTCTCTGATTGGTCATCAAGTCAGGAACACAGCCTCTGATTGGTCAACAAGTTAGTAACACAGTCTCTGATTGGCCAGGTCAGGAGCACAACCTCTGATTGGTCACCAAATCTGGAGTACAGCTTCTGATTGGTCAACAGGTCGGGAGTACGGTCTCTGACTGGTCCACAAGTCAGAAAAACAGCCTCTGATTGGTCCGCTAGTCAGAAACACAGCCTCTGATTGGTCAAGTCAGGAACACACCTTCTGATTAGTCCACAAGTCAGGAACAACGGTACCAATTCTAGATAAAATGAAAGTACGATTCTAACTTTATGGTTCTGTCTCAGCGTTCCCAAGCTGGTAATCATTTTATGTACGATGTCCTTTAATATCCCAAACTGAATGCTAAAATGTACAGATTTATTTTATTCCATCAGGTGAAATCAAAGCTCAACGTACCCCACCCTTCCACCTGCATCTGTTCCTTTCTTGGTTCTACCTGTGCTTTTACTTCAGCTCTTTAAATAACTGGTCTAAGGCTCGCCTGTTAACTGATGAACCCAGTTTTAAAGCTCTTAAATTACAGAGTACTGGAGCGCTTTCAACCAAACCTCCGTCCGGACTAACACTACAGACAGGAATCTCAAAACACCCTCACGACAGAAGCCCAGTTTCAGTTAGGGTGGGCAGGTTCGGCCGTATTTGGATGGTTCTGCTGAACTGGTTCAGAGCCTGAGTTTAACTGATTCTGGACTTTGGGCTAAAATCGTTTCGCTCTGAGAGACCATGTACCTTAATTCTATCTACTCTATTAAATCTAATAATTAACCACCGAAACCATCAGACCACTACCCAAACTCACACACCTCCCATCGTCAGATTTTATATTAACACACTAATTATTCTAATTCTGATTCTAATACACTGTAAATCTGTGTTATTAATATTCCATTCTGATTTTCAGACTTTGGGAAACATCTATTCAAAACAATGATCTGACTTCTCACCGTGTGGCCATGAGGGACAGGGATGCAGTCTCACTTCTGCTCTAAAATGCAGGGGGTGTGGCTAAACTAAGACTCTAAGATCTGATTGGTCTAAGATCTTTTTGCCATAGGAGGGCAGTTTATACTAATTCAGTGAAATCCTCCGTGGAACACATGCAGCAGACTGAGACTAAAGGAATTCCAAAAAAACATATACTCCCACATTTTCCGAACTTTGCTTTTTGATGTTAGCAGTGGAGCTATGAGCCTACCGTCGCTCAAACTGGAAGTCAGTAGTCACCCAAATCTTTTCTGTAAGTACACTCGTCATCAAAAGCTGCGCAGACAGCTGCACCCAGAAGGGGTCACCCGGCAGGAATTAAACTTGGGGTGTAGGTGTGACATGATGATCCACACTCGACCGCACCTGACGTAGGCAGGGACGGGTCTTATCCCTGTACCTGACTGACTCAACAGCCCCCATTCCAGACCTCCAGCGAGCAGTGGTGTCCTCCATGAGTCCTCCTGTTAGTGCAGCACCATCGGCAGACGGCTGCACCACGCAGGACTACATGCACACAGACCGTTACCACAACTGTCCTTAACACCACGTCACCGTCACCAAAGACTGCTGTTTCTGTGTACAGTGGTGGGGGTGATGGGATGCAGGGGTCGCCATGCCTACAACACACCTATAGACACTTTATTGACTATCGTGGTTCTTTATTAGGCCCTTTCCCACAACATCCTACCCTGTATCCCTCCCCCAGTGTGTGGTTCTATAAGGGCTTGGCCAATAGGAAAACCACGTGCCAACTTCCTAACAGTGAGGAGGAAGCCAGTCAGATGGCAGAACTTTGGGGATCTCATTGGCCAGCCCAGATGTCAGCCCAACATTTCCGCCGTGTCATTGGCCTCCTCCTCGCTGCAGGGTCGTTGTAGGGGGGTTGTCCTATTGGCTGTGCTATTGGCCTGTGCACCATGTTGCAAGATGCGACAGCGAAAAGGAAGCCAATGACACACCAGAAATTTTGAAATGGCATCTGGGCTGGCCAATCAGATTTTAGGAAGGGGCACTGGTCACCCCACATGCCACAATGACACCCTCTCATTGGCTTCCTTCTCACGTGAGGGTGGTTGTAGCGTGGGGTTCTTATTGGCCGAACCCAATTAGAGCCATCCATGGGGTGGAGGGATACATATAGGACGTTATGAGGCAAGGTAGTGGATGGAATGTCTATCTGGGAGTGTAGACCTGTTCCCATCACCACCATCTCTGTAAATTTCCCAAATTTCCGCCGTCTGATTGGCTTCCACTTTGAAGTAGGGTGGTTGTAGAACGGTGTGGCTGTTGGCGGACAGCATCCTCCCCCAAACCCCCAACTCACCCACTGTGGGCCACATTCTCATTGCGAGTCTGTTTCTGTGAGGGGGCTTTTAGAGGGGGACGTCTGGTTACCTTCACCACCACTGTCAACAGTGAGCTGTTCAGTTTGGTTTGAGGTTAAGGTAAAGAGTAGATCTGAGGAGGTGCTGACAGTATAGATTTGGGTGACCATCGACAGATACAGGAAAAACATTGGACCCCCAAATACCATACCTGAAAAAACCTGGAGTGAAGAAGTCACATGACTTCTGATCCTTCGTCAGGGTGCACTAGAGTCGTAACGACGGCGAGGCGGAATGCTACGAGTGCACTACAGAGTGCTCATCGCGCCCCATCGTAGCGTACTGCGGAGTTTACTCAGCGCCTCACGCGAGCTCGCGGCCCATGTTTAAGGAAAGCACCTGAAGAGTGAGGAATGACTCTCGGCACAGCGCTATGAGTCACGCAGCGCTCCACTCCAGTGGGCTCTCTGTCTGCAGCCGCAGCGGGGGCTGTGTTTTATCGCTCTTTGTTCCAGTCCCTGTTCTCTAAGTGACCCTCAAGTAGTTACATGAGGAAGGCGGTCTCCTCGCTCAAGCATGTCTGCCCTTTGAGTTGTTCTCCTGCTGCTTTCGTTTCCTCTCCTCTCCCGCTTTCTCTCTTTTCCTAACTGGGCTTCTGTCCTCCTTCAGATGCAGGATGCAATGGGCTATGAGCTTCCCTGGGTCTATTTTGTCAGTCTCGTCATCTTTGGATCCTTTTTCGTTCTAAATCTGGTTCTGGGGGTGTTGAGCGGGTAAGCGGCGTGTATGCGTGTGTGTGGTATGTGTGTGTGTGTGTGTGTGTGTTTCGGAGTCTGTGTTCTCGCCTACCAAACACGAAACAGCTTGATGGAACAGGTTTCTTCCCCAAGGAGAAAAGGACAGGGAGGCAGAGAAGGAGAAGAAGGGCACATACAGTATGAAGACAGGTCCATTACTGCTGTTTCACTCCAGTCACTGGCTAATCATCCCTCATTCTCTCTCTCTCTCTCTCTCTCTCTCTCTCTCTCTCTCTCTCTCTCTCTCTCTCTCTCTCTCTACCTTTTCATCTCTCCATCTCTCCATCTCCATTTGTTCCCAGGTGAACGATGCTGTAGGGAACTCCTGGCCTTGGATTTATTTTGTTACTCTAATCATCATCGGCTCTTTTTTTGTTCTTAACTTGGTTCTGGGGGTCCTGAGCGGGTAAGAGACAGGTGGCCATGTGAACAGACAGACAGACAGATAGACAGACAGACAGTCGGACATGACTGGGGTTGCTAATAAAGGATTTGGGTTCCTGGGATCATTTTTTAAATCTTGTTTTTTAAAACTCTGTGAGGTAAATGTGGTTTCACATGCGCACTAGATACAATTATATGCACACCAGATACTATCAGGTTAGCACCTGTTACTATGTGGTGAGCACCAGGTACTATCAGTTGCAATTCAGATACAATAATATGCACACCAAATACTATCAGGTTAGTACCTGTTACTATGTGGTGAGCACCAGGTACTATCAGATGCAAGCCAGATACAATTATATGACTAGATACTATCAGGTTAGCACCTGTTACTATGTGGTGAGCACCAGGTACTATTAGATGCAAGCCAGATACAATTATATGCACACCAAATACTATCAGGTTAGCACCTGTTACTATGTGGTGAGCACCAGGTACTATCAGTTGCAAGCCAGATACAATAATATGCACACCAAATACTATCAGGTTAGCACCTGTTACTATGTGGTGAGCACCAGATACTATCAGATGCAAGCCAGATACAATTATATGCACACCAGATACTATCAGGTTAGCACCTGTTACTATGTGGTGAGCACCAGGTACTATCAGATGCAAGCCAGATACAATTATATGCACACCAGATACTATCAGGTTAGCACCTGTTACTATGTGGTGAGCACCAGGTACTATCAGTTGCAAGCCAGATACAATTATATGCACACCAAATACTATCAGGTTAGCAGCTGCTGCTATGTGGTGAGCACAAGATACTATCAGATGCAAGCCAGATACAATAATATGCACACCAGATACTATCATGTTAGTACCTGTTACTATGTGGTGAGCACCAGGTACTATCAGATGCAAGCCAGATACAACAATATGCATACCAGATACTATCAGGTTAGCACTTGTTACTATGTGGTAAGCACCAGGTGCTATCAGATGCAGGTCAGATACTTGTCTGGTGTGCCCCATATACTGTTTATGGATCACCAGGTACTAGCATGAAAGTATATGGTGCTCACCTGAAAATTTCAGGTGCCCACCTGTTTTAACTTACAAAAACAGCATCTGGTGCAGGTACTATGTGGTGAGCACCAGGTACTAACATCTAACATCAGAAGTTGTTATGTGATGGGCACCAGATGTTATAATAATGATGTAGATAATAATAAGAGGCACATATTTGAACTTAAAGGGTCACGTTTTTTCCTATAGAAAAAATTCTGTTCAACAGTAGACTTCTCCCCCTCCCCACCCATAAACTCACCCAAAATGCTTATCCACCAAACCAAACCTGCCGAATAAATATTCTTACCACCTAAAATAAAATACTTCAATTAATAAACTGAGGAAAGGACCGTGTCTTTCTGTCGACTTCAAAGTGTACAATTAAAAAGAATTAGATTTAAATGTTAAAAGTTAAATATAAAAGATAAACTGCAGGAAGTAAAAATACAGGGAGGCAGAAGTAAGGACACACGGTGATCCAATTTTATACACAAGCTGAGGGGGAGGGGTGGAACCTGTTAGGCCCTGTCACCAACATGGCGGCCATCTTGAATGCCACCATCTTGAATTCAGCTTCAGGTTAAAATAGAAGGTAGGTGTGTGATGCATCAAACTAGTAGTGAATCTGACCAGAAACACGGTGGTGTGCTTCAACGTGACTTCCGTGCTCATGTAAAGCAGCGATTTCACGTGAAACTAGAAAACTCACCATACAGGCGGCACAATATGTTGTCCTCCATATGCACAGTGAAACTACATTTACCTGACACTCTTATCCGGAGCCACTCGCAAGGTTAATCATATTACAGCTAGGCCAATGTAGTGTTAGGAGTCTTGCCCAAGGACTCTCATTGGTGTAGCACAGCACAGTCACCCAGGCCGAGAAATTAAACTCCCATCTACCACCTGGGTCAGTAGCTCCCCCGGTGGGTCATGGTGTTATCCACTGAGCCACACCAACCAACCAAATTTAATCCCAACCATCCCAACATTCTATCAACAATCAAAGCATCTATTAACAATCTGTATCAAATTACAGTGTGAACATTCGCCCAGCTCACAAAACCGGTTCTGATGAAAGGTTTCTCAGTCACGGCACTCCAAAGAACCTCCGTCTAAGCACCTTAGCTAGAACCTGTGATCAAACGTGATTATAGATATATACCGTTGGGTACTATACGCCCTCTTAGCTCTTTACAGGAGACACACTCGCTCTGCCGATGGAGACACATGAAACACAGACACTTATTAACCTAACGTGCGATATAAGGTAACGGGACACGGGCTCCTCGTAGTGTGGCCTGACATGAGCCCAGCAGTTGGGTTACAGTTCACATGAGCCAGCAGGCTGAGGAGCTCCAGGACTTGTTGTGTCTTCAATGCCTTTTATGGAAAAGCAAAGCGCCGTGGTAAGAAAAGAGCATTTACTCAGACGAATACTCGGAGGACGTTAACTCCGCTTACACTTAGGCTTTCATGATCTTATATCTGGCTTTGGCGTGGTTCCCAGGATTCCCGGATGGGAGCTCCCAATTTCTTTTTGGTCTACATTGTGGAAAATTAGCAACTCCAGGACAGACCGGCAGATAGATCACAGATTGACCTTTTTTCAGACTTGAAATGGCTTTTAATGTATTTCAGCTTGGTTCTTTCGCACTCTGGCATGCCTCCTCAAAACTTCAGGTCACCCGAGTTCTCCTGGCTCTGCTCTTATTCCGAGATGCTTCTCCAGCTGTCATGTCTTTGCACGTCTCATCTTCATTCAGCACCCACTATTGCACCGTGTCTTATTACTAGTTCTTATATATATATACTGTATGTGAGCTCACCAGACAAAAACTGCGTCCCCTTGTGTATTTAAGGTGGTAGTACCTTCAGGCTCCTGCAGATGGCGCTGCACAAGTATGATGGGTCCCTGTGGGGTGTGAGTGACGGGATCCATAGATTGGGAGGAGGTGCTACAGTGCAGGGAATGTCTCGTTCCATGTGTGGAAAATGGCTCCAGAGCAGATGTTAATGATTGGCTAAAAGGAGGGACTGCATGTGGGCGTGGCCAAAGACCATAGTGTGAAGGAAGTAGGTGAATCTGCAGGTGTGTGGAAGCGTACGGTCATACGGGTCTACCAGCAGTGGATACAATCCCAGTCTACAGGGAATTCTCCTCGGAACTGGGCCAGGGAAGGCCTCCACTACATCTGGACTAGCTGACCAGTTCTTTGATGTGAGAGTGTCTGAACATTGATGTGGCTACATCCAGACACTTGTCCCGTCCATGCCCGATCCAGTCCCAGCTGTTACTGGTGCTGGTGGAGGCGGTGTTAGGTACGGGTCAGTCACATGGGGCTCAGTTTTTGTCTGGTGAGTTTATTTCGGAAGGTGAAATACTTCTGCATCCACTTGTTGAGGAACAGTGTTCTTAAAGTGTACGCTCACATCCCTTCCGGGACTCTCCTGTGTAGCAGGAATGCCATGTTTAAGCCGTCTTAAATGTCCCACCTGTTTTTATGGAACTGAGATCTGCATATGGGGCGTAAACCCCGTGTTCAGGCCTGTACACCTCTTGTGTACACACACACATGCTTTGCCAGGCAGAGTGCATCCTGTTTGTGGCCTTCAGTGCATCGATGCCGTATCTCTCTCTGCCTTCTCTGATAGGTCTGTCCCTGTTCTGACCTGTCCACTGCTGGACTGTGTGTGTGTGTGAGTGTGTAGGTGTTGTCCCTGTGTGCGGCTGTTTCCTGTATATCGTATAGATGTTCAGATGTCCCTCTGTTTCTTCTGTTTCCTCTCGTTCGTCTCCTCCGTGGCTCAGAGAGTTCTCTAAAGAGCGTGAGAAAGCCAAGGCGCGTGGTGATTTCCAGAAGCTGCGTGAAAAGCAGCAGCTTGAGGAAGATCTGAAGGGCTACCTGGACTGGATCACACAAGCAGAGGACATCGATCCAGAGAACGATGATGAGGGACTGGACGATGACAAACCCCGAAACCGTAAGTACAGGCCGGTTTCAGAGTGTTACAGAGGGTTGGATGCTGCATATTTGTTTATTTGCTAATAATAGTGATTATTATTATTATTATCAGACCTGGTTTGGCACAGGAGCGTCAGACTGGGGTCCTTCCAGGTCGCAGCTCTTTAGACACCAGCAGTTCCCTCTTTTCTAATACTCAGAATTTAACCTTGCTAATCACTATAATCGCTATGCTAACTCAACGGCGAATGTAAATCAGAGCACCTTTCGTTCATTGTTCGGTACCTACAGAGTAGAATCTCTGATGTCACATCTGTCTGGACTGGTTTACGGTTTCCCTTTCAATCTGGTGTGCCGCTAAATCCGATCAGGAAATACGGTAGAACACTACACAAAACTGTGGCTAGCAGCTAACAGGCTAACGGCTACACACACAAAACAGGTCTGATTCGGTCTGTCCCTCCATCGCCAGTCTCTAAGCGTGTCTTAAAACTCTTTACCCTCTAAATGGATGTTATTTGAGCACCTCTCTCCTAGCTAGCTAAGCTAGTAACATCCAGACATCCCAGTACAGATTCAATTCACTAACTAAACTGGCTACGAGAAAGGTACTGGCTAGCATTAGCTTAGCTTGGAACCTACAGCCCCAAGCACCACAGAACAGACTTGATTTTGGGTTTCGTTCATCAGAATCGAACCTGTTGTGTAGTAGCAGGGCTGGCAGCATGCTAGGTAAGCTAATGCTAACCAGTCGGTTAGCAGGGCCATTTAAAATCTAGAAATTGGGGTTAGATTAAAGGTTTGATGTCCGTCTGAGTGAACTGAGCGATTTTGTTCAGTGTAATGCAGCAGGTTTGACAATAATGGGGAACCAATCAGCGAGTATCCGGGTTTTAAGCATTCCGTGTTGTCCGTGTGGAAATGCCACTGGAACAGTTGCCCTCCATGCTCCATGAAAAGAGGCCATGGACTATTACCCCTGCATTTACCGGATCAGATCAGAAACCCTCTCTGGAGCTATGGTAATCAATCCTTAGCTACAGTGCAGCAGACAGAAATGAGGTTGTAGGTTGATCCCTGAACTTTCACTGCCCTGAATTTGGACCAAAATAGCTGCTGCGTTAAAGTTTAATGTGGTCTTCGTGAGGAAGCTGAGGCAGTAGGCGAGGTTAGAGCTGCTCTAGTCTTCCACACTGACGCTCCAGAGGCTGTGCGACCACTGGGAGACAGCGTCCTCTCACTTTCATACCCAGTGCGGGCTGCGGACACGCGTGAGGTGAAGATGTTAAACACTCTTAACAGGAAATACAAGGAGTGAAAAACCATGTACTGACCGTGTACTGACCGTCGCAGAGACTCACACCTACACAAGCTGAACACAAAGCCATGAGGGGGAGTGTTCATGGATAGCCTGAGATTGTGGTTATACTGAAACCATGACATGGAGTTTGGAATGAGAGGGGAATCTGGGAATGGGGCCACCTGGATTAGCACACAAAGAGAAATGGAGAATCCAGAATCACCTAAATGCTTCTGATCATCACAAGCAACTCTCTAGAAACCACCTTCTACCCCATAATAGCCACCTAGCAAACCCTGGAAACTGCCTGCCTAGCAACCACCTACAATACCACAGCACATGGCAAGCAACAGCCAAACACACTATGAATACACCATATTGAATACAAAGGTATCCCCATAGCAACACACTAGTAACCACTTGGAACACCATAACAACTGCCCAGTAACACCCAGGGGTACCGTAGAGACCACCTGGCAACAACCTTGTAACCATATGAACCACTATAGCCACCCCCTGGCAACTACGCTGCATACCATAGAAACAGCTTAACAGTACCAACCACCTAGTACCAGTGCAGTGGCCAAGCAGCATCCTGTCAACCCACTGAACACCAACGACAGCACCTACCAACGCCTTAGCAATCACACTGTAACAGCTGCAACCAGGGATACCAAATTTAACACCTAGCAACACATTAGCAACCATCTAAAACTATAGCCCCTTCCTAATAACCTCATTGGATACCATGGCAGCTACCTGGCAACACGTTAGCAACCACCTGGAGCACTGTAGCACCTGATTGAAAACCACCAGTGATATTGTAGCGACTGACCAGTCAGAACCCATGATACGCTGGTGACCACCTGGCAACTCCATGCAACCGTGTGATTCACTATTCCCACTTCCTATCAACCACATTGCGTACCATAGAAACTGCTTAACAACCACCAAGAAACAACAACTGCCAAGCAACCATGAGGGATGCCATGGCAACCACCTAGCAACTCAGCTACTTATAACTCTATAGCAACCACCTTGCATTCCATAGAAACTGGGAATCACCCACTTCCCTCGACATGCAGCCTTAAAACCAACTTATCCATTTATTTATTCCGGAATTCCTCGGCAGACCCTCGTCAGACCCTCGGCAGACCCTCGGCGGACACGGCTTTAAACAATCCAATCCCAAGATCTGGGTCCGTCGTTAACCTTTCCCAGCATTCCGAGTGTTCCTCCACTCTGAGGTGAGCGGCTTTAGCTGCCATGTATAATGAGTGGTCAGCCGTGTCTCTGCTCCTCGCTCGTGGTGGCCACATGGTGACCATATGTCAGGGCAGCTCTTGGTGCTGAAATCCTTCTGCTGGTGTGGTTTTGCTGGCACAGCTTTTCTGGACAGGCTCTGGTTTTCTCTGCCTGAGGGGACCTGCGGCCCAGCCAGCCCCCACACCGCGTACCGCCGGCCGCCTGCAACCAAAACTCCACCACTCAGCGCTGAGCAACACCACAGCCTTCATCGAGACATCTGGAGTACAGGAAAACAGGGGAGCCCAGTGACCAGCTGTGTGCTTCTGACCCGCGAAGAAGGAAAACGGGTCTTCATCATGCCGAAGGAATTCACTTATCCATAACAATTCCCAAGTTCTGGAGCAGAACATCAGTGGTTCCCCAGTTAGAGTCATAGGAACCAAATCCAGCACGTTTATAAACATTCCCTGTGCAGAGAATGGCGTTCCCTGGAATTCTGCAAATGTTCCCAGTACAAGGTTTATTCCAGGCCGTACCTCTCTCTGACTGTGATTGGTCCGTTATTTGATCTGAGACCTCCCCCTGACTGTTATTGGTCCGTTATTTGATCTGAGACCTCCCCCTGACTGTAATTGGTCCATTCACAGAGACCTGCAATCTGAGCTCTCCCCCTCACTGTGATTGGTCCTTTATTTTTCCTGAGACCTCCCCCTGATTGTGATTGGTCTGTTATCTGAGCCCTCCCCCTGACTGTGATTGGTCCGTTATTTGCTCTGAGCCCTCCCCCTGACTGTGATTGGTCTGTTATCTGAGCCCTCCCCCGGACTGTGATTGGTCCGTTATTTGCTCTGAGCCCTCCCCCTCACTGTGATTGGTCTGTTATTTGCTCTGAGCCCTCCCCCTGACTGTGATTGGTCTGTTATTTGCTCTGAGCCCCCCTCTGACTGTGATTGGTCCGTTATTTGCTCTGAGCCCTCCCCCTGACTGTGATTGGTCTGTTATTTGCTCTGAGACCTCCCCTGACTGTGATTGGTCCGTTATCTGAGCCCTCCCCCTGACTGTGATTGGTCTGTTATTTGCTCTGTGCCCTCCCCCTGACTGTAATTGGTCTGTTATATGCTCTGAGCCCTCCCCCTGACTGTGATTGGTCTGTTATTTGCTCTGAGCCCTCCCCCTGACTGTGATTGGTCCGTTATTTGCTCTGAGCCCTCCCTTGGACTGTAATTGGTCCGTTGTTTGCTCTGAGCCCTCCCCCTGACTGTGATTGGTCCGTTATTTGATCTGAGACCTCCCCCTGACTGTGATTGGTCCGTTATTGGTCCCCCCCTCTGATTGAGGTGTTCTCTGAGCCCTCCCCCTGACTGTGGTTGGTCTGTTATTTGCTCTGTTATTTTGGTTTATCTGAGACCTCCCCTGACTGTGATTGGTCTGTTATTTGCTCTGAGCCCTCCCCCTGACTGTGATTGGTCCGTTATTTGCTCTGAGCCCTCCCCCTGACTGTGATTGGTCTGTTATTTGCTCTGAGCCCTCCCCCTGACTGTGATTGGTCCGTTATTTGCTCTGAGCCCTCCCCCTGACTGTGATTGGTCTGTTATTTGCTCTGAGCCCTCCCCCTGACTGTGATTGGTCTGTTATTTGCTCTGAGACCTCCCCCTGGCTGTGATTGGTCCGTTATTGGCTCTGAGCCCTCCCCCTGACTGTGATTGGTCCGTTATTGGCTCTGAGCCCTCCCCCTGACTGTGATCAGTCATAAGTTTATATGATGGATGTAGAAGACCAGGTGACAGGGCAGACCCAGCTGCTCTTCGCCTCTGCACTGAAGGGTTAATGGGTGTTGTGCCAGAGCTCTTGATCTTGATATCTGACAGGCCGGTAATGTCAGCTGAGGATATGAGTCATGGGCGACTGTAGGAGAGGGAGTCCGGTTCGGGAACATTCAGGGCCTGTTTGAAGCATTAGCTGCTAATGGTAATTTATGAATGACACACAAAGAGTTTCAGCTGGACTGATTACACGCTGTCCGTGAAGGTTCACCCCCAACCGGAATTTACCAGGATCAGCCCAAGGTCACACTCAGTGATGTAAAACACACAGTCAGAAGTTCAGGTGCACCTAAACAGATGTAGCTGGTGGTCTTATAGACTCTACAGTGGTACACTGAGCAGCTCCACCTGCTGAGAGTCTGAGCCAGTCCATATCCTGATACACCACATCTACTCCTGATGTACACAGCATGATACTCCTCCATATCTCCACCTCTAATATATATTTAGTGGTGTAAAAACTTTGATCTCTTTTTCTGCACAGTGTAAAAGCTCTAGCTCTCCTTTCAGGTTAGTGAATATTCATGATGGACCGACCAATAGAATCGCTCCAAACCTGCTTAGTAATAAACCTTGTTCTATCAGCTCCACTGCAGGGTAAGGAAGCTGCTCCATCCTCCTGTACAGCTCCACTCTGGAGGGGTTTAAGGTGGACTGGGTAATTCCACTCTGGAGGGGTTTAAGGTGGACTGGGTAATTCCATTCTGGAGGGGTTTAAGGTGGACTGGGTAATTCCATTCTAGAGGGGTTTAAGGTGGACTGGATAGTTCCATTCTGGAGGGTTTAAGGTGGAGTGTATAATTCCATGAGAGGGTTTTAAGGTGGACTGTATAATTCCATTCTAAAGGGTTTTAAGGTGGACTGTAGAATTCCATTCTGGATGATTTTAAGGTGGACTGGATAGTTCCATTCTGGAGTGGTTTAAGGTGGACTGTATAATTCCATTCTAAAGGGTTTTAAGGTGGGCTGTATAATTCCATTCTAAAGAGTTTTAAGGTGGACTGTATAATTCCATTCAGGAGGGTTTTAAGGTGGGCTGTATAATTCCATTCTAAAGGGTTTTAAGGTGGACTGTATAATTCCATTCAGGAGGGTTTTAAGGTGGGCTGTATAATTCCATTCTAAAGGGTTTTAAGGTGGACTGTATAATTCCATTCAGGAGGGTTTTAAGGTGGGCTGTATAATTCCATTCTAAAGGGTTTTAAGGTGGACTGTATAATTCCATTCAGGAGGGTTTTAAGGTGGGCTGTATAATTCCATTCAAAAGGGTTTTAAGGTGGACTGTATAATTCCATGAGGGCTATTTCATAGTTTGGTGTCCTCACGTTTATTCTACAGTAATGGATTAAGCTACACAGAAGGAGAACCTTCTAGTAGAACCGTGCACTAGGAAAGCTACCAAAGTGCCACAGGATGGTAAAATACTGCGAGTGTGAATGACACATGGTTTGTCCTTTTACTGATCGACGCTGATGAGGATCTGAATGATGTGATATGCAACACTGATGATGATTTCTGGCAGTACCAGCTGTAGTACCAGCGGGTAACACCGCCACTTGTCCTTTACCGTCACTACAGCTTCCATTCTCCTCAGGACACTCACTATGAGGTCCTCTCAGTGAGTGTATGAATAGTAATAATAATAATATTGATCAAATACTCTTTATTAAAATCCATCGAATGCTTATTTACACACACAGACAGGAGAGGTGAACCGAGCCGAGGAAAGGAAGGGCGAAAAGAAATCAGACTAGAGGAAAACAGAGAGTTAGATACCAGACGAGAGATGTTAGAGGACCTACAGTGATGCCAGGCAAGAAGGAGCGATGAGCAACCTTGCCATCTAGAGGCCCAGCGTGGAACTGCATCTCATCGCTCCTACGGTCACATGACTGCAGACACTTCAAAATAAGGGTGCTGGAGGAGTTCAACGGGCCGATGCCATGCAACAAGCACCTTGGGTTTCCCAAAGAGCCTTCCCATTGAATACCCCAGTGAATGAATAAATGAGGTCCCAGAACTGACGTAGTGGATGCTGCGGCCGGCTTATAAGACAGCGCAGGTAGCCAGATAGCACCAGTTCTGGTTGGACACAGTCTAAGCTTGATGGCAACTAGTTACTGATCCTACTGAGCCTCACTGGTGGGGGTTCCCCCCAGGCTTAGGGCTAGCAGGACTCGTTGGAAAGGGTGCCTCATGCTCTACTGACCTGTGGAGTTTAGAGATCTTCGGAGATCAGATACTGAGCATTGATATCTCTGGTGTCTGAAGACCATCGTCCTGTAACGCTGCTCTAAACTTGAACTGGACATCTGCCGTAGGTAGGGCCACCTGGGGTGCACATGTGGAAGATTCCAGGGTCTGTATCTCTAGCCCCCCGGAAGCTAGATGTGGGGTCCAGGGCTCATTGGAGAGGGCACGTCATGCTCTGACCTCTGGGGCTTGGCTTCATCATGGAAGTTGCTTGTTGTAGAGAATTCCCTTCTCCAGTGGTGTTATTCAGTATGCCATCAACGACTGTTCCACATCCACTCGACTTTCACTGCTGACCCTGTGGAAGTCGGGCCACCAGTAGTGGGTTTGGTGTGAGGTGGTCCAGATGTTCTTTATGGTGGTGGTGATGGGAACCAGGCGTCCCCATCTCTCCCTGGTATCCTGCATTTCACACCATCCCCCTCTGTCTCAATGACGGTCTACGTCCTAGCCACCCAGTGAAAGGTTCTTTAGGGAACCGAAACAGGTTCTTCTTCATGTATCACAAAGCTCATGTTTACAGGAGCACCTGTGTGTATGTGTATGCGTGTCTGTGCGCTCTCAGTCTCGGCCTTCTTCTGTTGTTTCCAGGGAAGACCCGCCGTTTACAGTGCTTTCGTGGAGCGGTGAAGAAAAAAGCGGCCGTACTTTGTAAGGCGTGTGCGTCTGCATGGCATATACTTCTCTACTGAGCAAAAAAAAAAAAACTGCCAATGGCCTCCGAACCTTAACCCTGACCGCTCCCCACAGCCCGACTCCAGAAACCTGACTCGCCTTACTCAAAGACAAGAGAGAGGAGTGGCAGGGTTATGAGGGACTGAAAGGGTTAACCCCCCCGCCCCCAGCCCCCCCATCCCCCCTATCCCCCCTCCCCCTCCCAACAGCACACCATGTTTAGAGAACCTAAAGCCAACCCTATCATCATTAATATTCATAATCATGACATACGTGCGGAGTCATATTCTGAATATTAACGGGAAGTAATGGGCCTTGATTAATGAGAGGGCGTTACTGCTGTATCCTCTGGGGCTTCCTTTTCTTTTGTCTGGCATACCGGTATCTGTTTGAAGCCCCCCGGTGCATGCTTACCCCCCGGTATTATTTGTGATCTTCCTTATTGACTGTGCATGGAATATGAATAACCCCCTGTTTTGATTTGCCACAGTTAAAGGGTAAGTTCTGGTTCCGGTGATCCAAGCTGTTACCGGTGCTGTCCATACGGTATTATCACTGAGAGGTCACTGACCATACAGGTGTATCCCAGAGTTCACCTTTCACAGTCCTATGCACATTAATATCATCTGAAGTATGGTCACCATAGCAATCGAACCCCCGCTAGGGCTCAGACTGCACGGAAAAGGGAATGTGGTAATGGTTGTGACATCACAACTATCCTCAAGCCGGGTCCTTTTCCGTAGGATGTGCCTGTTATGTCTTCTGTATAGGGGGATTTCGGCTCAGAACCAGTCGGGGTGGTTTGGCACGAAGCGCTCGGTTCTAGAGAACTGTTCACAGTGGGGGCGATGGGAACCGGACGTCCACCTCTACAAGCTCCCTGGCTTGTTCCATGAGGAAGCTTTGGCCCCCTCGTTTAACCCGGTGTCAGCGGAGGGACACATGCCCGGATAATCCAAAGTGTTTGGTGACCCCTGGTGACGCTTGGTGACCTCCCAACAAAGAGATCAGTGAGAATCTCTAGAAGGAAGCCTTCTGTCCTAAACTGCTCCTTACCCTGAAAGTCTTGTGACGAGTGGAAACCCTCATCACATCACATTGGGAACCGTGTTTCGGGAGCGTGTGGACGCCCATAGTCCATGACGAGGTTCAGCAGTCGCTGATGACGATCCCGGTCAGGTCAAGCCTGCACCATACCCAGCACAGGAGCCTGGTGACGTGAGGAAGCCATCGCTCATCACTCTGATACTGAACACCAGAAATAACTGGGAGGGGGTTTAGCGCTGATTAGCCTGGGTACAGCATAGGGAGACATCCTGTCCCACTGTACTGTCAGATCCAGTGTAAGTGAGCATAACTGTGGATGAGGACAGCACATTCCCTCCTGCACATGCTCCCGTCCACTAAGCATTGTTCTAACTTTAGGCTGTGATCTAGTTCACGCTGTCAGGCCGTGATCACTGGAGAGATCTGCTCCGGTTCTGCAGTACCGTGACTTGCTGGGTTCTGAAGCGAACGAGACAGCGAGCTCACGAGCTACACTAATCTCTCACATTATGCGCTGATTGCACTTCCTCCCACATGGTCCTCGAGGGTTAAAGAAAGGAGTCAGAGACAGACTCATTCCAGTGGAACCGATCTAAACGAGCGTCTGTTAATGTCAGAGCGTTCTCCATTGTTGGTGCGATCTGATGGTAGAGGTGGGCAGTAGGATGTGTTTTCTGGTATACGCTTTATTCTGCTGCTCTGGTTGTGACCGCCGCTATTATAGATAGATAGATAGACAAACAGACAGACAGACAGACAGGTAGATAGATAGATAGATAGATAGATAGATAGATAGATAGATAGATAGATAGATAGATAGATAGACAGACAGACAGACAGACAGGTAGATAGATAGATAGATAGATAGATAGATAGATAGATAGATAGATAGATAGATAGATAGATAGATAGATAGATAGATAGACAAACAGACAGACAGACAGACAGACAGGTAGATAGATAGATAGATAGATAGATAGATAGATAGATAGATAGACAGACAGACAGACAGACAGACAGAAAGGTAGATAGATAGATAGATAGATAGATAGATAGATAGATAGATAGATAGATAGATAGATAGATAGATAGATAGATAGATAGACAGACAGACAGACAGACAGGTAGATAGATAGATAGATAGATAGATAGATAGATAGATAGATAGATAGATAGATAGATAGATAGATAGATAGATAGACAGACAGACAGACAGACAGACAGACAGGTAGATAGATAGATAGATAGATAGATAGATAGATAGATAGATAGATAGATAGATAGACAGACAGACAGACAGACAGACAGACAGACAGACAGACAGACAGACAGACAGACAGATAGATAGATAGATAGATAGATAGATAGATAGATAGACAGACAGACAGATAGATAGATAGATAGATAGATAGATAGATAGATAGACAGACAGACAGACAGACAGACAGACAGACAGACAGACAGGTAGATAGATAGATAGATAGATAGATAGATAGATAGATAGATAGATAGATAGACAGACAGACAGACAGACAGACAGGTAGATAGATAGATAGACAGACAGACAGACAACCGTAGTGTAGATAGATATGAGTGATGACAGGTGATGATAGATAGACAGACATAACCTAGATAGAAAGACGGTATAGATAGATGACAGATGTATAGATAGGTGATAGACAGACAGACAGACAGACAGGTAGGTAGATATGCCAACCAGACATTTATACAGCATGTGGGCCAAAAGGGCAGGGAGGGGGCCAGGACCCTATTAGGTGACTACCTGAACAAGCCCCTGCACACTGTACCACCCTACATCCAGTGAACCAGGGCTAGCTATACACCTGGACTGCTAATATTTGACGACGGCTAATCAACCAGAAAAGCTAATCATGATTTACCTGGAGAAGGGGGACACGTTTCGCCATGCTGCCCACCCCTATCTCGTAATCCCAGTAGATGGATGCCAGTGGTTTGCGTTGTTGTGCAGAGCAAGGTCCCGGTGAAACTGTGAGGTAATAAACAGAGGAGGTGATGAAGGTAAAGATTAGACAGACCGGAATGTGTGAATGCAGCATGCACTAGCGTGCCCCCGCTCGGCTCTGCTTAGAGACCCTCACCAGCATGCACAGGGAGACGGTTACCCATGCCTGCATGCGATTGGCTGCCTGACTGCTGATGATAATCAATGGGCCAGTGTAATTTCACCTCAGTGCTCTTTTCCGCATTCCTCCCGTCTGTTTTCCCAGCTTCCATTTAACACTAGCACCTTGCTGTTTGCGAATCCAGGATTAGGCCAAGCACACGTGGCTAACGTGGCTAACAATGAACGGGACAAGCATTGATTAGCATCAGTTCAGTCACTGTTAGCAACACTAGCGTTCACTGAAACAAGCCCTTAGGAAGGAATCCATGGAGATCACCCAAAGTAAGATCCGGCCTGGCGGTGTAAACCTCCTCACCTGCGAGTGCTGAGTTATTCCCTCGCGCATGCACTCTCAGACAGAGCGCCGAATGCCCCCGGATGACCTCCAGTAAAGCCGGGCGCCTTGCTGTCCATGCCGTTACTCCACCCCATAAAAGATCAAAGATTTTGCCACATGTTGTCATGACTACAGAACGTCTGCGGCCCACGGGGAGAAGAACCGCAGGTACCTGTCACCGTAACAGAGCATCTCACTGGATCATCAGGCTGCTTTAATGGTCCAGGGGGCCCACGGGTCCTCTCCATCCCGCTGTAACATGGCCGTAGAGCTGGTGTTTAATCTCTCCTGGCCTGTTCTCCCTTCAGTAGTCTATAAACTCTGCATACTTCAGGTCCCCAGTCCAGGAGGCGAGGGCTTTTAGAGGGGAGGGCAGTGATGAGAGCATTCCAAGCAGTTTAACCTGATCCCCGGTCACCATGTCA
>JAMWET010001247.1:35000-37500 GCA_024036415.1 Prochilodus magdalenae | reverse complement strand
ACTTTATTAAACAAACACTTTAAAAAGAATAAAAATTTCTATAAAGAAATGTAGAAAACTTATAAGAATATCTGCTTATAACAGTCTCAAAAAATAAACAAGTAGCTTTCACTTTTCTCCATTTATTTATTTAAAAATAACATTTTTATTAGTAAAAATGTCTATAAATAAATGTAGAAATCTGACAATTTGCTGCTTAGGTAGCTTTCAGTTTACAGTTTATATACTAAAATAATTTAAAACATCTATATATAATATAAGAAATATCTACAAATACGTTTAGAAAAAATAGGAAATACCTCTCCAGTTATTGTTTATGTACAAAAATCACCTAAAACAAGCATAAAATATTTACAAAAAAGTTTGGAAATCTAGAAAAAATGAGCTTAGAACTATCTTAAAAATAAATAAGTAGCTTCCAGTTTACTTAATTTACTTTATTAAACAAACACTTTAAAAAGAATAAAAATTTCTGTAAAGAAATGTAGAAAACTTCTAGTAGAATATCTGCTTATAACAATCTCAAAAAATAAACAAGTAGCTTTCACTTTTCTCCATTTATTTATTTAAAAATACTTAAAGTAAAAAATGTCTATAAATAATAGTAGAAATCTGAAAATCTGCTGCTTAGGTAGCTTTCAGTTTACAGTTTATATACTAAAATAACTTAAAACAGGTAAAAAAGGTCTAGTAATAAGTTTAGAAGCCGAAAATGAGCTCAGAACAATCTCAAAATTAGAATTTTAAGACGTTACAACTAGATATAAGAATTTATTTATTTTCCATAATGTGATTATTTGCAGTGCCTCATGAGTTGCCTCAGTCCTAGTCCCAGTTCTTCCTACTATGCAGTCTTAAAAAGAGGAACTCCACCAATATTTCCAAATTTAATTTAATTTTAAGTGGGTAAGATGTAAACACAGTCGTTCAGAGTGGTTCTAGATAGAGTCCGAGCTGTACACAGTGGTGGTGAAGGTAACCAGACGTCCCCTCTAAAAGCTCCCTCACAGGAAGTTCCTACAGGAGGAGGTTCTGAATACGCTGCCTGATGTCTGAGACGCTGTTTATGATAGTGTGGAGAAGATCTCAGCCTTAAACTCCATTCATGGTGGAGGGATACATGCTGCAGGGCGCTGTGAGGTCAAATAGTCCCCCAAAGGAACTTAGTATTTCCAGGTTTTCCAGATTTTCATCATCAGCATTCCATACACACTCAGAAGACACGTGTAGGTTCATTGGTGGGTTAGATAATAGTGTCTTTATGTGTGTTCTAGATATGGAGAACCCTGGTTCCCATCACCACCACTGTACACTGTTAATACTCACATACGGTTTGGAAGATTCCCATCCCCAGACTCTCTCACTGTGACGGAAAGCTCCTGAGCTCTGATCTTGAACAGACATCCTCCTCAATGTGTTCTTGGCCATCGCTGTGGACAACCTGGCGGACGCCGAGAGCCTGACATCAGCTCAGAAGGAGGAAGAGGAAGAGAAGGAGAGGAGGAAGCTGGCCAGGTACTGTAGCCAGAGCACCTCTCAGGGCACTTCCCAGTGACCAGTGAGCTCTTCCGAGTTGCACGGTTGCACAAGAGCCTCGTTCTAAACGAACAGCGTTCAGGTGTAATGCTCAGGTGCCCTAATCCTGGGGAGCGGCTCGCTGTGACCAGCCTGCTTTATGTCTGACAGGATGGCCAGTCCGGAGAAGCGGCAGGACAACGAGAAACCTCCGATAGAGGAGGAGAAGAGAGAGGAGAAGATTGAGCTCAAATCCATCACTTCGGATGGAGAAACTCCAACCACCACCAAGGCAAGATATTCCGACATCCACTAACACGACGGTCCCAGTTCAGTTTCCCAGATAGGCCTTTCCATTCCACCAGGAAACTCCATTACACATCCCAGGTCAGCTGACACAGGCCTACACGCACCAATCCTGAGGTGAGCTGCCTTCTGTGGTGTTAGGTTGTCGTGACCTCTGCAGTCCACCAGGGGGCTCGGTGCCATGATCTCCATCCCAATTAGGCTGGACGAACCAAATTAGGCTTTTTCAGTGCGCTGCAGTTCTTCCTTTCACCTGATGGTGGCATTGCTGTACAAGTCCAGCGTAAGGCACAGCGCTGTGTATGTGACCATCATTTAGCTGGAGCTGGGGAGCAGTTCCTCTCTCACTAGACATTTCATCAAGAGCTACAGTAGAAGGTGTGGCCATCACATGCCGACAGACTCCACTGAACTTAACATGAACCCTTTACGAAGAAGGTCATTCCAGTTCATCCCAGTTTATTCCTGAAGCTTTCAGTTTCCTGGTTATGTAAGTATCAGTGATTTACTGAACTGATACAGTACAGCTCTGGAAATAAATCAGAGCCCACTCCAGCTTCTTCCACATGTACAGCAGGTTCTCAGTGAGGAACCGAAGGTTGGGTTCTAGCTTTACTGGCAGATACAGTGAGCATCTGGTTCATAAGAACAAGGTCCAGCAGCAAACACACAGGACAAC
>JAMWET010001247.1:0-30000 GCA_024036415.1 Prochilodus magdalenae | reverse complement strand
GGTACCAGGAGAACGGTACTTGTCTGACTGCACTGTGCCGAGTGTAGAGTTTGGTGGAGGCGGGATTATGGTGTGGGGTTGGTCTTCAGACCAAGAGACTCTGGACCATTCCATCCTCCCAACTTTGTGGGGACAGTTTGGGGACGGCCCCTTTCTGTTCCAACATGACCGCACACCAGTGCACAGAGCAAGCTCCATAAAGACATGGAGGAGCGAGTCTGGTGTGGAGGAACTGGACTGGCCTGCACAGAGTCCTGACCTCCACCCGATAGAACACCTTTGGGATGGATTAGAGCGGAGACTGAGAGCCAGGCCTTCTCGTCCAACATCAGTGTCTGACCTCACACATGTGCTTCTGGAAGAATGGTCAGAAATTCCCATAACCACATTCCTAACCCTGTGGAAAGAATTCCCAGAAGAGTTGGAGCTGTTTTAGCTGTAAAGGGTGGAGCATCATACTAAACCCTATGGATTAAGAATGGGGGGTCACTTTGACCATATGGTGTATTAACTGCATTAATAGATGTCTGTGTTACTAAGGTGAGATGTTTTGCACTGTACTGTTTGATGTAAAAGTCTCTTCCTGTGCAGATGACAGCGTATGGAGCGTTCCTCCATAAGGGGTCTTTCTGTCGTAACTACTTTAACATTCTGGATCTGGTGGTGGTCAGTGTGTCTCTCATCTCCTCAGGGATTCAGTAAGTACAGGCCACATCTGGTTAACCTCCATGGTGTATTGTCCGATGCAAGCAGAAAGCTTACGGTGCATGCTCAAGGGTGTAGTGGTGAGTGTGACGTGGTGGTGAGGGGGGTGGGGGTATTTGCTGCTATGTACATAGTATGGTAAATATACCTTCATCATCAACAGAGCAGCTGCACCCAGAGGGAGGTGCGGGTGTGTTGGGAAGGAAGATAAAGGTGACCAGGATCAATAACTGATGATAAATTTAGACTGATATGATCAATATTTATTGAGCTACACATACAGAAGTCTGTCTCTCAGTATGGCGTCGGGCCGCCATGTTTGCTAACCCAACACGTCTCGGTATGGAGCTGTAGAGGTTCCTAATGGTGTCCTGTGATAATCCATCCCATGCAGCTTGAACATCCTCACACAGTTCCTGCAGATGGTGCGGTAGGGGTGGGGGTGGAGGGACACCAGGTCTTCTGGACATGTGACTGCAAACCGTTCATCTTGGTGCTGACCACGGTGCCTCCACACACGGATTCGTTGGGTGTCTCCACCAAGACTAAAGCGGGACTCGTCACTGAAGATGACCCGCTGCCGTTCTGAGTCACTCCATGACAGTCTGGTACGACACCACTGCAGTCTTTGGTGACGGTGACGTGGTGTTAAGGACAGTCGTGGTAACGGTCTGTGTGCATGTAGTCCTGCGTGGTGCAGCCGTCTGCCGATGGTGCTGCACTAACAGGAGGACTCATGGAGGACACCACTGCTCGCTGGAGGTCTGTAGTGGTGGTGTTGGGTCAGTCAGGTACAGAGATAAGACCCGTCCTTGGAAACTTGCACGTTTCACTCCTGTGGGTTGACTCCTTCTGGGTGCAGCTACTGTTTTAATGATGGGTGTAGGTACCTGGGTAGATTTGCGGAGCATCAGAAGCAGCAGCTTGTGAAAGTTCTTGTTTGGGTTCTCCTCAGCCGAACCTCGTTAGACTGAGCTCGGCTCCTGTCTGTTCTCCGCCCTGCAGGTCGAGTGCCATTAATGTAGTGAAGATTTTGAGAGTTCTCAGAGTCCTCCGACCCCTGAGGGCCATCAACAGAGCCAAGGGCCTCAAAGTGAGTTCCTCCAGGATGCCTGGCCGCTGATCGTTGAGCGGGCCGAACAGCCTCGCCTGTACTGATGTGTGTGAGTCACATGTCCCCAGCAGAACTGAGCGTTTGTGTTTCTGTGAATCTGCAGCATGTAGTCCAGTGTGTGTTCGTGGCTATCCGCACCATCGGGAACATCGTCATCGTCACCACTCTGCTGCAGTTCATGTTCGCTTGCATTGGAGTGCAGCTCTTTAAGGTGAGGACACGCCTGCACACCTACCCCTCATTCTGTCAACACAGCGTTTCACTTCCTTAGAAGCAGAACAGATCAAAAGAGAGTATAGCAGCATCCTGGGTACTGTTAGAATAACATAGGCACATGAAGGCCTGAGAGCTCTTAACCTCACAGAAATCAGTAACTCCTCTACAATAACCGGTAACACTGAGACTGGACACGACACCCAACACTACATTCTCCTGGTATTGTAAATCCTTCTGGAGAAGAGCACCTGCTGGATATCTGGATGATTCTACTGAGCAGTTTCAAAGTCAGAACTAAAACACATCTTGGAGTTTTAACTGACTAAATGTAAACTGAATTATGTTTGCTTTATTAGTGTAAAGTTAGGGGTTAGGGTGTTTAGTGTTAAGTTAGGGGTTAGAGTGTTTAGTGTAAAGTTAGTGGTCAGGGTGTTTAGTGTAAAGTTAGGGGTTAGGGTGTTTAGTGTAAAGTTAGGGGTTAGGGTGTTTAATGTAAAGTTAGGGATTGGGGTGTTTAGTGTAAAGTTAGGGGTTAGGGTGTTTAATGTAAAGTTAGGGGTTAGGGTGTTTAGTGAAAATTTAGGGGTTAGGGTGTTTAGTGTAAAGTTAGGGGTTAGGGTGTTTAGTGTAAAGGTTAGGGGTTAGGGTATTTAATGTAAAGTTAGGTGTTAGAGTGTTTAGTGTAAAGGTTAGGGGTTAGGGTATTTAGTGTAAAGTTAGGGGTTCGTGGTTTAGTGTAAAGTTAGGGGTTAGGGTATTTAATGTAAAGTTAGGGGTTAGGGTGTTTAGTGTAAAGTTAGGGGTTAGGGTGTTTAATGTAAAGTTAGGGGTTAGGGTGTTTAGTGAAAATTTAGGGGTTAGGGTGTTTAGTGTAAAGTTAGGGGTTCGGGGTTTAGTGTAAAGTTAGGGGTTAGGGTATTTAATGTAAAGCTAGGGGTTGGGGTGTTTAGTGTAAAGTTAGGGGTTAGGGTGTTTAGTGATAATTTAGGGGTTAGGGTGTTTAGTGTAAAGTTAGGGGTTATGGTGTTTAGTGTAAAGGTTAGGGTATTTAATGTAAAGTTAGGGGTTAGGGTGTTTAGTGTAAATTTATGGGTTAGGGTGTTTTGTGTAAATTTATGGGTTAGGGTGTTTAGTGTAAAGGTTAGGGGTTAGGGTGTTTAGTGTAAAGTTAGGTTTTAGGGTGTTTAGTGTAAATTTAGGGGTTAGGGTGTTTAGTGTAAGGTTAGGGTGTTTAGTGTAAGGGTTGGAGGTTAGGGTGTTTGGTGTAAATTCCGGGTTAGGGGGTTAGTGTAAAGTTAGGAGTTAGGGTGTTTAGTGTAAAGTTAGGGGTTAGGGTGTTTAATGTAAAGTTAGGGGTAATGGTGTTTAATGTAAAGTTAGGTGTTAGGGGTTTAGTGTAAAGTTAGGCGTTAGGGGTTTAGTGTAAAGTTAGGGGTTAGGGTGTTTAGTGTAAAGTTAGGGGTTAGGGTGTTTAATGTAAAGTTAGGGGTAATGGTGTTTAATGTAAAGTTAGGGGTTAGGGGGTTAGTGTAAAGTTAGGAGTTAGGGTGTTTAATGTAAAGTTAGAGGTAATGGTGTTTAATGTAAAGTTAGGTGTTAGGGGTTTAGTGTAAAGTTAGGCGTTAGGGGTTTAGTGTAAAGTTAGGGGTTAGGGGGGTTAGTGTAAAGTTAGGAGTTAGGGTGTTTAGTGTAAAGTTAGGGGTTAGGGTGTTTAATGTAAAGTTAGGGGTAATGGTGTTTAATGTAAAGTTAGGTGTTAGGGGTTTAGTGTAAAGTTAGGCGTTAGGGGTTTAGTGTAAAGGTTAGGGGTTAGGGTGTTTAATGTAAAGTTAGGTGTTAGGGGTTTAGTGTAAAGTTAGGCGTTAGGGGGTTAGTGTAAAGTTAGGGGTTAGGGTGTTTAGTGTAAAGTTAGGGGTTAGGGTGTTTAGTGTAAAGTTAGTGGTCAGGGTGTTTAATGTAAAGTTAGGGGTTAGGGGGTTAGTGTAAAGGTTAGGGGTTAGGGTGTTTAGTGTTAGGGCTACAGTCCCAGTTGATGAGGTCTGACTATGCTGTGGTGTGTTGCAGGGCAAGTTCTACTACTGCACAGACTCTTCCAAACAGACACAAGCAGACTGCAGGTAGGAGTCTGGGTCTTTATGAATGGTTGGAAGAAAAACTTCATATTTAATCATGTATGAATCGATAACTGCTGACGATGCCTGGTGAGCACCGCTTCTCTCCTTCGTGCCTGTTTACAGGGGGACATATATTCTGTATAAAGACGGGAACGTCGGGAAGCCGGAGAGAGCTCAGCGTACATGGGAGAACAGTGACTTCAACTTCGATGATGTTCTGCAAGGCATGATGGCCTTGTTTGCTGTGTCCACGTTTGAAGGATGGCCGGGGTAGGTTCCTGTTCAGGCCAAAGTGCCAGCCTTGATCTCTGATATGATTTCTGTATGTAGCCTTCATAATCAGACCCGAATCTGCAAACTGGAATTCACCACAGGAGTCTCTAAAACTCTGGTGCCACTAGCTGGTTTCTATCCACCTGAGAGAGCCTGTACCTGTTTTACTGAGTTTTGGATTAACCGTTATCATTCTTATTCAGTTTGGTCTTTTATTCTACTGTTACTTTTTATTCTTATTGTTAATATTTTATTGTATCTGTTGCAACACTTTTGCAGTTTAGTTGTTTATGTATTTTTATTTTTTAAAAATTGTAAATTTATTTTTATTAGTTTGTAAAGTCCTTTAATTTTAACTTTCAAATTTTTTTTCGAATTTTCAATTTTTTTATTTAAATGTATCCTCCTATCTTGGTTTTGTTTATTTTTGCCTTTATTAATTACATCTGATCTAGTTTTAAATCATTTTATTGACAACTTTATGATTTTTATTTTTATTTTATTGTCGAATTGTTTATGTTTTTATTTTAATTGAACCGAATTAAATTAAATTTCCTTTGGTCGGTCCCTTTGCATTGAAGATGACAGTCACCCTCAGTGCACTTCGGAGTGAAAACTAAGATGGACTGATCCGCACAGGGAGCTCTCTAAGCACTGCGACTGTAACGCTGTCTCTGCTCTGCAGGCTGCTGTACAGAGCCATCGACTCCCACGCTGAAGATGTCGGCCCCATCTACAACTACCGCGTAGTCATCTCCATCTTCTTCATCATCTACATCATCATCATCGCCTTCTTCATGATGAACATCTTCGTCGGTTTCGTCATCGTCACCTTCCAGGAGCAGGGAGAGCAGGAGTACAAGAACTGCGAGCTGGACAAGAACCAGGTAGAGGAGTCCTGATTTGGGGTTTGGTGTGCGGTGTAGACAGAGTGAGGGAGAGAGGGTTTGGTGTGAGGTGTGTACAGAGTGAGGGAGAGAGGGTTTGGTGTGAGGTGTGTACAGAGTGAGTGAGAGAGGGTTTGGTGTGAGGTGTGTACAGAGTGAGGGAGAGAGGGTTTGGTGTGAGGTGTGTACAGAGTGAGGGAGAGAGGGTTTGGTGTGAGTGTGTTGTACACATTCGAGTGAGGGAGAGAGGGTCCGCGTTTGGTGTGAGGTTGTGTACAGAGTGATGGAGGCAGAGTGGGTTTTTGGTGTGAGGTGTGTACAGAGCTGAGGGAGAGAGGGTTTTGGTGTGAGGTGTGTACAGAGTGAGGGAGAGAGGGTTGGTGTGAGGTTGTGTACATAGTGAGTGAGAGAGGGTTTGGTGGGAGGTTTGTAAAGATTGAGGGAGAGGGGGGTTGGGGTGAGGTGTGTACAGAGTGAGGGAAAAGGGGGTTTGGTGTGAGGTGTGTACAGAGGTGAGGCGCTAGAGAGGGTTTGTGTGTGAGGTGTGTACAGAGTGAGTGAGATGAGGGGTTTGGTGTGAGGTGTGTACAGAGTGAGGGAGAGAGGGTTTGGTGTGAGGTGTGTGTTACAGAGTGAGTGAGGAAGAGGGTTTGGTGTGAGGTGTGTACAGAGTTGAGGGAGAGAGGGTTTGGTGGTGTGAGGTGTGTACAGAGTGAGGGAGAGAGGGTTTGGTGTGAAGGTGGTGTGTACAGAGTGAGGGAGAGAGGGTTTGGTGTGAGGTGTGTACAGAGTGAGGGAGAGAGGGTTTGGTGTGAGGTGTGTACAGAGTGAGGGAGAGAGGGTTTGGTGTGAGGTGTGTACAGAGTGAGGGAGAGAGGGTTTGGTGTGAGGTGTGTACAGAGTGAGGGAGAGAGGGTTTGGTGTGAGGAGTTTCTGTGGGGGACTATTTGACCTCACAGCACCCTGCAGCATGTATCCCTCCACCATGGAGGGAGTTTAAGGGAGGGAGCTTTTAGAGGGGACGTCTGGTTACCTTCACCACCACTGTGTACAGCTCTGACTCAGTGAACTGGAGTCGTCTCTCCACTCCGGTCCAGTGCAGAACTGACTGTTTGTATGTGTCTGTGTGTCCGTGGTACAGAGGCAGTGTGTAGAGTACGCTCTGAAGGCGCGGCCGCTGCGCAGGTACATCCCGAAAAACCCGTACCAGTATAAGGTATGGTACGTGGTCAACTCCACCTACTTTGAATACCTGATGTTCACCCTGATCCTGCTCAACACCATCTGCCTGGCGATGCAGGTCAGTATCTAGGGCTCTCTCTGGCTGAATAACTGATGGACTGAATGGCTGGACAGGTGAATTAATCAGATGCTAGTTAACCCTTCACTGCCGTGAGATCTTGTGACTGTTTAAATGAGACTTTAGATTTTATGTCCCAGTGTGCACTTTAATATGCAAATCATGTGTGACATCACAACCTCACTTTCATAAATGACACCAGTTCAGATTATATACTCTATAAAGATCATTATGGTGGCCGAATGGAAACAGCCTGTACCACCTGACCTACAGTCTCAATGCGGATACGTATCCACACTGGATACGTCGGTTCTTCAAGGGTTCTTCACACCCCGAGAACCCTTCATATGATTAAAGCACCATTCAGATTATCAAAGGCCTGAAGGTGCAGCAGATGGTTCTACACAGATCCCATCTGAACAGGGTCCTACTATACATGGAGGTTGTGGCAGGTTGAAAGTGCAGGGTTCTGTTGAGGGTTGTCCAAGAATCATGGTTAGAACACAGAGCTGGGTCAGAACCAAGGAACATGAACACAACTAGACACTCAGACCACACAAGAACACGGCACAGAACTCTGGTGGCAACCAGGCCGAGCAAACAGCAGGGTCTAAATGGGAGTCCTAACGAGTCCTAGATCTGCTGCAGGTGTGTGAGAGTGGGTGGAGCCAGGTGGAGCACCGCACAGAGGGGGCGGTATGTGGCACCTACGGAGCACCAATAAGGGATGTTCTATTCTTTTATTTTAAGCTTGACATCGTAACATAGCAGAAAACATTTGGGTGCTACACAGAACCCGTTTAATGTTCTACACAGAACCATCTAGAACACATGCTCTGCTTAGAACAGAGGAACGTTAAAGATCACAGTGGTGAGTGTATGTCAGGCTTAACTTCAGAACAGCAGCAGAACCCTTTCCTACAGTGCGTTCTCCATCAATCTGAAGAACCATTTCACCACACACAGAACTCCTTACTCAGGCACAGGGTTCTCACAAGCACTGTGCCAAGGAACCCTTGAAGAACCACCTTGTTTTGAGTATGTGTAAATAAACATCACATGATTCAACTTTTATACACTGCAGACTGCAGTTCCTATGGCGCAAATGACAACACAGGCCAAATCATTTAAAACGAGTTATTTATTTATTTGTTTGTTTGTTTGTTTGTTTATTTATTACTTGTTTTTTATTTTATTTATTTTTTTATTTTTTTATTTTATTTATTTATTGATGGGTTTTATTTAATTTTATTTTAGTTATGATTTTATTTATTTATTTATTGTTTATTTTATTTTATTGTTTTATTTTTATATATTTATTTTTTATTTATAGGTTTGTTTGTTTGTTTGTTTGTTTGTTTGTTTGTTTGTTTTTATTATTGTGCCATTTACAGTCACATTTTTGTGAGGCTCATGCCCTGTGTATTTTGTGATTAATGCAGTAAAGGATGAATGAGTAGCTGATTTATGAGCAGTTTATGTAAATGAAATGAGGTTGTGCTGCATGTTGTTCTGTTTCCTGAGTGTTCGGAGAAAACAGGATGTGTTTGTCTTCCCGCAGCACCACGGTCAGTCCACGTCCTTCAACAAAGCCATGAACATCCTCAACATGCTCTTCACCGGTCTTTTCACTGTGGAGATGATCCTCAAGCTCATTGCCTTCAAGCCCAGGGTACGATCTGCTCCCTTCCTCTCCTGCTAGCAGACGATCTGTAGAGATGATCATACAGTCTAACGTCACTCCTGATGGTTATTTCCTCCTGTGAGAAGGAGAAATCTCCTCTCTCTCTCGATCTCTATCAGAGAGAGAGAGTCTCTCTCTCTCTCTCTCCTCTCAAAGCTCTCTCTAAGATCTCTCTCTCTCTCTCTCTCTCCGAATTTCTCTCTCTCTTCCCTCTCTCTCCTGATCTCTCTCTCTCCAAGAAAGATCTCTCCAATGTATTAGAAAGAAAAATAATAAGGAAGAAAAAATAGATCCCTCTCCTCTCTCGACCTCTCTCATCTTCCCTCTCTGCTCTCTCTCTCTCTCTCTCTCTCTCCCTCTACCTCTCCCAGCTCTCCCTACTCTCTACTCTCTCTCTCTGTCCTCTCTCTCGCTCCTCTCTCTCCAGCTCTCTATCTCTCTCTAAATCCTACTCTCTATCTCTCCTCTCTCCTCTCTCTCTTCCTCTCTCTCCTTCGCTCTCTCTCTCTCTTCTACTACTCCTTCACTCCCTCTCTCTCTACTCTCTCTCTCTCTCTCTTTCTTACTCTCTCTCTTCTACTCTCTCTCCTCTTACTCCCTCTCCCTCTCCTCTCCTCTCTCTCCTACTCTCTCTCTACTCCTCTCTCTCTCTCTCTCTCTCCCTCTCCCTCTCCCTCTCTCTCTCTCTCTTCCTCTCTCTCTCTCTCTCTCTCTCTCTCTCTCTCTCTCTCTCTCTCTCACTCTCTCTCTCTCTCTCTCTCTCTCTCACTCTCACTCTCTCTCTCTCTCCCTCTCTCTCTGTCTCTCTGAGTATTACATTTTATAAAAGTGGAGTTAGTGCAGCTCTGAACAGAATTCCCTCTGTGACTGAACACAGGAATTCTGTTTTTCCACGAATCTCAGGGTCCGGTATTCCTTAGTGGGCAGGAATTCTTTCTGGAGTTTAACACTGGGTTACTGACTGAAACCAGACTGAGACAGATCTAGTAGCTTACTATGGTAAAGCATTGCAGACTGACTAGCCCCGCCTCTTTCAGCTACTGTTGCTATGTCAGTCAAACTGTGAGTTCAGGTTAACTGGTAGCATCCATAGCACTTATGCTAACAGGGCAAGACTTGTGGCCTGTCTCGCCTTCCGTCCAGTGAGCGCTGGGATAGGTTCGAGCACCCCCCCAACCTTGACCCCACGGAGGGATGCCGGACAGCTTGAAAACCATGCTAACTGTCATCACATCTAATAAGGAGGAGGGTCCATCACAGGGAGGATTTTGGATCTAGAAGAGATAGGACCACAGGATATCAGTATGTACCTGATCGTGAAGTGCTGTTATGTCAGGGGACGGCTTGGGAACCCGTGTTGGGTTGAACACTGGTCAGCGTGCTCATGGCAAGGAGGTGAGGCATGATAGTGGGTGCCAGACGGATGGGACATACGCTTTCCGAAGTTGTGCAGGCATCAAACATTCCTCTATCTGCAGTGTCGCGTGTGTGCCGGGAACGCCTCATAGAAGGCCTCACCACCACAGTGCACAGCCTTCTTATCGGAGCAGAAGATCCACCAGTGCCTCGGTTAACACCAGCAGGTTAACAGCATGACACCAGACACACACCGGACAAATGGTGTGCCCTGCCAATCGAAAGAGCCTGGACTCCAGATGTGTACATCAGAACTGGACCCTGGAACACTAGAAGAAGGCTGGACACCTGGGGCAGTGATGGACCAGGAGGCACTGTGAGAAGAAGCTGGTGAAGGGATCGTGATGCTCTGGGAAATGTTCTGCTCCCTTTGACACCTTCCTCCAAACTTCCTCCCCCCATCCTGGCCTCCTCCAGCAGGGTGATGTGGCCGGTCACGCTGCATGCATTGTTCGGGGGCGGTTCGAGCAGCACAGTGTCCCAAATTCAGTGCAGGGAATGACTTGCTGTCTTCTCGCCAATCTAATCAGGTCACTTTGGAGCTCTTTGCACCTCTGACGTACCAAAACCACCAGCACCGGTACTGCTTCCGGACACGCACTGGTGCCTATGCTTATCGTTAGTCCCATACTGAAATACATAGATCTGTCTCAGCCTGTTTCCAGACTAAACCAACTGGGCCAAGATGTAGGCCGGAAACCCTCCAGACTCCGGACTTTCAGCTTCCCGAAAAGCGGGAAGAGGAAGGTTCTACAGCGTGTGCAGATGTGTGCGTGGCTGTGTTGACTCTGTGCATGCACTTACCGCCACACCCCACACAGTGTTCTGTTTAATAACTGATATTGCAGGTATCTCCCGGACAGCAAGGTGATTTATGGTCCACTGCTGCTCTCCTGCTTAGGCCTTCCTTTCCAGAGGCTTCAGGGACAGTTGTTATTGACATGGCAGATCTGAGTCTGTGTTTGAACTGCTCTGAGGGCTTGTGCTGTAGTGTAGACCAGGTTTCCCCTGGCCGCTCCTCTAGTTACGGTAGAAATCTCTCTCTCGCTCTCTCTTTCGCAGAGCTACGTAGCTCCACCTTCCCCCCATTAACACCATGCTTAACAGCTATTGGACCTCGTTAGCTGAACTCATCAGCCCACGGTTAACCCTGGGTAACACGGCGATTCCAGCAGTAGTAGACAGCACTGCTGTGGACATTACGGTGGAACTGAAGAATAGCGCTGATATACGCGCATGTCTGAGATTAACGAGCCTAATTAAGAAATTAAGTTTATTAATTAATTTATTTTTTGTCAGCTGTGTAATAAAAAAGAGCGGGGCATAAACGAGCACTCGGTTTTTTGGCTCAGTCAAGTCTTGAGATTTGATTCACGGCATATTCTGAAAACATAAAGGTTCCTCAGAGGTTCTTCACTGAAGACAGTGGTTCTGTGTAGAACCATAAACCCTTAACAGAAATATCTGCATGTTTAAAGGCTTCTTTCCTTTAGACCGATGGAGAATTGATGTGTTGTATATGGTTCTAGATAGAAATGGTTCTATATGGCATCTGCTATCATTGCTAATGCTAATGCTAAGCTAGTAGGCAATTAAAGAAACGTATATGGAGCTAAAGGCTCTCCATCAAGCTGAAGAACAGCTTCACATGTAAGCATGCAAATGGCTCTTTGGGTGTTCATGGTTCTAGATAGAACCATAGGCTTTGTTAAAGAACCTTTGTACACCTTGTAAAGTCTGGTAAATTGACCCCAATACAGTTCAGTACATTGTAATATTGTCTGAACCAGGACTGGATCAATGTAAATATATAAATAGCAACTTTACAGGAGAGGCCAAAACCCAGTTTAATTCTAATGGAAGTCAATGGAACCAGACTTTTTCCAAGCGGTCTCTGGGCCATTTACATTTATGGCATTTAGCTGACGCTCTTATCCAGAGCGACTTACAAGGTTAATGATTACAGGTGGGCCAGTGTGGTGTTAGGAGTCTTGCCCAAGGACTCTTATTGGTGTAGTTCAGCATAGTCACCCAGACTGGGATTCGAACCCCAGTCTCCCACAGTAGAGGTGGCACCCTGAGTAGTGGTATTACCCACTGAGCTACACCAACCATTTCTGTTGGTCCATTCATCATGAAAATCACACACAGTGTAAGTCATTAATTAATATTTTATATTATGGAGGCTTTATACTGTCAGTGCATTCGTAATGTGTCATATGGCATTCATAATACCTTATAATACCTGGCCTAAGTAGTTGTAACAATTACATGACTAATAAGAAACTGGGGAAGGAGCCCAATTAGATAGATAGATAGATAGATAGATAGATAGATAGATAGATAGATAGATAGATAGATAGATAGATAGATAGATAGATAGATAGATAGATAGATAGAGAGATAGATAGATAGATAGATACTTTATTGATCCCAGAGGGAAATTCAAGAAAATTCAATTACGCTTTAGTGGAGAGAGGAATAGGATAACATTCGACTGGAATTTGCTCTGGAACGCTGTAACGCTGGATTCCTCCACATAGTCCACCATGCTGGTTCTGTAGCTCCGTTGTGGTTGTATGTAAATGTTGGGGGTGTGAATATTAATGAGTCTGTTCCGGAACAGTTTAGGATTTTGGAATCGGGCTGTATAGCCGTCCTCTTTTGGAAATGCGGGATTTGTATTGGAAGGAGGAACAACAGTGTTTGAGGGTCACGGTATGTGGGTTCTAGGTACTGAGCTCTCCTCATCACACCATCAGGAGTCGATTCGGAAGCCGGCTCCCATATAAGACCTTAGGAATGCCTTTATAATAGGCTCCACAGGACGTACGTACGAGATCATATACTCTAATGCAGTGTTATGCCTGTAGTTATAGCTACTGTAGACCCATTGTACCAGCGTATGCCCGTTACGCTTATGCCATATAAGGCCTCATGCGTGCGTTTACAGTATACAGCCCTCAGAACGAAGACGGCCAGCGATACGAGCCCTGTAAACACCCAGTGCCAGTTTGTGCCCCGCTCCCAGGCTGTAAGTGCCCCGTGCTCAGTGGCAGAGTGTGCAGTGTTGCTGATGGCTAATGGTTGATGCTGCCTGTCTAACTACCCCTTCGTCCTGTATAGGGTTACTTTAGTGACCCCTGGAATGTTTTTGACTTCCTCATCGTAATTGGCAGCATTATAGACGTCATTCTGAGTGAGATAAACGTAAGTACGCCGCCATCACCTCTCTCTCTCCCTCTCTCTCTCTCTCTCTCTCTCTCTATCTCTCGCTTTCTCTTCCTCTCATGTTTGTCCTTCTTTCCATTCTCTCCCCTCCTCTCTTGACTCCTACCTTCCCTCCGCCCATGCCCTGCTGCTGTTTTCCTCCCCGAGTTCCACCTCACCCGGAGGCAGGATGACCACTGTGATGTTTTTGTTGGAGGTAGCCGGCGTTAATGCCATCATATAGGGTGAGAGAGATTTAGAGAGAGCCCGAGAGAGAGAGAGAGAGAGAGAGAGAGAGAGAGAGGAGAGCGATTTTTTTCTTTCCACTGTGACTAACCAAATGCACCCCGACTAACCCAACAGACCCCTGTTGTTGTTCTCCTCAGCGCAGTTACGACAGCTCGTGTCTGACTGTTGATGTTCTTTTTTTTCCTCATCAGAAAGCATGAGCGCCCGCAGGCCCTCTCTCCTCCGCCATGTCTCGGATGCCGTTCTTTCGTTTACTCACTTCACGTTCCCTCGTTTTTTTGGTTTATGGTTTGCCCCCATGTGTTCGGAGAAGTCGGTGTTCATATGTAACTGTTTTCTTTCTTATTCTTTTCTCCTCTCTCTTGTTTGTTTTTGTTTTCCCCCTTCTTCTTTCATCTCCTTTCATCCTCCCCCCCTCCTCCCCCCTCCCTCCTTCTCCTCCTCCTCCTCCTCCTCCCCCTCCCCACCCAATGCAGCATTATTTTGTCGATGCATGGAATACATTTGACGCTCTCATAGTAGTGGGTAGCGTTGTTGACATAGCTATCACAGAGGTTAACGTAAGTAGTCTGTCTTTCAGCCTGCCTGCCTGCACACTACACCTCTCTCTCTCTTTCTCTCTCTCTCTCTCTCTCCACCAAGAACAGTAGAGATTAAGCTCCTTTTCTTTCTTTATTAATTTTTTTCCCTTTGGTTCTTCTTCTTCTTCTTCTTCTTTTCACCGTTTTAAGTTCCACCTGCACACACATGAGCATGCAATGCGCTGTATAGCAGCAGCTGGTGGAGATATAATCTGACATTTCTGAAACCGTGTGTAATGTATACAGGTTATTAACACATATGCAGCACATATGTCAAGACCGAAGCTTTTAAAGAGTGCCCCATATAAACTACAGCATTCGATTAGTCATTTAGAAAAGATCAACATATTGGAAACATGTACTGTAGGTATAGCATCGAATACAAAACACGCCAAAGCTCAAACTAAGCACTTCTAAATACATGACTCGCTATTAAGGTTTACGCATTATGTCCTGCGTCATTAATAATAACTAATAACTGCATTATAAGCTGTGTTAATGCACAATAAACACTTATAATACACTGCCATGTAGGTTATTGAACATATATTATTAAAATCATGGTCTAAATCTATAGGTGTGATGTAAATCAGTGTTAAAGCGTTATTGCAGCTTATTATTATGACTCAGTTATTACTAAAACAGCAACTCCCGCTATATCACAGCGGACAGGAACGTTTAGACTTATTAGAGTTATTAAACCAGGTTCTGAGAAAACTATTTTGTGTGGTTAATATTCCAGATGATTGTGGATTAGCACCAGACCCACCTGTACCTGCAGAGCTGAATCTGGATACATTAACTTAAAAAAGATGTCCATCCACATATGCACTGCAAAAACAGGAACCCAAACAGGAACCAACTGAAGTTATGGTTCTAATATTCATTACAATCACTGTGATCCCTTATGAAACGATAATATATGGCAATGTATTGGAAAATATAGTGCAATATATTAAATAATACAATGTCATATATGGGAAACAAGTGCATATATTTTGCATATATTTATATGGTGATAAATATATTACATAATACATAAGGAATGCAGCTTTTCATATATTGTATGTAGGGTAGTATAATATATATTTACTTATATATTGTAATACATTTCATTTTATATGTAATACATCCATACATGTTTGCATATATGATAATATATATAGTTTTATATATGTGAGAATATTTTTTATATAATGTGGCAATATACATTATGTATATATTCTCATGATGAAATTAAATATATTACAATATATAAGTAAATATATATTATACTACCAAACATACAATATATGAAAAGCGGCAATTATGTATTATGTAATATATTTATCACTATATAAATATATGCAAAATATATGCACTTGTTTCCTATATATGACATTGTATTATTTAATATATTGCACTATATTTTCCAATACATTGCCATATATTATCGTTTCATAGGGGATTAGCCACTTTTCTGGTCATTTTGTGTCACTCTAAAGCATCTAACCAGGCTAATTAGCTAGCTAGCTAGCTAGCGATCCGTTTAGCTAGTGGCTGCAATGAGCTGATAAAATGCTCCACTCTTTACACACACATGTCTACAGGTACACAGAAAGGTGTGGAGAACCGAACCCAGCCTTTATTTTTCTCTGTCGAGTGTTAATATGAGCAGAAACACTCGCTCTGTGGTCGCTAGCATAAGCGCTAACCGCGTTAGCTTCTCCTAGCTGGTCTCCTGATGTAGTAATGTTCTCCACAGAGTAATAACTCCACACATATGGATCAGAACATCATCATCCCGTCCTAGTTTACACTCTGGACCTGGTGTATAACCGTGCTGGTGGAACTTTATCTCCATCTGGAGAGTAAAGGATTCACTACACTGGGATTAGCTTCAGATGCTAATGTTAGCTAAACACAGAGGATCCTCAGGGGGGTTAATACAGCAGCTCTACCGGCTTTAGGAAGCTGGAAAAAAGGACAAACGGAAGTACATCCGTATTATACACTGGGATTTTTTACCTTACAGCCTCAAACACGACTTAGTTTGACTGTTATTAATAATGTTTTATCTGTTATGATTGAATTTACTGTAAATTCTGGTATAAATTGAGCTACATCCATTCTTGAAGCTCTTTTCAGTGGATTCTTTTTCAGGTTTAGTTAATATTGACATATTAGTTCAATTAGTTCAAAGATTCAATCTTTACGGCAACTGGAAAATGAATAAATAGGTATCACATGTGATAGGAATTGACTGAATATTTCATATTTAATAAATAAAGCTTCATGTTAGAAAATAGAAGACATATCGACATGTTAGTGACGTTAAACTTTTATTACCTCTACTGTAATAAACTCCAGAAGTCACTGGATTCTACCTAAAACTATAGGAACCAATTTGCAGGAAGTTATGGCACCCTACTTCAACAAGCAAAATGATCTTATATCAAGTTGATGTCTTAAAACTCCCATTTTGAGATGTTGTAAGCTCATTTTCAGATACATTTTAACTTTTTTTTTCTTACTATAGTGGCTGATAGCTTTGTTTGAGGCAGTTTTGTTGGTTTGTTCAAGCAGTATTCTCCGAAGATTACCTGCCAAGATAGTGTGAAAATGTGGCCTACTGAAAACTAGTTAATAAATATGGAAATACGTGGAATAGTCTTAAAATTTGGGATTAAACAATCTCTAAAGGATCATTTTAAGACATATTGGCTGGATATAAGATCATTTTTGCAGTGTGTATGTTATTTGTTCAACTTAAAACTGGAATATTAGAAATTATGCAGAGAAGCAAATGGTTTAAATAAGTTAGAGGACGTTTAGAGGATGAACTCGACACTAAGACCAGTACCACACACATACCTCACCCACCTCCATAACCCATATAGAAGTCTGTTCGTGTTAATGTGTTTGGAACATGCCACTGGATTCGGCCTCAGGTTCAAACAGACCGGACTGTCAGAGCTGTATCCCCTGTTCTGCTATACAGCGAGCCTCTCTGCACTGACCTAACTTGGGTTTGAGGTTGCTCTCCCTTCTGATCTCCATCCTGGTTTTCATCTCACCTCAGTCAGAAGGCATGGCCTTGCGTTTGGACTGCCGTTTTGTTTTGTTTTTTCGAGAGGAAGGTCCCTTTGCACTTTTCCATGAAGCTTGATTAACCAGTTCCGGTAATTACCGCAGCCGATACTCTAGACGACTTGTTCTCCACGATCGAATCAGCTTAAGCATTCGGCTCTCCTTCAGTAAGAGCTTTAGCTCGTTCCTCTCCGAAGCCTTTAGCCCGCAGTGCCTCCTAAAACGAGGCCTGCTGTTTGTGCCCGGACTGTTTTAGACTCGGAAGGTGAGAAGGTCATGTTTGCCAGCTCTTGTCTTGTTGGCGATGCCACACTGCATCTTCCCCTCTGAATGCCTTTTACTCCTGTCTGTCAGTTCTGCACTTTATACTCTCTTATCTGTGTCCTCTGCTCTGTCTCTCCTCTGTCCCTGTATCTACTGCTCTCCTTGACTTGATCTCCGTGCTGGACAGCCCTGCTCTCTGACCGCACTGACACCACTTGCGGATGCTAAATTGGGTCTGGAATCCTCCCAAATCCTTAAGCGAACCCACCCGCAGTGTAAAAGCCAAACTGATGCTTAACTGAAAGAGGGTGGACATGTCCTTAGCGTCCGGGAGCAGGGTTAGCCGGCCACTGATACTGTGCAACATGAGAGAGCTTCGTCCAAATGCTCTACAAGTCAAATCAATGCCTGCGAGTAGATTGTGCTTCTCTGGCATTCTCGCAATTGCACATTCCGAGTTTTCTGTGACCGACCAAGTAGTGTTGTGCGTGTGCATGGACAGGGTTGCCAGATCCTTTGCAGTTATCTGCAAAAAAAAAGAAAAAAAGAAAAACACCATGCGATCATCCTCCTGTTTACCGGGACGGATGACGCTGGACGTCGTGAACGCCGCCATGGCGTGCGGATCTGCAGAGGATTTGAGTAAAGAGGACAATGTATATCTTTCTGCCCATACCATGTAGACACTGGACGTGCGCCCATAACCCCACTGTGGACGGACGGACGCACACATGTACAGAACAGTCTCCCATGCTCATCACACACAGTGCAACACGGTGGAGTCACAGTGGAGTATCCCGTATGTGCTACGTGTCCAAAAGTCTGTAGTAGCACGTCTTCAGAAACCGCAGGCTGCTGCGGCGAGGCTTTACACTTACACCACATCCTCCATCATTTTTAATACACGGCTGTAATGCATATCTTGGCAAGTAAAATTATCTAATACCTAGTTAATATATCTTACAGTTCTCATTTTTAGATGTTTTAAGCTCATTTTAAGATTACTGAACGTATTTCTAGCTGTCTTTTACTGAAGTGATTCTAATTACCCAGACTGTCTGACGGTACTGACAGGTAATTTATTGTGTTTCGAGAAAAAAATCTTAATATAAGCTCAATTTGACATCAAAGCTCAATAAAATCACTTAAAACAACTAAAAAAAATCTGAATAAATCTTAAAATGAGCTTGCAGCAGTCTCAAAATGAGAATTTTAAGATATAGCAGCTATTTTTTATATTTAATATTTCAATTAAATTTACTTGCCAAAAAAAATCACATTTTGTAGTGTAGTTTTATACTGAATTCTCAGCTTGAAAGTGTGAGCTTTAATTATACACAGCAAATAAAACATATCTCGGCTAGTAAAAACTTTATATCTAGTTAATATATCTTAAATTTCCCATTTTAGAGTGATATTAAGCTGATTTTAAGATTATTCAGCTTATTATTTCTAGCTGTATTTTACTGAAGTGATTCTAGTAAGACAGATTGTCTCACTATATTGACAGATAATTTGTCTTGTTCCTTAAAATAAGCAAAATTTGACATTTGACTCACTAAAATCGCTTAAAACACATAAAAATATGTATGATAAATAGTCTTAAAAGGAGAAGTTTAAGATATTGCAGCTATTTTCAATAAATTATATTTTATATATTATTATTATTAATTATTATATTTGAAACACTATAACATTATAACATTATAACAACATTATAACTAATTTTATTTGCCAAGAAATTTATAAATTAATTTGCTGGGTAGTTTTATATCAAAATTGCATCTACATTTGTGTCTAGTTGCTAAATCTTAGAATTCTCATTTTTGGCATGTAAGATTATATCATATCCAGCCTATATATCTCATATTTCTCATTTTAAGATTGTTGTAGGCTTAATTATAGATCATTTCTTTTATTTCCAGACATATTTTTACTTTTTACTTCAGAAGTACTTTTACTTGGGCTCCCGTTCATGCCTTTGAGGGCCTCTAATTCCAGGTTATGCCAAACATATTGAATCTCCAGTATAGGCTTATTTATAGGGTATTGTTAATCTGATTCCCAGTCTGTTCAGGACTAGAGAGTACTGGAGCACAGCTGGGCATCCATCTGTATCCCTAACACAGCGATGGGTGCAGCATAGCTGAGCTAACTCAGTAGAAAGGGCATCTAGAGACTCTTGGACACGTAGTTGTAGTTCTGGGCTTGGCCAGCAGATGGCAGCTCTCCTCCACAGGAACCATGTTGTGGAGTGCCCTCAGCTGGAGGACAGACAGGTGTGCTATGAGACGTCTAGCCGTGCCGGCAGGGCTGGACGGAATACTTAGAGAAAGTGTTGGTGGCTGAATACTGAACACACTCTCCTGACTGTATTCAGTAGCGTATTCGGAACACATTTGGGATACGTCTCTTGGAAAGGCAGATGTGGAACAGCTGGTTGGCAGGTTTTTTTCAATGTAGTGCATCTGGAATGTGACTTTGGTCATTCACGTTGGCACAGTTTGGGCAAAAGACTTCCAGGTATGCATATACATACCAGATCCGGAAAAACAGTGTTTGTATTTCCATGGCCGCAGTGGGCCATGATCGGATTGAGGGCTGTTGACCATTTTCCCCTGCTCTTTAATCAGTAGATAGATAGATAGATAGATAGATAGATAGATAGATAGATAGATAGATAGATAGATAGATAGATAGATAGATAGATAAATAGATGGATAGATGGATGGATGGATGGATGGATGGATAGGTAGGTAGATGGATAGATAGATAGATAGATAGATGGATAGGTAGGTAGATAGATGGATAGATAGATAGATAGATAGATAGATAGATAGATAGATAGATAGACAGACAGATAGATAGATAGATAGATAGATAGATAGATAGATAGATAGATAGATAGATAGATAGATAGATAGATAGATAGATGGATGGATGGATGGATGGATGGATGGATGGATGGATGGATGGATGGATAGGTAGGTGGATGGATGGATGGATGGATGGATGGATGGATGGATGGATAGGTAGGTAGATAGATAGATAGATAGATAGATAGATAGATAGATAGATAGATAGATAGATAGATAGATAGATAGATAGATAGATAGATAGATAGATGGATGGATGGATGGATAGGTAGGTAGATGGATAGATAGATAGATAGATAGATAGATAGATAGATAGATAGATAGATAGATAGATAGATAGATGGATGGATGGATGGATGGATGGATGGATGGATGGATGGATAGGTGGGTGGATGGATGGATGGATAGGTGGGTGGGTTGATGGATGGATGGATAGGTGGGTGGGTGGGTGGATGGATGGATGGATGGATAGGTAGGTAGGTAGGTAGGTAGGTGGATGGATGGATGGATGGATGGATGGATGGATAGGTAGGTAGGTAGGTAGGTAGGTGGATGGATGGATGGATGGATGGATAGGTAGGTAGGTGGGTGGATGGATGGTTGGATGGATGGATGGATGGATGGATGGATGGATGGATGGATGGATAGATAGATGGATAGATAGATAGATAGATAGATAGATAGATAGATAGATAGATAGATAGATAGATAGATAGATTTGGAATTTTTGAGTTACATTGACATTTTTAATTTTCCCACATAATATCAGCTTATATACAGCTAACTATACACCAAAATGTTTTTTTAGATGTTTTATTAAATATTTAATTTAGAGAAGTCTGTGTACCATCATTTCGTCAGGTTATCCTCCCGGAATGACTTTACATTTAGCAGGAATTCTGAATATAGATGTTTTTTAGGATTTCCTAATGTGCCGTTCATCATTTTGTAATTTTTCTGCTTATATATAACTGAGAATGTTGACTCCACACCGCACTGCCTTTCCAAAACATACCCGGGCCTTCATCCATGTGTTCTGAATACGTCCCACCGTTACTCGTATCCCGTAACAGCCCAGCCCTGCCTAATAAACACGATGCACTCAGATTCACACACAGGACAAACAGACCCCCACACGGTCCCACACAGGCCAGCTAACAGACACAGACCAGTCCAACACTGTGGAGGCTCCTACACAACACTACACGTGTGCACGCAGACTTACTTGTGGCAGCTGTGTGATGGGAGGTCAGCGCTGCAATAGCTTTGATCTGTCTACCTTTCTTTAAAGCCAGCTGACCCGTACACCTCCACCCCCTCCTCTGTGGTAAGACCAATGGTACGAACCGACGGTAATCAAACCCCACCCTCACGCTCCACCCCTTCATGTACTACCAGCATGTCCCACCCTTGTACACACAAACACACACACAGGCTGAACGCTGTTGTGTGCCAGTTGCATCCCCATCCCCATCCCCATTCCCCGCCCCCTCCGTGTTTGATCCCTCATCGTTATTGATGCACTGTGATTTTGTGCTCATTGTGATCTCTGTGTTATGCCCCCCCACCCCCCTGCTGGTTTGCTCTGGTATTACACTCTACTATCAGAGTGCAGTGGACCTCTGAGGTCATTCTGTCGTTGGCATCACAGCTGTGTTAGGAACTCCGGGTCTAAACTGGTTTACTCGAAGAGGAATGCGAGTGGGAATCATGGCTGCACCCTGTGGTCAACAAAACTGTTCCGGACTTCTGTGCTAACTTCGTTTTTCCCACGAACGTCACCGGACCCTCTGAGTCACAAGGTCATCTGAAATGCATGAACAGCTGAACAGCTGAAACGCCTCCTTTCAGCCCCTTTCTCTGTTACAAGGTGACATCATCCCGCAACACTGTCCTTACTGCCCGCCTACTGGCAAGCTCAGCCCACCTAACACACAGAGAGCTAAACCAGTCAAAACGGACTACTCCGAAACCAGTCTGCTCCAGTCTGGCTTGTGAAGGTGGACCTACCAACTTGTTCTACCAGACTTTCAGGATCGGACTCTGGATCAAACTGATACAGCCGAACTGACACCATTGTCAGAACAGGCACAGCAGTGTGGGGGGCGGAGCTTGTAGCAGGATGCCACTCTGATGTTTGACTATTTAGAACAGAGGGGGCAAGCCTATGAACTAGGTCTAGTAGAACCCACACACATGCTTATCAGCATATCAGGGCCCCTTTAACAATGTTGTGGAATGGGTTGACATTGACACTGACGTGGTGGTGGTGTGTTAGTGTGTGTGGTGCTGGTGTGAGTGGATCAGAGTGTTTAAACACCTCCCTGTCACTGCTGGACTAAGAACTGTCCACCCACCAAAACTACCAGCCAGCAGCGTCCTGTGGGAAGCGTCCTGTGGGCAGCGTCCTGTGGGCGGCGTCCTGTGGGCGGCGTCCTGTGGGCGGCGTCCTGTGGGCAGCGTCCTGTGGGCAGCGTCCTGTGTCCACTGATGACTAGAGGATGACCAACACTGCACTGTGCAGCAGCAGATGAGCTATCGTCTCTGACTGTCCATCTACAAGGTGGACCAGCAAGGTAGGAGTGTCTAATAGAGTGGACAGTGAGTGGACACAGTGTCTCAACACTCCAGCAGCACTGCTGTGTCTGATCCACTCACACCAGCACCACCCACACTAACACCACCACCACCACGTCAGTGTCACTGCAGTGCTGAGAATGATCCTCCACCCACATCGTACCTGCTCTGTGGGGGTCCTGTGGGGGTCCTGACCATTGAAGAACAGGGTGATACAGTAAACAGATGATTACAGTCTGGACCTGTACACCTACAGAGTGTCCTGTATGGTCAGTGGAGCTGATACGGTCAGTCACCAGCGCCAACTACCATGTTTAAGAATACCTGCTGGTCTGTGTGGGGTATTGAGGTCAGCCGTATGTCTGTCCACCGCACAGCAGCACCAGCTTGCCTGTTGCAGTAGCTATTCCTATTGTGGCTACCTCATGACCTTATAACCCAGAGGGTCCTGTGACATTCCAGAGAAATGTGTCCAAGCCCGGAAAGCCTGTTGCACCTGGAAGGTTGTGTTTACGTGATTTCCCAAAATGCCGTTCATTCCTCCCATAGAGAAACCAGCCCAGACGCCGGGGTTCCTAATAGGGGCATGACGCCGCCCACAGAACGATGCACACCTTCCGCACGGTCTGTACTCCAGTAGTCAGGAGTGAGCTGTAACTCTAGGAAAGATATCCACCACTCGTGGATTTAATGCATGATCCATATGTCCTTCTTTGTGCAATACTTGTTGGTTGTAGGTCCATGTGTGCACACCTGGCGGTCTGATTCCAGATAGCTCCACACTTTTCCACTCCAGAGCAGAAATGCTGCTGGTACAGGAGTCGGATGAAGACGTGAAGGCTAAGATGTTGAGAGTCTAATGTTGATAAAGAGATCAACCACTCAGATGAACCTGGTTAAAGAGACACTGCTTTCACACGAGGCGTGGTGCTTCATTAACCCGCTGTTGCGGCCCCCAGCAAGCAGTTCACTATAAGCCTCAGCTTACGTCTGACTCTCACAGCGCTCAGCTCTCAGCAACTTTCTCCTTGCACTACACACAGATGAAAACCAGCCCGGCCTTCATAATAAGAGTCCTTATCAGGTTAACATCTCAGAAACATCCCTATACAAAACTACCAGGAGCTTAGTGAACCTTCGTCCAGGCTGCGAAATTAAAACCATATTAAATCAATCAGAAAACTACTCAACCGTTATCATTCTAGCTCCTTCTCTGTGCTGAGAAGAGGAAACGGCTCCAATGTTAGCTAGCTGTAGCTAGCCGTACCTAGCTAACCTTAGCTCCCACTGGCAAACACCAAACTGGCCCTTTGTGGAGACCCTGGACTAGACTGTGGGGTTTATAGGGTGTCTCTTGCTATGAACCTGTATCCCCATGTTCCAGTTGTTAGCTGTTTTGTTAGCTGTTCCAGCTAAAGCTAACAGCTCTGCCCTAGCTAGATAGCTAGCTGTCTTCATCAGCGCTTTGCTGTCCGACAAGCCTGAGAACTGGAACACGAAGACCCGAAGAGTCCCCAAGACTATATTGAGTATCTCCGAAGTTCCAGTTTGGAGTTAGCCAGTAGGTGCTAACATTTGCTAGGTTAGCTGGGCTAGCTAGCCAGCTAACATTAGACCCCACTAGCAGCGAATGGTGTGTTTGGTCATTAGTGTAAGAACTGTGACTTATCAGCTGCAGACGCTCACCGTCTCTTTCTCATCCCAAGGAAAGAGCTAGAATGAGTATTTGTTCGAAAGTAACGAGAGCCTCGTCCAGCGCAGTGCAGGCTAAGGCCTGAACACGAATGTTGCTACGCCACGACTTAACACGCGTGTTCATATTAAATAACTTACAAGCTTTGAATATTCGCTTCTGAATCTCTGAAGCCAAAAAATGTTATATGGGCCGGCCTTACAATGGTTGCCAGCTCATGCCAATGTTTTCTTCCACCTTAAATCAGATACCAGTTAGCAGGCACCTTTACAGGAGCCATGGTGTAGCTGCTGCCTCATTTAAGGTGGAATGAAAAACTGAAATGAGAAACAGTTGTCCATGTAATCTTGGTGGCCAATGATTTTTTTGAGCTTTCCAAGGTTATGCCTTCCGCACCCAAAGTCTCATTTGAAAGCTCATTGGGGAAAAGGCTCCTGGAATTATCTAGTGCCTTCGTGTTCTTAAGTGAGATTTCAGCCCTCCTAGGTGCTGCTGCTCGTCCTGCTCAGCGTCTCTGAGCTGCACGGCCCTGTCCGTAAAGATAATCCACTGAAAGCAGAACCCAGTTAAATCCCTCCCTCAGGCTCGTGTCGACGCAGCTCCTAATCACGGTCATCTAAAGTTTCTGCGCATTCCACTATAGTGGATGGACAAAACGCTTATAAGCCTGGCTAATGATGGCTCCGCCCCCAGTCCTACAATATTGCTATTAGTAAAGACATCAGAACTGACCATCACGATAAGCTCCCCAGACAAAGAAACGAGTCTCCTTGTGTGTTTAAGGTGGCAGTACCTTCAGGCTCCTGCAGATGGCGCTACTGCACGAGGATGATGGGGCTATAAACCCCTGTGGGGTGTGAGTGATGGGATCCATAGATTGGGAAGAGGTGCCACAGTGCAGGGAATGTCTCGTTCCATTTGTTGAAAATGGCTCCAGAGCAGATGTTAATGATTGGCTAAAAGGAGTGACTGCATGTGGGCGTGGCCAAATAAAGACCATAGTGTGAACGAAGTAGCTGAAATCTTGCAGGTGTATGGAAGCGTACGGTTCCCCTATTACTGGGGTCTACCAGCAAGTGGGATAAATCCCAGTCTACAGGGAATTCTCTCGGAACTGTGCCAGGGAAGCATCCACCAAATTCGGGACCACCTGACCAGTTCTTTGATGCTCTGAGTCTGACACACTGCTTCGTCGGTCTACATCCAGACACATCCTACGGCGAGTTTCATGCTGACGTCTTATCCATGTGATGGGCTAGCCGATCCAGAACATGTCTACGGCATTGAGCTCTTAGCACAGCTGCTTTAATTCCAGATGCCGATTACAGGCTTTAGACGAAGCCAAGTTTGAGTCATGTATTAGATGGAGTCTATGGCCACAAAGGACTGTCTCGGTTATTTGGGTTAGTGAGACTGCGTTGCTGCGACCACCAGGAACTGGGCTGGATTGGAATAGTCTGAACCCCAGCTCACCTGCGCTTGTCACCCCACCCAGTAAGAGGGGACCAAAAAAAGAGATCCCAGCGTTAGCTTCCCCGTCACGAGATGGAGTGGACGCGTGTAGTATCCTAGGTTTGCTTGTCACACAGCTGCAAGTATCACCGGATGAATACTATCTCGTTCTATGTCTCGACTGCACCACAACCAGACCACCAAGCCTTCTCTAGTCCGTTATATGCGGTCCCAGAACCCTGATGGAAACCTCATAGGCCGTCCTCACTGTCATGGCGTTGAGGCTTATCAGTCGGTTGCTGATGGATCTCATAGCGCCTTTCAGTGTTACTGAACAGTGTAATCTGCAATTAGTTCAGCTACAAGGATTTATTGAGATACCAGAATAATTGTAAGATCTGAACTGTCTTTCTTAATACACGATCGAACCTAAAATTTTAAATTCTTGATATATACCAATGGAGGTATAAAAGCACTGTTGTCCAGCTAGCGTAATGTAAGAAGACACTAACGGAACGCTATAGATGTCAAAACAGAACATGGTGATGTACTTGTGTAGCTATAAGGTGATTCGCAGGTTCACTGAATTTTGACCACTTGTCCTGAAGCTGTTGGGATCTGGCAACTCTGAGCATTTTACATTGATATTTATACCTAAGAATTCAATGGCTACTTGATGTTCATTAATTATATTTAAGCTACTCATACCAATAAAAAAGAAGACAATGTTTAAAATTTTATTACTAGATGTTCATAATGGTACCTACTCTAAAAATAGTGATGATAATCTATATGATTTCATCTGTTTTAGCATTTTAAGTATAGGGAGACAAGCTATATATCTGATCATCTATAGTGTGTATTTATGCCTATCACTGAGCTATGAGAACAAAATGCTGCTACTCATCACTGCAAATGTGTATTGTGTCACACTTAACATCACCCCGATTACCGGCGTAAAAATCTCGCTCCAGATACACGCTTGAGGTCCGCACCGATAGCAACACGTGCGCAGAATCAATCCCAGATACAACCTTCTCCCTGGACGCCTCGTGATGCTCTTAACTCGTACCAGTGATGAGATTCCCTGGTCAAGTGATGGACTGTGCATTCACTCTTCCGTTCCGGGGAACTAGGACTAATTACGCCAGGACCCTGTTTGTGGATGAGCACTTCATCAAATCCTTTCCCCCTGGTCAAGCTGCTATCTGCGTGGGGAAGGAAATCCGACGAGCTCGTTAGTTTGCTGGTTGGATCGGCTTCATTCATAAGCAGCTTCGCAATCTAGGCGTGTATTTGAGCTAGGGTGGAGTTCCTTCATCCACCTGTTATAGCCAAGAGCAGCAGGGCTATGCTTGAGAAGGAGATGACCTGTTCATCGCTTAGTCAAAGAGATAGGCGTGCATGTATATCCCGAGAATTCCTGCCGAGTTGTCTCGCTCCCCGTGACGCACACGTGCTCTTTTCTCGTATTTTCGTCTGAATGATCGCCCTTATTGGTTCTTCGATTGACTGACGAGGCTGCTGTCGCTGTACTTCGAATCTAGGCTTACTTTGCTGAATTCGGAGTATGCTGTTTATGCTCAGGTAAGTATCCAATTACTTTTTCACCGGGTCGCGTGATTTGATCGTGTCCTAACATGCGAGGGAGTACCTCAGATCCTAGTCTTACCCTTCACTGTGGCGCGTTGGTCTTTCATTGCAGTCTGGAGAGATCAGACATAGTGCAGAGTATTTACTGTTGGGCTTCTGAATCCGTGCTCATGCAGTGTTATCGAGATAGACTCAATCAGACAGCATGTCGATACGTGTTATCTGGCTGATGTGCTACAATCCTCAGATAAGCTGTACACTGCTGGACAGTGCTGTATGGAAAAGACGTCTTTAAATGAATTCGTTCCATCTGCTGAAGACATACTTCTCGAGTAGCCATGCAACGTGCCTAGCTTCACTGTGGAACGTATGCACAGCAGCAGCTCCTAGGTCTGGGTCGCACTAGTGAGTATTTCGTGGCTCCTTTGTGGGGAGCATCTGTGGTGTTGGGTCTAGTTCAGTCTCTGCATGTGAGGATAGCGGCTCACTGGTCTGTTGGCCTTTTTTTAGTGCTTCAGTAGCGGCCCCTTGTGATTGGCGGAAGAGCGTTCCTGATGGGGGAGCAGCCGTCCGTCCCTGTTGGTGTGGGGCGCGAAAGCGGTCCCTGTGGGGTCAAGTCCGTGCCTGTGGTGGCGGGGGAAGCGTTTCTGTGGGGCCATGTTCTAGCGTACCGTGTCGTCCGCAGGTGGGGCTTGGCATGGCAGCGTTCCTCCGTGCCCCCTCTGTGGTGGCAGGTGCAAGTAGTTATCTTGTGGCCTTTCCGTTTTTTGGCCTGGGGGGGGGCAACGCGGTTCCCTTGCTGCGTTGTTGTTGGGTTGGCACCGCAGGCGTTTCTTCCTGTGGTTGGAGGGGAGCAGTGTCCTTCGTGTGGTGGCTCGCTGCAGCGTCGTCTTGCTGTGGGTATGGAGGCACAGTTTTTTGTCCGTGTGTAGGCCTGTGGGGGGGCAGACGTTCCTGTGGGGCAGGTCTTGTGTGTTTTTTTGTTTTTTTTTTTTTTTTGTGTTCCTGTTGGAGCCAGGTGTGCCAGCTTGTGTTGGGGGCAGTGTTGCCCTGTATGTGTGGACTGGGGGCATGCGTAGTTCTCCCCTTGTGGTGGCTTTTGCGGGCCGAGGCGCAGTCTTTGCTGTTGCTGCTGGTTTGGTGGCGAGAGCCTTGTGTCCTCTTGTGTGGGGCAGCGGCAGCGTTGCTGTGAGTTTCGGTGGGATGAGCGTGCCGCTGGTGGAGCGTCTTTGCTGGCAGGCACTAGCGGCTGCCTTCGTCGTGGGGAAGCTGTCCGGTGTGGCGGAGTCGCTGGCACGTCTGTGGTGTACGTGTCGATGTGTCGGTCTCTGTGATGCGTCCTTGGTCCGCTTTGCGCCATCCGTGGCAGTGTGGCCTGGGAGTGTCTTTTGGCAGGCCCATCCTGCTGGTGTGGGCTTCAGCGTTCTCTGCTTGTGTGCACGCGTCCTTCTTTCTTTGGTCCCAGCCACGTGGCCCGAAGTATGATGTTACTAGTATTGTGGGATTGCAGCCACGTCGAGTCGGGGGTGCCCATGACTGACATCTACGTCTAAGGTGGAGCCAGCGAAAGGTTACTGACATGATGTGTAGAGTAAATAAGATTGACCATTGCTGGACAGTGACGTAAGGTGGGAACGTCTCAGACTTAAATGAAGTGTTCACGAGAACAGTCCTGTCTATAGAGTGAGACAGAGACTGACGTCGGTACTACAGTGTTTTCTGATCCACCACTGTACCTCAGACACTCCAGACACAGCTTACAACATGCACCACTCACCACGACAGTGTCGTCATCTGCGAATCGTGCACTCACTCTGAGACACAAGCGAACCATTCAACAACTCAACACACACATCATACCACCTGACTCTGTACGTGAGGCTGTGTCGCCTCACAGCTGGACAGGTGCGGAGATGCATGATAACGTTACTCACCGACCAATTCTGACATCATAGCAACGAACAGCTGGGTAAGTGATCGGTAGCTAACACAGAGAAAAGACATGATGGAGGCTAGTCCAGCTGCTCGCGATGTATGACTGACACTAGAAACAGGGTTAGGATACAGTACCCTTAAAGAGTGGAAAACATGTGTTACTGCGGTACAATGCAAACAGTCTGGAATAGTGTACATGCTGGTGATCGTCATGAGGCAATGGCTTACACTGATTTGTTCTAATATGCTCCTAATCCTACCTCTATACAACATCCGTCCCTCAATCGTACAACTGCAGGTTGGTACAATGTCCGGTAAAATGAAGTCATCGCGGGCTCTGCCTCTTCAGACTCCATATCAGCCTCTAGAGTCATACGCGGAGTTCACTTAGAGTGTCAAACTTTCAGACGCATTTCTAGCCGTCCGGTCCAGGGTGCAACAATGCCAGCGCATCACTGACTCTTACCGCGAGAAGTACAAACAAATGTTCCAGCGATATCCTCTTTCTATCGTCCGTCGTTAGCTGCCCCTGTGCCCCGTGCGTTTTTGTGCCTTGTTGATTCTTCAGGTCATTCAGTGTCAATATGCAAGAGCTTTCGTAGGGTGGCCTACGCTGTCTGCTCTGCTTATCTGTTCTACTGTGGAATCCTAGGCTCTCTAGGGCAGTGCGAGTCAGTTCATTACAGGAGAAGCACTCTGTGTCGAGTGGGGTCCAGGGCCCTGCGGGGATACCAGGGAGGTGTGCTCTGTATCACTATAAACCTTAGAGAGAGCTAGGAATACTAGCTCACT
>JAMWET010001246.1:7500-11846 GCA_024036415.1 Prochilodus magdalenae | reverse complement strand
ACTTTTACCTAAAGACACTGCGCAGTCGGTACCACATGTGGTTGTGAACCGTTCTCATGAATTATGAGAGACATGAGCAGTACCTCTCTGACGGCTCTTGACTTGAGATGGGGAGAGAGAACTTTTTGGACTCCCCCGAGCTTTCTCGGGTCGCCTGGGGGTTCTGCCTGGGCAGCAGTGCTCCCTCGGTGCACTCCTTGGAACCACAAGCTGTCTCCTGCTACATCGGGGCGCTAACTGAGCCGTTGGTCAGTTCCCTAAGCGCGTGTCACCAAACTCAGATGCTAGTTTGAACCAGTAGCCATCCATTAACCTGTTGCGCTAATAATGCTATGGCTAGCTAGCGGCTAATGCATTGAGAGCTCTTTAAAGTCAACACACAAAGCTATTGTGGATTGTAACGGCACCCAGAGTGTGTCACTTGGTTCATTCACTGATGCGCTAGGTCCGTGTGGACCTAAATCAACTTTTGCCAACGTGAAGTCAACAGAACCGGTCCGAACCTGCCAGTTTTCTTCCCTCGTCTCTCTTCCGTTTCCCCCCTCTGCCCCACGTTCGCTCTAAGTCCCGCCCCCCTACCAATCAGAAGTACAGAAGGCAAATGAACAGCTAAACTAACCAATAGAAACATAACCAAGGCCCAAACTCGGACTTGATTAAAAACATACGAGGATTAGATTATTCTTAAGTACTGACGACGTTTCAAACTATTTTATCTACCAATTATTTTAATACTACGAATTAGAATTAAATACTGTCCATTTTTAACTTTTTATTTAGGAACTTTGGTACACTGTGTGTTTTAATAATACTGAAATTATACCTGGGCTACATTGACAGCACAGTTACCTGGATTATAGGGCGTTATGCATCCTCTCCAACCACACACGACTCTTTATTGTAGTCCTCAGCATTTGATGCGTGATCTTGGAAGTGCTGTAGGTCAGTGGAAGACCGATGGAACAAAGCCAAACTCCATAGGTCAGTAGAGTGCTGCGCCCTGTCCAACAAGCCCCAGACTGCATTGCTAGCCTTTACCAAACCGGAGATCCAGACTCTAGCATCACCAGGCTCCAGTCAGTGCGTCCCCCAGGTGATGATGCTCCAGGTGTCGCTGTTTCACCTCGTGACCCTCCGTCTCTGCAGGTTTCATATAGCACCTGTCGGGTAAGCAACCACAGTGTCTGATCCCTGACTGACACCGTCTGAAATGTTTCCCTGTGTGTAGAAGTGGAGCCGGGAGGTGTTGGGTTTGCGGCAGCGTGTGGAGGCCCTGCTGGCTGAGCAGAAGCTTCTCCTCCAGGAGATCCGTCACCAGAGCTTGGTTATCTCCTATCTCTGCTTCACTATGCACGAATCCCGACCCCCAGACATCCTGGAGCAGCTCAGGGAGGCAGCGATGGCAGCGATGCCCTCTGATGCCAGGAGATGCCAGTGTAACCAGGCCAACCCCACTTGTTCTTTGGTGTCAACCTTTGCCCCTCCTGCAAAAGTTCACAGTGCCCGCTGGCCCCTCTCCCCCAGCTCCTCTGGAGTGCCAAGCGAACGGAGAGAAGGAGGAAGTGCCAGTCTCCAGGATCTGCAGGGCAATGTGAACAGTTCCGATCACTGGACGGGAGAAGCTGAGCGATCGGCGGTTTAATAAACTCTGTGAAACTGAGAATGAGAGTGATCCATGGTGGCTCCTCCTGCTCTTTCCAGCTGCCCAGTGCTCTTTGACCTATAGATCCAAAGGGGTTAGTATCTAGAGCCCTATGGGGCGGGATTAGTTTTTCATGTGGAGGTGTGGTGGTGTGATTACCACCAGCGTTCCTCAGTGATTTTAGTCCGGTCCGAATGCGCCATGTCAGTCAAGTACAGACTATGTGCTCCCACGATAGTAAAGATTCTGAAGATTCCGGAAACTCTGGAGACACCTGTACCTGTACAATGATCGACAATAATAATCCCAGGCTACATTAATCCCGTGTAAATCCACATGTGTGTACATTTCCGATCATATCCTGATTGACCGGAAAAGGAGATTTCCCGGTTTTTCTCAGGTGTGGAGGCTCTCGGCCCGTTCAGGTCTGGGGCAAACCTCTAAAAACATAAAATGGCAATGTGGTCCCAAATTCGGAATCCGGAAATCGAGTAGCCTCGCCCATCTCGGTCATTTCAGCCAAGATGTCCTATCCTGTGTGACTAGGAATTACAGACGTCCTGCAGTGGCATGACATTCCTCCACCTCCTCATGTAGAACTAATCCCCTCCCAGTAGAGCTTAGCACTTCCATAAGGGCTAGAGGGATGTTTCCATGGTGGAGGTCTGTGTTCCTGTGTGATCCCTACCGTTCCCAACACAGTATCTACCCGCACAGGACTAGAGCTAATGCCTTGTGCCGGAGTGGGGGGTTAACCGATTCAGTATGTGCGGCAGCGGGCCTACATATACATACATGTAGAAACATTACATAACGGCTAATTAATAACTAATCAATAAGTAATAAGCTCACTCTGCATTCCCAGTAGTCCCGTCTCCGTTTGTCCATTCTGCTGGGAATAAGGAATCAGCTCCTACCTGCTCTTAAAGACTTTAGCCTGTTTGTGTGGTGCGCTGTTTAGAGCTGCATCTCCGGCATCAGTCCGAACTCAGCTGAGATCCCAGCTGTGAGTCAAATCTCCTGGATGAGGTGGAGAAACTCCACGTTCTCCTCTCGTTTTTCCAGAACGGAACGCCCCCGTCACATGTCCTGGTGCTGCATGTATTGGCTCGGTATCGCGGAGAAGAGAAGGACATTTCAATATGGATATGTCCATTCATGTTTCGTGATACAAACAAGTCGTTGAAAAAAAGTCCAAGGAAAAAAATCAAGTTCCATCCAATCCAATGTAGAAAATCTGCGGGAATTTTTACAATTCCATGTTTTTTTTTTGCACCATGTTCAGTGTGTAACTTGGATAAAGCTCCAGAAGCCTTGACCAATGCCAGAGCTCACTTAGCTGGAACTTCCTACATACCTTACGGAGACATATCCTAATTGGACAGTTTTCCGTTGCGGGAATTATAAAAAACAATGTCGTTGTTTATTGTTGTTGTTGTTGTTCTGAGTCAGGTGAGACTGCAGATTACCTGTAACTACATCCAATACAAGCAGAATAAAGAGAACAGAGAAGGTGTTACACGTGTGATAACCTCCACCACCACCAGGGGGCAGTGAAGCACCACAGAGTATCCACACAGTGCCTCTACAGTGACAGTTTGAGTGACTGTGTCTGGTCTGTGTGGGTGGAGGGAGAAGCCCACTCAGCTGTCATCAGCACGGAGCGTGAGTCACCCAGCGTCCGTATCTGTGCGTGTATGTGCCACGGCGCATGTGTTTGTGTACGTGCGGTGGGAGGGGGTGTAGCTTACATCATCTCCAGGTGTCCGCACACATTGCCAGGAGCCTGATGCCAGTTCACATGCCCCGTATGTGTACATGCGCATGTTTCTATCTGCTCTCGGCTTTATCGACTGGAACATGTGCAAGGCGTTTGCCCGATTCACACGAGCGTGCTCGTCATGCACAGCTCTGCTTCGTTAACATGCGATAGGATATCAGCATCACCAGCGAGGGTATATGCATGGAGCCAGATCACCAACTTCATCTCTCTGTTCATAACAGAGGCCAGATATATCTCTCCTCCAGATCTTGCCTTGACTTTCACTGGGCCACTTCCACTTCCTGAGCGGAGGCTGCTGAGTGCAGTGCTGTGATATGGCTCCTCCTGCTTCGTAGGCATCAGTCGGCCTCAGTTTCAGATCCTCAGTGAGCTGCTCAGGAGGCTCATGGGTGTTAGGGTTTGAGTTTGAGGAGCCAGAGAATTTATTACACCCCTAAACTGATCAGATGACGGTTCCTAATCACTATTGGTCAGTTCATGCACTAACCAGCAGCAGATGAGCTATCGTCTCTGACTGTCCATCTACAAGGTGGACCAGCAAGGTAGGAGTGTACACATACAGAAGTCTGTCTCTCAGTATGGCGTCGGGCCGCCGTGTTCGCTAACCCAACACGCCAGACGTCTCGGTATGGAGCTGTAGAAGGTCATAATGAAGTGTCCTGTGATCACCTCCATCACCATTGCAGCTTGAACATCCTCGACACCAGTTCCTGACGGAGGGTGCCGGGTAGGATGTGGAGGTGGAAGGGGACACCAGGTAGGTCTGGGACGTGTGACAAACAAATCGTCCCATCTCAGTGTGGATAGTACCAGCGGTAGCCTCCAACACACGGGATTCGGGATTATCATTGGGCGCGTCCAACCAAGCATAGTACAAGCGGGACTCGTTCACTGAAGATGGAACCCGTGCCATTCTGAGTC
>JAMWET010001246.1:0-2500 GCA_024036415.1 Prochilodus magdalenae | reverse complement strand
CCAGCAAGTCATCGAACAACCACCAGGACCATAAAAGGTTCCTCTACAGTTTACAAGCATCAGCACCTTTTAGGTGCTACAGGGAACCATACGCCACACATTCTCCAAAGACTGGGTTAAGCTGCAGTATTAGGGTGGAGTGGCCCTTCGTGTGCACTCTCTGGACGTGCCTTTTGGGGGCCGGTGTTGGTTCTAGCTCCAGACATCCATACAGTGTGCGTGGGTGGTTGTTGATGCCTTCGTCTGTGCCCTTTAGAAACGGAGTCGTACCTGATGGGTGGTGATGGGGCGATGACTCACTGTGGCGTTTTCACCCTCCCCCACACCACACGCTGCCGCGGCCGGTTCAGATTCACTCACATACCTCCGGCCTGAACCCCAAGCAGAGCAGACTTCCCCCGAGGGCGGTGCTCTAAGTCACCCAGCGGAGAGGGGTTTGATGTGTTCTAGAGAGGCACAGCTGTACACAGTGGAGGTGAAGGTAACCAGACGTCCCCTCTAAAAGCTCCCTCACAGGAAGTTCCTACAGGAGGTGGTTCTGAATACGCTGCCTGATGTCTGAGACGCTGTTTATGATAGTGTGGAGAAGATCTCAGCCTTAAACTCCATTCATGGTGGAGGGATACATGCTGCAGGGCGCTGTGAGGTCAAATAGTCCCCCAAAGAACCACCTCACACCAAACCCGCTCTCACTCACTCTGTACACACCTCACACCAAACCCTCTCTCACTCACTCTGTACACACCTCACACCAAACCCTCTCTCCCTCACTCTGTACACACCTCACACCAAACCCTCTCTCACTCACTCTGTACACACCTCACACCAAACCCTCTCTCACTCACCTCTGTACACACCCTCACACCAAACCCTCTCTCTCCCTCACTCTGTACAACACCTCACACCAAACCCTCTCTCACTCACTCTGTACCACACCTCACACCAAACCCTCTCTCCCTCACGTCTGTAAACACCTCACACCAAACCCTCTCTCCCTCACTCTGTACAACTACCCCACACCAAACCCTCTCTCACTCAACTCTGTACCACAACTCACACCAAACCCGCTCTCACTCACTCTGTACACACCTCACACCAAACCCGCTCTCACTCACTCTGTACACAACCTCACACCCAAACCCTCTCTCGCTCACTCTGTACACACCTCACACCAAACCCTCACTCCCTCACTCCCTGTACACACCTCACACCAAACCCGCCTCTCCCTCACTCTGTACACACCTCAGCACCAAACCCTCTCTCCCTCACTCTGTACACACCTCCACACCAAACCCTCTCTCACTCACTCTGTACACACCTCACACCAAACCCTCTCTCCCTCACTCCTGTACACATCTCACACCAAACCCCTCTCTCACTCACTCTGTACACACCTCACACCAAACCCTCTTCTCCCCTCACTTCTGTACACACCCCCCACCACACCCTTTCTAACTCACTCTGTACACACCTCACACCAAACCCATTCTCACACACTGTGTACACACCTCTCACATACGAACCTCTCACTCACTCTGTACACACCTCACACCAAACCCTCTCCCTCTCCTCCCTCACTCTGTAAACACCTCACACCAAACCCTCTCATCCCCTCTCCCCTCACTCTGTCTCCTCACTCTGTACACCCCACTATCCCAAACCGCTCTCTCCCTCACTCTGTACACACCTCACACCAAACCCTGCTCTCACTCACTCTGTACACACCTCACACCAAACCCCTCTCTCACTCACTCTGTACACACCTCACACCAAACCCTCTCTCGCTCACTATGGTACACAACCTCCCACCAAACCCGCTCTCCCTCACTCTGTACCACAACCTCACACCAAACCCCGCTATCCAAAAAAAAAAAAAAACTCACACCCAACCCTCTCTCCCTTCACTCTGTACACACCTCCCACCAAACCTCTCTCATTCACTCTCTTACACCACGCACGTCAAAACAACCCTCTCTCCCTCACTCTGTACACACCTCCCCCACCAACCCCCTGTCTCACTCACCCTGTAACACACCTCACACCAAACCCTCTCTCCCTCCACTCTGTACACACCTCACACCAAACCTCGCTCACTCACTCTGTACCCACACTCTCACCCAACCCTTCTCTCAACTCACTCTGTACAACACCTCACACGCAAACCCTCTCTTCCCCTCACTCTGTACCACACCTCACCACCAAACCCTCTCAACGTCCCTCACTCTGTACACACCTCACACCAAACCCTCTCTCCCTCACTCTGTACACCAAGAACTCACACTTTCACACCACCCTCTCTCGACTCACTCTGCTACACACCTCACACCAACCCTTCTCTCCCTCACTCCTGTAGCAACAACCTCACACCAAAAAACCCACTCTCAACTCACTCTTGTACACACCTCACAAGCCAAACCCGCTCTCTCACTCACTCTGTACACAACCTCACACCAACCTCTCTCCCTCCCTCTTACACACCTCACACCAAACCTCTCTCACT
>JAMWET010001245.1:0-20000 GCA_024036415.1 Prochilodus magdalenae | reverse complement strand
CTGATCCGATTTATGCAGAAATATAGAAAATTCTAAAGAACTTTCAAACACCACTGTAGTACATCTGTCTGGTTGTAGTTTGCATTAAGCACATAGCTGGTATGACTTAAACACCATATCCATCCACTTACATCAGGTACAGATCAAGCAAACGCATGGAGGTCAAGCAATACTATAGACGACTTCAGCTAGCAATGTACATTTATTTGGGAAATGGGGGGCTAAATAACATGAAGGGGGCTAATTAACATGAAGGGGGCTAAATAACATGAAGGGGGCTAATTAACATGAAGGGGGCTAAATAACATGAAGGGGACTAAAACTGGACTAGTAACATTCATACCTTTCAGTGAGGGAGCTTTAAGAGCCATTAAACTCTGTGGACATCTGGTTCCCATCATCACCACTGTGAGCGGACTGTCTCTGGAGTAGAGCATTTCAGTCAAGCCTCTCCGAATGGCTTTGTTTTAAATATCAGCCCAATTCTGCTTTAAATGCCAATCGTATGATATATGTTTGTAGCACAGCATCGCACCTCTAGTACTACAATACCCAGTATGCATCATGCAAATAAGCCATGCGATGCAGGTTTTATGGGCTACCAAGGTCAAACTTTAAGCTAGCTGTATCTCGTCGCTGTCCAAAGAAAAACAAGTATCTCCAAAATGGCAAGTTTACAGGAGAGATCAAAAACCTCGTTCAGTTTTAATGGAAGTCAATGGAACCAGACGTCTTTCCAAGCACTTTTGGGCCACTTCTGTTGGTCCATTCATCATGCGATTCTCACACATTGGAAACAGCAGCTGGCGTTTTCCAAACATGCATAAAAGTCAAAATGGAAAAAAAAACTGAGATACATGTTTTTCATTGGACAGCGACGATATACAATGCATAAAATGATATCTTGGTGGGTAAAACGATCTTATATCCAGTTAAATTATATTATACTTCACATTTTGAGATTGTTGTATTGTTATAGGCCAATGTAGTGGGAAAATGAGGCTCATTAAAATCACTTAAAACAATAATAATGCAGTAAAAATGTCTGAAAATGAGCTAAAAATGAGCTTACAACAATTTACAAAGAAGAATTTAAGATTCATTTTATTTACAGAGGTTTTACAGTGTAATGCTTTGGGTCTTTTGGCTTGTTTTCTTTAATGCCAAATTAAAAAGAAAAAACACATTTAGCTGACGCTCTTATCCAGAGCGACTTACAAGGTTAATCATATTACAGGTAGGCCAGTGTAGTGTTAGGAGTCTTGCCCAAGGACTCTTATTGGTGTAGCCCAGCATAGTCACCCAGACCAGGATTTGAACCCCAGTCTCCCACATGTGGTGGTGGCTCCTTGGCGGGTGGTGGTGTAGTGGTAGTGGTATAATATCGTTATTATATTAACCATTAATATCAAATCAGAAAGCTGACTATAAAACAAAAGACACATGTTGTCACACTTCGGGTTTTCCCGGCTCCTCCGCTCCTCTGGACTCAACTTCCCAGAGGGCATCGCTTGATGACATCACACCCACATGTCCCCAGCCATCCAATCAGGACTCAGCACTCTTGGTCACCTGAGTTTTAGCCCAGCTGCATCCACTTTAGCTTCAGTGTTTATGTACCTCTCACACTTCCTCATTGCGAAGTTTTGCCAAACCTAGTTTGCATTTCTGAGTGTTTCTCCGCCGTGGCTTTCTACTCCCTTTGGTTTTGATCTCCTCTTTTGTTTACCCTTTGTCAGCTTTCTCCTTTGATCTACTCTCTGGCTATTGACCTGTCTCTCATTACCTTGACCATACTTTTGCCTTGCCCGTCCACCTTGTTTGCCTGCCTACTCTGGTTTTGACCTCCGCATGTTCTCTGTCCTGGTTCTTTGTTCCTGGAACATGTGAAGAGATATCAGGTAAAGATTAGACAGCATTGTGGATAACATCATCCTTCACAAGAGGGCAAAAAAGATTTCCCGCCCTGAAAGGAATGTACATCGAGGCTTAGACTAATATGGACAATATTTATTGAGCTACACCTACAGAAGTCTGTCTCTCAGTATGACGTCACAACATGCCAGACGTCTCGGTATGGAGCTGTAGAGGTTTCTAATGGTGTCCTGTGATAATCCATCCCATGCAGCCTTAATATTCTCACACAGTTCCTGCAGATGGTGCGTTAGGGGTGGAGGTGGAGGGACAGCAAGCCTTCTGGACATGTGACACGGTGACAACAAACCATTAAACCTGCCGCTGACCACAGTGTCTCCACATACAGATTCGTTGGTCGTCTCCACCAGGACAAAAAGGGACTCGTCACCATTCTGAGTCACTCCATGACAGTCTGGTACGACACCACTGCAGTCTTTGGTGACGGTGACGTGGTGTTAAGGACAGTCATGGTAACGGTCTGTGTGCATGTAGTCCTGCGTGGTGCAGCCGTCCGCCAATGGTGCTGCACTAACAGGACGACTCATGGCTGTTGGGTCAGTCAGGTACAGAGATAAGGCTCATCACCTGAGCGGTCGAGCATGAAACTTGAATCACTTGCATGTCTCACGATGTCAAACCTACCCACCGAGTTTCATTCCTGTAGGTTGATTCCTTCTGGGTGCAGCTATTTGTGCACTGGGAATGACATACATGTGCTGCACACACATAGTTCAAATTAGATTAGCTGCAGCTTGTTAGCATCTCCTACTCATGTAGCCAATGTTATTAGTTGAGTAAGTCATGCTCTCAGTTGGAATGATGGTATGAAGACCGTGAGCCAAGGTGCACGAGTGCAACAAGGTAGTTTACAGCTACCTACCAGTAACAGTGTATCACCCATGTGACCTGCGTCTGCATTAGCTCAGTGTTGTTAGCACACAGATGAATTTGACCTCCATGTTGAACCCATCCATGCTGTAGAACACCCACACAAACAAGTGGGCAGTGAGCATGTTTGCCTGGAGCAGTGTGCAGCCCTGTCCACACACTGTAAGCCCTAATAAGGTATAGTAATGGTGTCATGATCATAAACTGGGATGGAAAAGAAGATTCCCTAATCGAGAGTCACTCGATTACGGTCTGAAACAAAGAACCCGGGCCGACGCATGCAGAGCTAAAAGTCAAACAAGCTTTATTGAACAACTGGACAGTTCAACTAAACAGCGAGATAGAGATACGGAGTCAGGCAACAGGCAAAAGGTCAGAACCAGAGGAGACAGTCAGCGGAGATACCAGAACACAGGGGCTAAACTCAGAGAATAGTCAGAACGAACAGAGATCAAAAGCCAGGAGTAAAGCGAGATCAAAGCCAAGGGGGACAAAGAGAGATCAGAAGCCAGAGAACAAAATGAGGTCAGAACCAAAGTGGCAACAACAGTAAGAACACTCAGGATTGCAAACATTGCTGACAGCTGTGGCTAAACCTCAGGTGACCTAGATCGTAGCTGATTGGATGGTTGGGTGCATGTGGGTGTGCCGTCACTGGGCTGTGAACTCTGGGAAGTGGAGTCCAGGGGAGCGGAGGAGCTGGGAATACCTGGAAGCGTGGCAAACACCAGTGTTAGAGTAGAACGGGCAGTGATTGTTGTCTTGTTAGAACCAAACTGACCACAAACATTCATGGTGGGTTCGAATCCCGGGCTGGGTGACTATACTGTGCTACATCAAAAGGAGTTCTTGGGCAAGACTCCCAACACTACATTGGCCCACCTGTCAGCTGTCAGCAGTGAAACTTGGTGGGCAGATTTGACGTTGTGAGACATGCAAATGATTCAAGTTTCATGCTCGGCCAAGCATGTGACGTTAGCAAGGACGAGCCTTATTACTGTACCTGACTGACCCAACAGCCACGACAGCAGACACTCAGTGAGTGGTGATGCCTCCATGGGTCATCCTGTTAGTGCCAGCACTGTTGGCACACCACTGCACCACACAGGACTCGGTGATTGGCCAGAGTCATGAATGATGAATGAGGGACATAGCTTTGGAGTTTTCCTTTCTAAACGTGCACTAAAGCTTTTATTTTCGAGGTGTAATTAATAAATATTATTACACTGTAATAAAACTGTAATAACAGTGTAATAGTACTATTAAATGTGCACTGTAGCTTAAACACACTATGGGTGCGGTAAATACACAGTGAATTACTCTCATGTGGATATTCTAGACATCCCTACCTTGCATTTGCTAAATTAGCTAGCTAGCAGCCAATCACCACATACCTCTTTAATAAAGCTGAATACTTTCTTAAAAATAAATTAGATGTAAACACTAAAAGCCTGGAATTCCGAGGCTTGGGAATGAGGACTACTTTATTAGAAATAAGTTAGATGTAAACACTAAAATCCTGGAATTCCGAGGCTTGGGAATGAGGACTACTTTATAAGAAATAAATTAGATGTAAACACTAAAATCCTGGAATTCCGAGGCTTGGGAATGAGGACTACTTTATTAGAAATAAGTTTGATGTAAACACTAAAATCCTGGAATTCCGAGGCTTGGGAATGAGGACTACTTTATTAGAAATAAATTAGATGTAAACACTAAAAGCCTGGAATTCCGAGGCTTGGGAATGAGAACTACTTTATTAGAAATAAATTAGATGTAAACACTAAAAGCCTGGAATTCCGAGGCTTGGGAATGAGAACTACTTTATTAGAAATAAATTAGATGTAAACACTAAAATCCTGGAATTCCGAGGCTTGGGAATGAGGACTACTTTATTGGGAATGAAAATAAAATTAATTAGATGTAAACACTAAAATCCTGGAATTCCGAGGCTTGGGAATGAGAACTGCTTTATTAGAAATAAATTAGATGTAAACACTAAAATCCTGGAATTCCGAGGCTTGGGAATGAGAACTGCTTTATTAGAAATAAATTAGATGTAAACACTAAAAGCCTGGAATTCCGAGGCTTGGGAATGAGAACTACTTTATTAGAAATAAATTAGATGTAAACACTAAAAGCCTGGAATTCCGAGGCTTGGGAATGAGAACTGCTTTATTAGAAATAAATTAGATGTAAACACTAAAAGCCTGGAATTCCGAGGCTTGGGAATGAGAACTCCTGCAGAAGTTCCTTAAACATGCTGTAGTTGTTCATTCAGCACGTCAACAGATTCAACAGATGGTTATACAACCTAGTAGATGGCTGTTCAACTCTACAGGCATCTTTTCAGGCGTTAAGTGTTCATCCAACACTCCAGAAATTCCTTTGGCACTGGAGATTTTGCTAGTCCCGGGATCCAGAGATCCTTAGATGGTACTCCCTCTTTTCCAGAATCAATACTTTAATGAGCATTCAGTTTATTTCTATGCAATAACACTGATATATAATGGAATTGATTCTCTACGGAGTGCTGGTCTTTATGGGTTGGTCTCTCTCGTCTTGGGATCAAGGGACCTGGTGCCTCCTTGCACATACTATAAATCTTATATACAGCGCATCTACTCCCAGCACCTTGCCTCGTGGTGCATGCCGCCTCACTTGCTGATATACTCACAGCAGAGTGATCTGGAATTCGTAAGCACGCCTCTGTGTTTTTCCCAAACCCTTATGGCGAGCCGCCCTATTATTGTGGTGAAAGCTCGTTCTAACCTCAGCTCTCCTCAGGAAAGCACATCTTGGATAGAAAAACACCATGCAGAGGTTCCAGTCGTTTTGTAACCTTGGGAATGTTAGGCAAGGTCGACCCTCTGTCGTTATGAAACGAAAGATCCACGGATCTACATGAATGTGGTCTCTAAGGCTTTTGCTGAAGTGTTTTGCTGAAACTTCATTTCTCTCCAGCTCTCCTGCTGCCCAGCTGCTGGTTTAGGGAAGTTTAAGGGTTTTAAAGTGGTGTCATGTGCAAATTTAGGACCTTCACGAGCTGGCCTTCCCCCATTAAAGTCGGCTGAACGGTTCCCGTGTGCCAGATGCTACTGCTGTTTCACTCGGCTGCAGAGTGAAATACATATCGCACTGTTAATGCTGTGCCACATGTGGTCAATATTAATGAATGGCTACTACTGAGTATGGTACTTAGTATCTGTACAGGTCCAATACTGGCCGAATCTGTGAGTCAGATTATAATCCAATATAAAGTACTAGCTCCAGCATATGCTGAAATCATAGTCTGAATAAAGTTGCATTGTATCGCACAGTCAAGCATAATACAGTTGTGGTTGCAGTTAATATTGGGCAATGGATATTACAGAGTACGGTACTCACTATTGATAAAATCAACAATTATATAAACAATTAAATTTCTGCTAAAAGTTCTGTGTGTGAAAAAGTTAAATAATAATATCATGGTATCATGGTAAAAATATAAAGTATATAATGTATAAACTAAGTATATATATATGGTTTTAGACCACAATCATTTATTAGTATGGTGTAGGGCCTCCTTTTGCGGCCAATACAGCGTCAGTTGGTCTTGGGAATGACATATACTGCGTCCTGCACAGTGGTCAGAGGGAGTTTAAGCCATTCTTCTTGCAGGATAGTGGCCAGGTCACTACGTGATGCTGGTGGAGGTTCGTCCTTCTTGGTGGTATGCTGACATTACCCTGGATACCGTGGCTCTTGATACATCACAAAGACTTGCTGTCTTGGTCACAGATGCGCCAGCAAGACGTGGCCTCTTTTGAACTCTGATTATAATGTTTGTGTGCATTGGCTATTTAGGTATGTTTATGTAACTATTCACACCTCTGCTCTTCTGGTGCAATGTGCATTAATCGTCGCCACCAGCTGGTCCAAAGCCATGAGAAAAAAAATGACAGGTGTTTCAGTCTCCAACCCTGTATATGGCAACTTTACAGGAGAGGCCAAAAACCTCTGTTGATTTGAATGGAAGTCAATGGAACCGGACATATTTCCAAGCTGTTTTGGGTCATTTCTGTTGGTCCATTCATCATTAAATTCCCACACAGTGTAAATAGCAGCTCATGTGATCAAATGAGGCATAAAAGTAAAAATCAACAAAAATGGAGATACATGTTTTTCTTTGGACAGTGACGATATACAGCTTGTGTGTTTAAGGTGGTAGTAACTTCAGGCTCCTGCAGATGCCGCTATCATACGTACCTACCAGCAGTGGCTAAAATCCCAGTCTACAGGGGAATTCTTCTTGGAATTGTACCAGGGAAAGCATCCACCAAAACCATACGCTTCCATACACCTGCAGATTCAGCTACTTCTTTCACACTATGGTCTTTGGCCACGCCCACATGCAGTCACGCCTTTTAGCCAATCATTAACATCTGCTCTGGAGCGTTTACCACACATGGAACGAGACATTCCCTGCACTGTAGCACCTCTTCACGGTCTATGGATCCTGTTACTCACACCCACAGGGGTTTATAGCCCCATCATCCTCGTGCAGCGCCACCTGCAGGAGCCTGAAGTTACTACCACCTTAAACACACAAGGTGAAGTAAGTGCTTTTCTAATATTACCAGTGAGAAATTCTGATGGCAAAAAGGCGAAACATCAAGGCTTTAATGGTTTTACCCACAAATCAGTCTTTCCTACTGAGTTCTATAAACAGTGAAGCTTTATGGGTTACCTTTCCAGCCCAATGTATTGGCCCAGGAGTGTAGACCCTGATTTCCTTTGACATTGCATGGACAGAACAACAGGAAGCAGACCTCCTTCAGTCTATGACATTGCGGAAAGAGGACAGCATAGGTCTGACAAGCTGAGCACAGTGTTTACAACAGATAGTGTTTCAATTATGCTAATTATGAGCCGAGATAAATGATGACGAGTGTTAATTATGAGCAGCACTAATAGGGTGCATTGCCTTCAGGTACTTTTCATTTTGCTGCTGTCACACTAGAGGACATTGTCTCCTAATGAAATCACTACACACATGTAAATGAGAGAACTGCCTGTCTCCTGATTCTCTATGCACCATTCCATCCCTCCATCATTCATGAAGTACACTCTTAGCAAGAAGCATTGTACGTGGTACCAAGTGAAGGACGTACGCGTAAAATATATATCAGCTCCACTGACCATACAGGACACTCTGTAGGTGTACAGGTCCAGACTGTAGTCCATCTGTTTCTCTGTGTACTGTATTACCCTGTTCTACAATGGGCAGGACCCCCACAGGACCACCACAGAGCAGGTATGATGTGGGTGGTGGATCATTCTCAGCACTGCAGTGACACTGGTGGTGTGTTAGTGTGTGTGGTGCTGGTGTGAGTGGATCAGACACAGCAGTGCTGCTGGAGTGTTTAGACACTGTGTCCACTCACTGTCCACTCTATTAGACACTCCTACCTTGCTGGTCCACCTTGTAGATGGACAGTCAGAGACGATAGCTCATCTGCTGCTGCAGAGTGCAGTGCTGGTCATCCTCTAGTCCTTCATCAGTGGGCACAGGACTGCCCATAGGACTGCCCACAGGACGCTGCCCACAGGACGCTGCCCACAGGATGCTGCCCCATCGGACGCTGCCCACAGGATGCTGCCTATAAGACGGTGCCCCACAGGACACTGCCCCACAGGATGCTGCCCCACAGGACACTGCCCACAGAACACTGCCCAACAGCACACTGCCCCATAGGACACTGCCCATAGGACGCTGCCCAACAGGACACTGCCCCATAGGATGCTGCCCATAGGACACTGCCCCACAGGACGTTGCCCCACAGGACATTGCCCTACAGGACGCTGTTGTGCTGGATAGTTTTGGTTGGTGGACGATTCTCAGTCCAGCAGTGACACTGTTACTTGCTTGCTTAACATGTAAACATGTAGTTGTTATATGTTTACTTAACATTAGTTAACCGTAGTAACCATTGTTAATGTATTACTTCATGTTAACTAACACACTACTTCATGTTAGTTACCCAGCACCTAATGTTCAGTGTTACCAAATAGTACATAAACCAAGTAGCAGTGAGGCTACTTTTCCAAGAAGCACCGATTAAAGTGATGCCATGAACACTTGACTGGCAGAATTGGTTTAATGGGTTAAGGGTTACTTAACACTGCATTTCATAAATGTTCAGGCATTAGCATCAGTATTAGCCGATACGTACAGACAGAATATCGTCGCTGTTCAAGAAAAACAAGTATCTCCAAATTAGCAACTTTACAGGAAAGGCCAAATCCCAATTTAATTCTAATGCAAGTCAATGGAACCAGATTTTCTCCAAGCGATCTTTTGGCCATTTCTGTTGGTACATCCATCATGAAATTCACACACAGTGTAAACAGCAGCTCATGTGATCAACTGATGCATAAAAGTGAAAATCGTCAAAAATGGAGATACATGTTTTTCATTGGACAGCGACGATATGAGATACCAGCATCGACACACATGTCCACTATGGCTACATCCCTAATACATGTGTTCACACTACAACGTATGTCATGTACAAAATTTTAGTTGTACAGGAGAGGCCAAAAACCGAATTTAATTTGAATGTACGTCAATGGAACTGGGCTTTTTTCCAAACAGTATCGTGCCATTTCTATTGGTCCATCTATCATAAAAATTCGAGCAGCTGCTGTGTTCAAATAATTTTAAAAAATGGCAAAAAAATGGACATATATGGTTTTTATTTGACAGCATTGGCGTGAAGAACCCTCCAGGAACCCTACTGTGTTTGGGCAGTTCCTTGTCTTCCCATTTCCCAGCTCGTCTATCATTAAACTCTTATATCTACTGACACCACGACGTACGTCTCGGCCGACACGGCCATCTTACTGAGCTTCGTTACGCGACTGCATTTGGCCATCCATTGGCTATATATGCTGTAGTAGGCCTGAAAGGGCCCATCTCCACCATTGGGATTAGCTGCTAGCTCACGTGCACCAGGCCAACATGCTCTATTGATTTAACAGCTCTCCACGTAGGAAAGAAGGGAGGGCATCTACTGAGCAGGACCCGTTTTATACGCTGTGTAAAGATCAAAGTTAAAGCAGTTTACCACACCGAAGGTATTTCCTACGGAATATAAAGGCGCGCACGTCGCGCTACAATTAGTTGCAGGTGTGTGACGTTGACCCCGGCACTTTAATCTCCATAATAATGAGGCGGCTCTCCACAGGGACACCGACCGGTAGGAACCCCCACAGGACGTATAAAATACATGGAAACTGAGACACCACAAGTTGATCCCAACTATTATTACCCACTGTACACACACAGGGGCCTACGGTCCGGCTTCTTTCGGAAGCACCGGAGACTAGCAGAGGTATGGAAGCGGTATAAGGCCTTGTGCATTTTTATGCGCCGCATTTTAGTATGCATGGGCTGCCATGCACATATCACTTCAGATCTGTTCCGAATCAAAGGCTGCTCAGCAGTGCTCCCTTTAAATGCCACATTTGCGGCAAGGGGCAACCGACGCACCACCCCACCCCCCCGAAACCTAATGAGTGAAATTTCACTTGTTGAATGGGAAGCGCTCCGTATGTGGCGCACGCCTCACACTGACACTTTGACAGCAGCATCTCAGCTGGTTCCGTTTACAGTGCGCGAAGCAACGTGGCACTCAGCATGCACAGACCTAGTTTCCAGCGCTACAGAAAAGAGCATTGTTGTCACAACAGAATGGGTGGAGCGCATGAAAAGAGCTTACTCCTTCCCAGCAGTGGCTCCAACACGGCGTAAACTGACTGACAGGCCGACTGGCAGACTTTAATCACATTCGAACACAACAGAACCAGAGACACTGTGTCAACGAGATAGCTCGCCTTGTTTGCTGGGGACCGCTGACAGGAGACGCGCTCACGTAGGGTTGCTGCACGGCGGCTGCGAGCCAGTATACTGTGAAGGCTGTGAACAGTAGGCCATTGTTTGGCAAGGCTCTGAGAGCACAATCATTTCTGGAAGTGCTGCTCAAAGAGAGTCAAAGCACATTCTAGAGCGTAGTCTGACACAGGACCGACCTGGGTCAAGCCTCGACAATGCTTTGTAAACAGCTTTAGCCGTGTCTGCATGCTTAGCTTGCATTCCCCAAGCACACAGGGCTACTCTAACGGTGGTGGAAAACTGATTCGCTGCTTCCCCAGATCTATTTCTGCAGAAATTAGATATGACTTTACAAAAGGAACCCCAAAATCAAAAGAACCTGAGTGAACTGTAGAAAATGTGCCAGTTCTTCATAGTTGACAGAGGGGAGAACATCAAGCTCCACTCCTGGTTCAGATCTAAAAACATCTACCTGTTGTTTGTCCATCCTTCTACTGAAAAAAGACACTTTAATGATATGGGTCTGAAAGGATGTGTCTCCTGGTTGTCTATGCACCATTCCATCCTTCCATCATTCATGGATCGCTCTTAGCAAAAACCATCTTATGTGGTACCAAGTGAAGGACATACACGTATATATCAGCTCCACTGACCATATAGGAGCACTGTGTGGGTCTACAGGTCCAGACTGTAGTCCATCTGTTTCTCTGTATACTGTATTACCCAGTTCTTCAATGGGCAGGACCCCCACAGGACCACCACAGAGCAATAGAAGGTTCTCTATCCTTCTACTGGGAAAAGACACCTCAGTGCTATGGGTCTGAAAGGATGTGTAACTGTTAACAAGCTACTGCTGAGGAAAAAAGGAAACATGGAGAAAAGGATAATGCAGTCTGTAGAACGAAGAAGCTGCTGGTGTTCTCAGAACCATGGACTGACCGCTCCAGGGTTCAGACCTCAGCATCACTGAAGGTGTTTGGGATTGGCTGAATTTGGAGATGCCATCCATGAGTCATCCTGTTAGTGCAGCACCATTGGTAGACGGCTGCACAACGCAGGACTACATGCACACAGACCGTTACCACGACTACCCTTAACACCACGTCACCGTCACCAAAGACTGCAGTGGTGTCGTGCCAGACTGTCATGGAGTGACTCAGAATGGCAGTGGGTCATCTTCAGTGACGAGTCCCGCTTTAGTCTTGGTGGAGACGACGAACGAATCCGTGTGTGGAGGCATGCTTGGTTGTTTTGGGGGAGAGTGTGATCAATCATGTGTGAGATACGTGTTTGTTGGACATTTACGGAAATACAGAAAAAATTTACGGATATTTACAGAAATACAGAAAAAAATTACGGATATTTACGGAAATACGGAACAAATTTACGGACATTTACGGAAATACAGAACAAATTTACGGACATTTACGGAAATACGGAACAAATTTACGGACATTTACGGAAATACAGAACAAATTTACGGACATTTACGGAAATAAGGAACAAATTTACAAACATTTACCGAAATAAGGAACAAATTTACGGACATTTACGGAAATACGGAACAAATTTACGGACATTTACGGAAATAAGGAACAAATTTATGAACATTTACCGAAATAAGGAACAAATTTACGGACATTTATCGAAATAAGGAACAAATTTACGGACATTTACGGAAATAAGGAACAAATTTACGGACATTTACGGAAATATTGAACAAATTTACAGACATTTACGGAAATAAGGAACAAATTTATGGACATTTACGGAAATAAGGAACAAATTCACGGACATTTACAGAAATACGGAACAAATTTACGGACATTTACAGAAATACGGTACAAATCGCGTCCTGTATTGGTTTAATACGGGGCACAACATTTATTGACCAAATAAAGGACGATTCCGTATTTTATGGGACGGGTGGCAGCCCTACTAGGGAGGGCAGTTTAGCATCTCCAATCAGGCTGACTTTATGAACTATGGGAGAAAACCAGAGTACCCAAAGGAAACCCAAGGAACACGAACACAACAGCCGGAAATCATCCCAGGCCCCTCTTCCTGTAAGGTAACAGTGGTACCCACTCCGCCACCTCAGTATTAATTTCTTGCCACCAATTTATGGATTCTATGCAAGTTTCCTTACCATTGTTGCTCCATCCATCATTCGGGACGTGTCCAAATCTACCTTATTTACAGCTGCCTCATGTCCTATTAATGATTTGACACTTGCACAGGACTGCTATATCACGACCATTGTGTAGGTTAATCATGGAGAACACTGTTTTCAAACTTTTGCATGGTTGGATGGTTTGTTGTGTGGTCATAATGATGTGTGATTTGAGTGGTGCATATAGAAAAACAGTAAAAAGGTTCAGAGAAAAAGCCCAGGCTTATGATTTCATCAAGAGAGGCCTTCAGTTTTTCATGCATGGACGCCATGTACTGCACCGCTCTGCTAAATCTGACTGCAGTAAGTTCACAATCGTAACAAGCTCATTAGTATGGGGGGGATGCTGATGGGGGGTTCTCACCTTTCTCTGAATAGGATTAAGGCTACACATGCTGCCAGGCGGAGAACCTGATTACTGAAGAAGGTGATATTCAACAGTTAGGCCAAGTAATACTGTTTTCAAAGCTGATGATCTTGCAGGCGGTCCGTTTTTTTTTGACTGATTGTTTCTGACGGAGAACTGCAAAGAGAAAGTGGATAGGATACGGCATACAGCAGTGATGGATAGAGTACACAAAGCACTGTAGTAGAGTTAAAAGTAGAGCTCATCGGAAGATCTCAAGGTATGAATCCTTCCTGCAGTGTGTCGAGTAGTAGCTCGGGCTCCTTGTTAGTCCCTCCACTGGAGTAACAGGACAGGGGGTACTAAAAGTATTGTCACACTTCAGATGTACTTAAGTATGGAGAGTAACAGTACGCCTAAGAGGGTATTTACGCTTGCAGATGTACTTGTGAAAGTATCGGAATGAGTCTCATACAGCACTAAATAGTGATTTACCTTTTAAATGTGAAAAAATACTTAAGTGATGAGAGGTGAGGGTGATTAAGGGGCAAGTACATACTAAGAGTACTGCCCTTCAGATGTACTTAAGTATGGAGGAGTAACACTACTACTAACTTACCTATTCAGGGGATGTAGTGGGGTACTTAAGTATGGAGGAGTAATCAGTTACTAAAAGTGATGTACTCGTACTCAGATGGTGTACTTAAGTATGGAGAGTAACAGTCCCTAAAGGTACGTATGCATGGCACCTTCATGAATGTACTGAAAGTATGGGAAGAGTTAATGAAGACAGTACTGCAAAGTATGGGTACCTTGGTCGAGATGTGTACTTTACTAAGTGATTCTTTTTATTTTTTGGTTTAAAGTATGGAGAATTGTATCAGTCACTAAAGATGTAACCTTCAGAGGTGTACTTAAGTATGGAGAGTGAAAGGCAGGTACTAAAGTATGCACCTTCAGATTATACTTAAGTATGGAGGAGTAAACAGATACTAAACGTATGTGTACCTTCAAAGTGTACTTAAGTATGGTGAGGAGGTAACAGTGAGAGACTAAATTAAGCCAGATGTTACCTATTCTAGATGGAGACTAAACATGTACTAGAAATTAAAAAGGTAACAATAAAGTAGTATTTACCGGGGCTTCAGATGTACGGTAGTAATGGACAGGAAGTGACCAGAGTACTACTAAAGTACTGGTCATACCCCTTCAGATGTACTGAAGTATTGGGTGGAGAGTACCAGTAGCTAAAGTTATTTACCGCTTCAGATTATACTGAAGCATATGGAAAGGTAGTAACAGTTTTACAATAAGTGTATGTACCCTTCAGAATGTTGGGTTGTAAGGGGTATGGAGAGTAAGACAGAAAATAAGTGGTGTAGGTGTTGGATTACGGGCTCTAATGTCCTATTTTATCATTATCTGGGAACAGGCTACTCTTCATCGCAGCTCAGAGTGTTAGGTGTGATAGAGGGACTCTAGTGTCTCTCTGCCCACCAGAAGCTCATCCATTAGTCTGACACTGACGTCTATTCACATCATCATCAGCACAGAACACTGAAGGAGAACAGGTTCCATTAGCTAGAACCAAGCTCTGTCCTACAGGTCAAAACAAAGTGACCTCTGTCTACTTGATTGGTGTACTCGCTTCATGCTTCTTTAGTTTGGACATGTTATGCTACTATGCTTGCATAAGTCAAAAGATGGACAGATTTGACCACAATGTCGTGGAGTAAACAGAAAGATCTTACATATTAAAATGTGGGTGGAGTTGAAGTAAAGAGACGCCCCAGAATGGAACTACACTCATCGTCAAACAGCTGCACCCAGAAGGAGTTAACTGACAGGAATGAAACGTGGTGGGTAGGTATGACATCCAGAGACATTCCAATGATTCATGTTTCACGCTCGGCACATGTGACTTTAGCATGGATGGATTTCATCGCCGTTTCTAACTGACAGCACCATTAGCCGACGGCTACACCACGCAGGACTACATGCATGCAGACCTTTACCACGACGACTGTCCTTAACACCACGTTACCGTCACCAAAGACTGCAGTGGTGTCGTACCAGACTGTCATGGAGTGACTCAGAATGGCAGCGGGTCATCTTCAGTGACGAGTCCCGCTTTAGTCTTGGTGAAGACGCCCAACGAATCCGTGTGTGGAGGGACCGTGGTCAGCACCAAGATGAACGGTTTGCTGTCACACGTCCAGAAGGCCTGGTGTCCCTCCACCTCCACCCCTACCGCACCATCTGCAGGAACTGTGTGAGGATGTTCAAGCGCTGTATGGGATGGATTATCACAGGACAGCATTAGGAAATACCTCTACAGCTCCATACCGAGACGTGTGTTTGGTGTTGGTGAGTTGCAAAAACACGGCGGTCTGACTCCGCCATTAATACTGAGAGAGAGCGACCTTCTGTATGTGTAGCTCAATAAATATTGATCATATCAATCTAAATTTATCATCAGTTATTGATCCTGGTCACCTTTATCTTCCTTCCCAACCGCACCGCACTCCCACACCTCCTTCTGGGTGCAGCTGTTCTTTTCATGTTGAGTGTATGTCAGCATATACACACCAAACACTACTTACAGTGGCTCATTGCATTTACTGAGTTATTGCCCAACACTGGGAAGCAGTTATGAATCTTGCTCCTACATTACACTCATGCCTTGAAGGCAAGACCCTGTAAATGCAAACAGCTTGTGTGGGCGTTTCTGTTGTGCCATCCTTTAAATAACTGGTGCTACTTTGTCATACGGTGTCCAAGGCGAGAGAAACTGGGGAGATCATGAGGCTGATGAGTAATGTGCACTGGATAACCTCTCAGTCTTGGTGGACATCACTTATTTCCCTGCTGTATACTGGCAGAACGGATGACTGACTCTGGAGCTGCACCATTTGCTCCACTTCGTCGGTTTCAGAACTAGTGTCAGTATGAGTCCATTATAATCTTGACCGAGGACAATAGGCTTGTCCTCACGGGCTTGGGGTGATGGAGTTGTTCATGACTGGACACCAGACAAGCTGAAGATACTTTGATCGGGCAAATGATCAAGCCTGACTTCTCTCATCTTTGGTCCGCATGGGACAGGCAATGCTTTCTCCCTTGCGCAGACGCTTTCCGAGGCCTGGAGTGCAGGCAGAACAAGAGTAGGTTGCCATCTTGTGCCATGTTCACTCATTACAATGGGTGAAGTAGCCTGTTCGACCTCTCGCTTGACCTGCTGCTCAGACAAGACAGCTTGCATCTGAACCTACCCACACAGAGTCATCATGAGTGGTCTTGCTCTGCTCTTATATACGTTATATTAGCACTGTGTATTTAATACAATAAAAAAAATTAAAAATAAACTCGTTCATACAAACACGAACAGCTGCACCCATGAAGGAGGTGTGGGAGTGTGGTGCGGTTTGGGAAGGAAGATAAAGGCGACCAGGATCAATAAACTGATGATAAATTTAGACGGGATATGATCAATAATTTATATGAGTGTGGCTAGACTACACATACAGAAAGTCTGGTCTCTCAGTATGGCGTTGGGCCACGCATGTTTATGCTAACCCAACAACTCGCCAGACGTCTCAGTATGGAGCATCTGTATGAGGTTTCCTAATGGTGTCCTGTTGATAATCCATCCCCATGCAGCTTTGAACGTCCTCATACAGTTCCTGCAGATTGGTGCGGCGTAGGGTGGAGGTGGAGGGACACCATAGGCCTTCTGGACGTTGTGACCAAAACAAACTGTTCATCTTGGTGGCTGCACCACGGTGCCCTCCCACCCCACGGATTCTTCGTTGGTCGTCTGTCCACACAAGAAGCTAAAGCGGGACTCGTCACTGAAGATGACCCGCTGCCGCATTTCTGAGTCCACTCCATGACACAGTCATGGTACGGACACCTACTGCAGTTATTTAGGTGACGGTGACTTGGATGTGGTGTTAAGGACAGTCCTGTATGTAGTCCGTCGTGGCTGTTGGGGTCACATCAGCGTACAGAGAGATAAGGCCCCGTCCCTGCTTATGTCACATGCACGGAACAAGCTTCAATAATTCGTTATGTCTCACAACGTCAAACCTACCGCACCAAGTTTCGTTCCTGTCAGCTGATTCCTCGTTGGTTTTCATCTTATGTGTTGCTTTTGGTCTGGAATCAACAATAAATGAAGGGTGGTCTCTGGCTTTCGAACGGCATCCTCCATTCTTGGGTTTGCCGTTTCTTCCACCAAAGTTTACACGAGCAAAATACCGAAACACATACTGTAACCGTCACTTTAAGGCAGGGGCAGTGCGCATGTGCACGGTAGAGAGTGTGGAGGACAGCGCGGTAGAGAATTGGCGTGGGGTGAACTGTACTAGGTGGTAGCCTGGGTTCTCCAACTGGCGTTATCTGGGAACCTGTGACGAGCGAAGTCTCGGTGCTCTCAGTGTTCATTAAACTGGCCCTGAAACCCCTTCACCACGTGTTCCCTGCCGTGGCTCTCTTCATGGGAAGCTAAGTATCCACCTCTCTAAAGAGAGCACCCACCCAACACCATTACTAATCCATTCCTTTACACATACACACACCACACACACAAGACACAGAGAAGAGGCACTATGAGCCATTTTGGAAATCATCTCTATGTGTTATTTCACAATACTTATAAGTGGGCTCCTCGTTCACTGGTATAAAGGACTTTCCATTTACAGTGCAAAGTGCCAATAGATTAAACAACAGTCGCACCACAACGACGGCTTCGCCATCTTTATGGCTCAGCGATACAATTTTAGTTGATTCGTGTTCAGTCTTTGTGGTCACATACAAAAATTTGTCCGGACTCTCAGGAAGTATGGCTGGAGAGCCTTAGAAAGTAAGGGTGAAAACACGGTGATGAGGATGGCAAGTGCCTGGCTTCACCGTGAATGACTTCAACAAGCTCGGTGGATAAGACCTGGGAACACTCCGTAGTGGGAGGATCATGTGTTTTCCACTCGCTGGTGTTCGTACGTTCATAGTACGCGCTCACTCACAAAACAGCCAGCCCCTGTGTGTTAAAAACTGGGGGCACGAATGACTTGTCACTTTATTGTGCGCTATTATCGCAAAAATATGATTTTTGGAAAGAGAAGAGTGATGTTAGGCATCAGGTGCTAAATGGCAGAATGTGTACGGGTGACGTCGAAACAATGGCGTTGGCTAGACGATTGTCAGTATGGGACGACTGATACACTTGTATCGTGGCCACATTTGTTACGGACATAAGAGCTTCACCAGGCCCAAAAACGAGGGCCCCTGTTGACTGAGGACGAGCCGAAGTAGCAGGATAAGAACACCCCTGAGACGAGGCACCAAACAACAGCTGGGACCTGCGGAATTGGGGCACGCACCTGCTGGCAAGGTTCGAATGGATTTGCGCAGATTTGGGCCAGATTTGTTGGGATGCCTTCCCTGGCACAATTCCGAGGCAGAAATTCACCTAGTAGACTGGGATTAGGTGTATCCACGTTTGCTGGTAGAACACTCGTATGACCGTTACGCCTCCATACAAAAAAAACACCGCCCTGCAGATACAGCTAGCTTCCACACTATGGTACTTTGGCCACGCCCACGCTGCGTCAGTCCTCCTCCTTATGCTCAATCATTAAACCATCTGCTCTGAAGACATGATGTCCACACACTGAGAAGTGACAGGATGAGATGGACATTAGACTGCACTGGTGGACCACCTCAATTCTGCAATCTATGGACCTGTCCCTGTCTACAGCTTCCGTCACACACAGCACATGAGGTGGTTCTATAGCACTCATTCATCCCCCGTGCAGCTGGCACATTGGCAGGAGCCTTGAAGTTACTTACCACCTTAAACACAACGCATAGGTGGACTGGGTTTTTTTTTTTTTTTTATTTTTTTTATTGTGTCTGGGATGGGTCTTTATACATTACGTAAAGAAACACCGGCCTGAAGTTTACATATGCTCTTATGTTGGATCTTCCTTGGTGAGCTATTGGCTGTGCACAAAGCAGACAATCCAGTTTACTGGCAGCCTGGCACATGCGACATGAGTATTCCCGGTTATCTGATTAAAAAAAACCCAAGTGCATGTACAAACGATCAGATACACATCACCAACTCAGATTCTTCTGAAATTATCAGATTATCAGCTACACGCAAACACACTGAATAATGAATGGGGTAGAGGGTGGCTGACAATCTGTGCATACAACCGGTCACTCTTCATCCGTATAGATGTAAGTGGCGCTTGTAACGTAAGCAGGGAACTGGAATACAGGTGCACTACCAGTCAAAAGTTTAGAGACACCCCTCCAAATGGACGTAGCCGGTAATCTTAAAGACTCTACAGTGGTACACTGAACAGCTCCACCTGATGAGAGTCTGAACCAGTCCATATCCTGATACACCACATCTACTCCTGATGTACACAGTATGATACTCCTCCATATCTCCTCTCTAGTAGCTATATATTTAGTGGTGTGTACAAACTTGACATCTCTTTTGCCGGCACAGTGTAGCTGCTATTTTCTCCGTTCAGGTTTCAGTGAAACTTCATGATGGACCGACCAATAGAATCGTCCAGACTCCTGCTTTACTAATAAAACCATTGTTTCGATCACTTCCACTCGCAGGTAAAGGAAGCTGCTCCTCCTCCCTGTAACATCTCGCACTCCCTGAGTGTTTTTAAGGTGGACTGGATAATCTCCATTCCTGGAGGGTTTTTAAAGGTGGACTGGATAATTCCCTTCTGGAGGGTTTTCAGGCTGACTTGGATAATTTCCATTACCGAAAG
>JAMWET010001244.1:0-19297 GCA_024036415.1 Prochilodus magdalenae | reverse complement strand
GGAGGCCCACAGCATTGGTGGTATGCACGCGTGACTTCGGGACAGCAGCGGTGTGATGCTAAAGCCACGAGTTTTTCTCTCACCTATCAAAATCATTTAAGGGTGGAATAAAACTCATCCTTAACAAAACAGTGAGAAATTCATTTTTTTTAGGTTGGACCAAAAAAAACGCCTTTTAGAGTTGTCCTTTAAAACTACGTTTGAAGTAGAAACTAGTTCAGTTGCTTGTCGCACATGAAGGTCATAGTTTCAGATCCACCCACACTGCACTCTTTGCAGGTATGAACTAAAAGGTGTTGTGATATGGTTTCATTTTTAATGCTAAACAAGAAAGCACTGAAAATGTTTAAACACTTCAAAGTGGAGGCAATATAAAGAGCAGATAAACTCCAATCCCAACCTCCTTCAGATAAAAATAACTACTGTTCAAACCCTTACCACACCAATGTTCGTATCCCATGGTCGTCTGTTACAGACGTTTGCAGGGTAGCTTGGGCACCGCACGGTCTTGTAGCTCATTTCAGAAGATTAACCTTTGATAAAAGTGATATCTGCCGTTTGTGTAGTGGGATGTTTAGCGCTGAGCAATGCATGTTTCTCACCATACACACCTAGACTAAGGACCTTCAACAGCAGGCCTTTGTTCCCCGTTATTCCTCAGCTCCCCACTCAACCAGGCATGAGACACTGTCCTGGACCATTAATGAAGATCCTTTACCCAGAGCGCGTGGGCTCGTTCTTGATATGCTAAGGTTTATGACCAAACCGTTAACACGGGAAAATGTCAGAAATGTCACAGTTTCACAATTTTTTTTTTATTTGGTAAGAAAATCTAAATCAGAATGTTGTGTAGGGTACCATGCTGGACGATTGTGTAGTAATCCTACCTGAGTGAAAACTGGCAGCTATTACAAAAACATCCTGACTGTGGAATCTGATCTGCTTCATCACCATCACAGCTTCACTCAGCACTGAAACATTATGACTAGACCAAACTTCCCAAATACTGTCCCACGGTCCAGATAACCGTGTCTGAACTTCAGTTTAAGTGTCTGTTTCTGTGCTTTTATGCAGCGCAGAGTGCACTAAAAAGGGATAAGTAACTAAAGCACGCTACCAGTCTGTAGATCCTTTGACCTACTGAATGAACGTAGAGAACTGAAAGTGATGTTTGGTTTCTTACTGGTACAGATCTATTTATAGACAGGATCTTAAAACCACCCCCTTCCAAAAAGAATGAAAGAACTATGCTGCAGGTTTTAGTTTAGTGCATATAAATGTAAAGTAAATGTAAAGTAAAACATAATATATTCTAAAACATGACCAACACCATTCATTACCTCTGATTATGTGAATGTTAATGGAATATATATATATATATAATATAAACAAAATTTACCAATCACTGCTGTCTGCTTGTTCCCAGCACATCAACTCTTAAGCAACACAAACTGTGCAACAGTAGTAAAATGATTGGTTGAAATAAGTGTCATGTGTCGTTATGTATATTTGCAAATACAGAACATTTTTATTTATTTTACTTTCATTTTTTTCTTAACATAATACCAAGACAGTATATTAGGACAGTTTGAAAAGATCAATGTAAAACTTGAAAGTTGGAAAAGAAACAAATGTTGAAGAAAAAAGAAGAGTTGCAGCAACTGTAGACAGCTTTTACAGGACTGCTGTAAATCTGTCACATGCTGGTAATGAAGGCTGATGTAGTCGCTGCTCAGACGTAAGATCCTCATGATATTATCCCATCTGTGGAAACACATAACATCTGCATTTTTGTCTAACAAAAATTGTACATTTTTGGAATTTTCCATATATGAAGTGACCCATCATAAATATGTCACGCTTCTGGGTTTCCCCTCTACGTCTGAGCTCCCGAACTCCAGCTCCCAGAATCCACCACCCGATGACGTCATGGTCATAGGTCCACCCAATCACCCAATCACGCTCTGTTTGCTCGCTCATCCTCACCAGAGTACAGATTACACGCACATGTGTCTGGTTTAGTCTGTTTGCTTATAAGCTCCTGCTTCACACGCCCTCATTGCCCTCAAGGACTGCCAGTCTGTAACTTTACTACGAGGCCTCTCTTGCTATTTCTGACTGTTGGTCTGATCCTGACCTTGCTTGATTCTCTTTTGTCCTTGCCCTTCTGGTCTGTTTGCTCTTCTGATTATCTCTTAGGTTTTGACTCTTGTTTGTCCATTTGGTTTTATGATTCTGCCTCCTCTATTGGTTTGTTTTCTTGGATTCTCTTGTTTAGCTGCTCTTCTAAATTGTTAATAACTTCTTGACCTGCCTTCAGTTCAGCGTTTGTCAGTTCCAGTTTGTTAAACCTGACAATGCAAAACAAGATCTAGCTTTCTAAGAGTTGACTGTGTTGGGCCGAGACCAGTTGTTTCTTGGTTTGGTTAATGAATGGGGACCAGAATCTCTGTAATGACACTATACCTTTAAACCACAGGGTAGACAGCTTCACTGGCAATACCACACTGGTTGTTCTTGTTCCTGGACATCTTAATGTAGCCTGCATCACCCCACTCAGTGCCCCAGCTGCAAAACAAATAAGAAGGATGAATAGGTTATTTTGGAATCATTTAGTCTGAATGTGTTTTTATTTCGCTTTGAAATTAACAGTGTGAGCTGCTTATTATTCAGGGATTAATCTTTAACAGTTGGTCAAATTAAAGTTACATTTTCATACTTTTTAATAATATCCCATATTTGTTGATCATCCAAGATGTAGTAAAGTAATGGAAACTCTATGTGCACTGTGTTAACCGTTCATCTCAAAATCTCTCAAATCTTTTGATTGTGTTTTCTGATCCTCTATGTCTCACTGTTATCTATTCAAATTATGTCCAGCTTTGGTTGAACCAAATCTGAGTTATTATTCAGTATCATATCATTAATTGTTTGAAATGTATTTAGGAGTGACAAGGTAGAGGGTAGAGCTTTCACCTCACAGAAAGAAGGGTTTAATTCCCAACTGGGAATTTTTATTATTAAGAATTATTTAAAATTTACTATGAATCATTTGGTGTCTACTGTGAATTACTCTAAATCTGCTATGCAATACTCATGAAATATGACTTCTCTATCAATATGTACTATGAATTATTTAGTAGGTACTATGAACTATGCAGCATATACCATTAATTATTCAGGAACTACAATGATTTGTAGTTCACTTGACTACAGTATTTAGAATGAATTATCAAAACGAATTATGCAGTATCTACTACGAATAACAATGACGTGACCAGTGTGCCCATGGTCCATTATCCAGCCTGAATATCCCATCACTGTGAAGTCCATGAAGGGCTGCAAACCATCACCAAACAGTGAAGTGCTGTGGGCACCAGTCAATTACATGTTTAGGTGGACCAGTGAACCCAACCCATACCTTGGGAAAACTAGTATGGAACCACCTCCAGCTTGCACAGTGCCTTGTTGACAGCTGGGGTACATGGCTTCATGGGGTCTGCTCCACACACAAACCCCACCATCAGCCCCAAACAATGACCCATCGGACCACCCCACATATTGCCAGTCCTCCATGTGGAGTCGCTTATCTGTTCACATGGGCAGTTCTAGCCAGACCCCACAGGTCACCATCATTTAGCACCCGTGAGTGGTCACTGCGCTGTCCACTGTGGGAGGTAATGCTTTCTATGAGGTATTTTTGGTACACACAACACTGTGGATGAATACCTGCACGACTTCAGAAATAGAAAGTCCCATCTGTCTGGCACTTGTTATCATGCCTCGTTCAGGGACTGATAATTCATGTCTCTTTGCAGCGAGTATCCTGGTCAGTGTTTAACCTCACTCACAAGATAACACCTCACAGCTTATACAGGTGAGGGCATTCCCAAGATGTTACCTGAGGTAACACTACTCCATAACCTACATAATTTACATACTGATATACCATGAGTTATATGCCGGGGCACTATGAATTATTCAGTAACTGCTTTAAGTTCTTCAGTAATTACTATGAATTATTCAGTACCTATTATGAACTAAGTATTTAGTTATAGTTGCGTTAATCAGAGAGAGTGTGTGGAGCCACCTCCCTCCCGTGTTTGTTTAAATTAGTTTTTTCTAGCCTGTCCCTTTTTACCTGTTCTTGACCAGCCAATAGTCCTGTCCATTGCTTTCAGTGCCGTAACCAACGACGAGAACAGCATGATCCAGGCTAGTGCTGCTGCAGAACTGATCATCATACACACCTACAATCAGAGTGTCAGTTTAGATATCCAGACATTAACAGATTAGTTTATAATTTGGTGAATTAACAAAACAAACATGCTAGCTTTGAAACGCACCATACAGGTAAATACATCTTAAATCTTACACAATGAAATACTTCATATACATACAGTGGTGTGAAAAAGTGTTGTGTTTGTCACTCATAAATGTTTCAGATCATCAAACAAATTTAAATATTAGTCCAAGACAACACAAGTAAACCCAGATTGCAGTTTTTAAATTAAGGTTTTTATTATTAAGGGAGGAAAAAAAATCCAAACCTACATGGCCTGTTTGGAAAAAGTGTTTTCCCCCGGGTAAAACATAACTGACTGTAGTTTATCACACCTGAGCTCAATTTCTCAAAAGCTACATGTCATGCCAGGATCCAGGACCAAGTGAGAAAGAAAGTAAATGAGGTCTATCAGTCTGGAAAAGGTTATAAAGCCATTTCTAAAGTTTTGGAACTCCAGCAAACCACAGTGAGAGCCATTATCCACAAATGGCAAAAGAGATGAAACAGTGGTGACCTTCCCAGGAGTGGCCGGCTGACCAAAATTACCCCAAGAGTGCAGCCATGACTCATTCAAGATGTCACAAAAGCCCCCACAACAACATCCAAAGAACTGCAGGCTTCACTTTCTTCAGGGTCACAAGTTCAGCGTTCATGACTCTACCCTAAGAAAGAGAATGGGTGATAATGGCCTGCATGCCAGACTGCCAAGACGAAAACCACTGCTGAGCAAAAAGAACATCAAGGCTCGTCTGAGTTTTGCCAGAAAACATCTTGATGATCCTCAAGACTGGGAAAATACTCTGTGGACTGACGAGACAAAAGTTGAACTTTTTGGAAGGTGTTTGTCCCATTATGTCTACTGTAAAAGTAACACCACATTTCAGAAAAAGAACATCATACCCACATAAAAATATGGTGGTTGTGTGATGGTCTGGGACTGTTTTGCTGCTTCAGGACCTGGAAGACTTTCTGTGATAAATGGAACTATGCGTTCCGCTGTCTACCAAAAGATCCTGAAGGAGAATGTCCAGCCATCTGTTTGTGACCTTAGGCTAAAATGACACTGATCCAAAACACACCAACAAATACACCTCTGAATGGCTGAAGAAAAACAAAGAGAAGGCTTAGGAGTGGCCTAGTCAAAGTCCTAACCTGTATCCTACTTAGATGGTGTGGCATGATCTTAAAAAGGCAGTTCATGTTTGAAAACCCTGCAACGTGGCTGAATTACAACAATTCTGCAAAGATGAGTGGGCCTCATTCCTCCACAGCGCTGTGAAAAGAGTCAGTGCAAGTTACCGCAAACGCTTGATTGCAGTTGTTGCTGCTAAGGGTGGCCCAATCAGTTATTAGGTTTGGGGGGCAAGCACTTTTTCACACAGGTTCGTATAGGTTTGGATTTTTTTTCTCCCTTAATAATAATTAATAATTTATATTACTTATAATACTTAATAATTCATTTAAAAACTGTATTTTGTGTTTACTTGGGTTGTCTTTGACTAATATTTAAATTAGTGTGATGATCTGAAACATTTAAGAGACAAACATGCAAAAAAACAAAGAAATCATGAAGGGGCAAACACTTTTTCACACCACTGTAAATACCAATAAGAGCATTTATGGTGAGGCTATAAATGCCTAAAACTCCACCAGTTTTTTAAATGTCTGCATAACTAAATGTTTAAAATGTAAACAAAGTAATTTAGAGTGATTCAATGTGAAACACTCCGTTCTAGATAAGCTTAATGAGTCAGGACTGTTCAGACTGTTTACTGGTGGTAAAGGGAACCAGATATCCACCTCCAAAAGCTCCCTTACAGAAAGTGTTATTAATATGCTTCTTGATGTCTGAGACACAGTTTTACACTAGTTTTAAGAAGATTTTTAGAAATCAATTCATTGTGTTCGGATACAAGAACTGAATTGAATTGATCAGATTTTCCGCCATTTAATCTTTATAAGAATGATGATGATAAAATAAAATATCTATATATGTGTTGACATGGTGACCCCTGGTTTCCACCACCACCACTGTAAAGTGGTGTTAAGTGCATGCGCCAGTACAGCCAACAAATGGTAGTGAGTAAAGCTGAGCTGGTTATGGAGGGTTACCTGACTCATACAGCTGGAATGTTGTACGGCTGGTGTCTATGGTTACAGAAACAGGTCCAATTGTATAGACGATATACTGCAGGAAGTGCTCGTCTCCACTGGGCAGAACCCTGAAGTCCTTGCAGGTAGCTTTACCTTTATTTGAATTAGCCCGGCACTTCCTTGTCTGCGGAGAAACAGGAACAGTGAAGCTAGCATTCTGGTTTAAGGCCATCAAACCCCAAGCCCGCATTGAAAGACAAGCGTACGACTGATGATCGCCACTTTATCCGCTTTGAAAACGACTGCAGCTCACTTAACACACAGCGGCATCTTTACAGCAGGAAGAATTTAAAGTCAAACTAGACTGACTAGCTGGACAAATTACTAAATTACTAGCTTATTAATGAGATAGGCTTTGAACTAAATGCTTACTGAAAGATTCACTGTCCATATGCGAAGTAGCAGAGCAGTTAGTTTAAGCATGAACAATAGACTGAGAGTTTTCACTACCATAGCAAACCATACCTACAATCTACTGAGGTAATGCAATGTAATGTGTTTCTTCAGCCCTTTTCAACCCAGTAAACTGCATATTACTGAAGACGCAGTAACGATAACAACAGTTACCCTGTCTATAATGTTTCAGTGTTACATCTAGATTGTTAATGTTCAGTTTCTGCCAAAAGTGTTAAGGCAAATGTGCAGTTCTGCTTAAAAACTTGCAGTATAACTACACTGTGTATAAACTGTAAGGTGAACTCGATTCACTTTGTTGGCTGCATCAGAGAGGGCTGTGGTTTTGGGGCCTTTTTTCGCATTTTGGAGCGGAGGGATGTCCAACAGCATTCATTAGAATGTTTCACCACACGGTATCAGTTCTTTGTTGGAGCTGTTTAATGTTTAATAGCATTTAAGGGATTTCTCTTTAATATGTATAATAATAATATAATAATGATGCAGTTTTGCAGTTTGACAAATGTAATTTGAAAACTTCACTTCCTTATTTCACTAATTCGTTAAGCCTTTGAGCAACTAGTACTGGGATGTCAATTGTATATACTGTATATGTCATAAGCCAACTATTCAACTTGCTCTTTTATCTACTCAACTAACCAGCAAACCCGCTAGACTCACCGTGTTCTCATAAGGATAGGACTCCGCTGTTTGCAGGCCTGCACCATACTTCACATAGTGAAAGGCCCACTCCACCCGTCCGCCTTCACAGCCATTGTTTCCATAACTGAAAGAGCAGTCGACCAGCTGTTGCACACTGAGGGACACCAGTTCGTTTGTCTTTAGAAACATCTGACACTCTAGCGCCCCCACCTGAGGGAAAATGAAGGAAACAGTTTGGTGTGCTAATATTGTTCTCTCTCAGCAGTGTCCTAGTAAACCTTCCCTGTAGTAAAAAAAAGCAAAAAAAAAAAAGAAAAAGAAATATGTATATAATGCAAATAATATAAACGGATACATTTAAACAAAATAAACTTCACACAATACATACAGCCTCTTGTGGAGCTCCACTCTTCTAGTTGACAGTTAGACTGTAGCTTATCTGTTCATGCATTGTTTGTCACCCTCTAGTCTTTCATCTGTGTCCAGTTTCTGACCACAGAGCTGCTCCTCTCCGGATCATTTTGGGTGGATGGTCCACTGTCAACCTAGCAGTGACACTGATGTGTGTAACAACCTCGTTTACACTCGTACCAGCACTGCACATACTACCATTCACTGTCACTGCTGTGCTGATGTTGGACCACCACCCACATGATGTGGTTGGAAACTGACCAATGAGAAATGGAGTAGAGACGAATAGAAGAGCTATGACATGCATTTAACTATTAACTGATACAGGGACAGTGTCCTGGAAAGGATCTTAATTAAGTATTCAGGTAGTATTTAAGGACTGAATTCACGTGTTGAAGGAAGTTTTTCAATGACGTTTAGGCAGTGCTGTGTGAGACTCATGTAGCGTCTTCATGTGGTCTTTGGATCAAAATTGTGTTTTAAGCCTCTTCTGAGCTTCGGTTTCTTGCTTGTCCATCGGATTTAATACACCACAACCCACACAGTTCTGTGAATTCAATGGGGCTAAAAATGTTTTCTTAGACAAAACTTTATATTTGTTCCAAAAGGGATTTAAGGCAAGTTGCAAGTACTGAAGGGTTTATAAGGGTCTTCCAATTCTTGCCTATATTACAGGCAGGGGTGAAAACACAGATAGGCAACTGCAGACACGACTACAGCGGAAACCAGAGAACGGGAGCCGGAAACCAGGAGACAAGCAAGGATCAGAAACACGGATATGACAAACCAGTGGAAATATGGCTAAAACCACAGAGACTTTGCAGCTAACACCGCAAACAAAAGGGTTTAAATAGCAGTGCTAATGAGCCAGCAAACAGAAACCAGGTGCAGCACCACACAGATCCAGGAGGGGGCAGCACATGACTATTTGTTGTAATATGTATTTATTACAATATTCACGTTAAGATTCTCTATTTTGAGAGAGGCTAGCCTTTCTAGTACCTTTCCAGCAGCCCTTTTAATCCAGACTCCTACGTTTCTGTCATTCTGAAGAGATCATTTTCTATTACATTGTTTCCACTAGCTGTGGTAAATGACCCACCTTTACTCTCTTTAATCTTTCTATCCTTCTTCCTCTTTATCTGACCTTCTATAACTTACCGCACTAAAAGCCCAGCAGGACCCACACACTCCTTGGTGCTTAACCTCAGTCACACAGCCCTCTGCCCTCCAGTCCACTTCTCTGGGCAGATCAGCACCCGCTGCCTTTGTGAGGATTGGAGTCGCACTGAAAGTCTTGGTCCTCTTAAAAGAGCTCAGACGGCACTTGATTGTGGCCTGGTACTCCTGATTGTCCTATTGGAGAGGAAAAAGGTAGGAATTTTAAAAATGGTTGAACATAACTCAGTTTATATCACAGTACCTACATTTAGAGCTTAAGAGTCATACACTCAACCTAATGAGAAACTGTAGAACAGACTCAATATATACCACAGTACCTACATTTAGAGCTTAGAGTTATACACTCAACCTAATGAGACACTGTAGAACAGACTCAATATATACCACAGTACCTACATTTAGAGCTTAGAGTTATACACTCCACCTAATGAGAAACTGTAGAACAGACTCACCATGTCTGCAAAGTGGTTCATGCCGAGTCTGTAGCTCTTGATGCCCTGGTCAGCCAGCTGGTTGTGCTCCAGGACCAGCTTGAGGTTGTTTAGCCAGATCATCTTACGCCGAGACTCCTCCTCCTCTGACCCGTAACTCTTACCTGAGAGTGAAACGTAGATAGACAAACACAGGCCTGACTCTTTCTATTACAGATACAGACAGTTGTATGCAAAAGTCTGAACAGGCCGAGTGAATCACCGTTATATATTCTGTTAATGTCAGTAAGTTACACATCCTCTCCACAGAACATAGGTTTTGAAAAGAGTGCGCAAATATTTGGACAGGCACAGTCAAAAACTAGGTTGCTGTTTGGATTATTTGGAGACATAAATCTCATATTTCTATTATTTACATGTTGGGGAAAAATAAAACTCATCAGCTGTAAAGTGGTCTCGGTTTTCACCCAGAGCGTGTTTTATACGATTTAATATGATTTCTCACCAAATTTCAGCTTCCAGGCATGGAACTCCAGGTCCTCCAGAGAAACACTGGCTGCTCCAGCCACGACCACAAGAGCGGCGACAGCTAACAGAACCCTCATTCTAAAGAAGAGTAAGTGTGAGTGAGGATAGCAGTGGTGTGCAGTCAGGCCCTTCTAGCCCTTCAGAGAAGGGGTAATAAATATATTATATTTATATAGATGAATATAATAAATTTATATAGAAATTATATAAATATATTAATATCATAAATCATTCATCATTATATCATTCTTATCATTAATAAAGTAAAATGACAAACATCAACCAATTCAGGATACTACATTAACGTGTTCTAGCAGTGTTTTCTTAGCTGCTGTAGGACATATATCTGACTGAGAGTGGATCTAACCAATTAAAACTGCTCATTAAAATGGCTTTAGGGGCGTTCTCCCGCCTACATGCCTGCGTGCCCCTTCTAAAAAAACTCTGACCAATCAGATTCATGATTTCCACTAAGGGGGCAGGCCCACGGCCGTCTGACCCCTTCTCAGCGTTCTGAAGAAGGTGCTACGCCCTGAGTCGTTGACACTAAGCACATGCTAGTTTAGCTGGGTAGCTAACTTTAAATGGCGACCACAAATGAGGCAGATATTGTGTTGTACCTAATTGAAAAGCCATTTTCAAAGCTACCGTTCACCGAAGAACTCACAATAATTCAGGGAGGTAGGCCAACTCCACCTATAAGTCTGATTTAGAAAGGAAAAAGTTATGTACCTACTTTCTGTCAGACAAACTATGAGAGGTATGCCTGGCTAACGGCTAGCACACAGCGTCAGAAGCTGTTTTGCTGGGATTGTATACTGTTTGGGCTGGACAATTTGAGCTGTTTAACGAAGGCAGCCAAATTACACCAAGTTACGCCATCGCATCTGCTGTGCGTTGTAAAGTTGAAGACATTCGGTAGCACCAGGATCGACCATTCTCTGGATCAGCAAAGAAGAAAAGATGTTGAGGTGCACAATGCTAAAGTTAAAAAGAACAGAGAAATCCTAAAGAGCCTTATTGACTGTGTCATTTTTGGGGGGAAACAAGAGCTGGTGTTTAGGGGGCATGACGAAAGTGTAAGCTCCAGCAACAGGGGTAATTCCACCGATCCACTATGGAGAGCATCCTGACAAGCTGCATCTTTGTGTGGTATGGTAGTGCCACCTCCGGAACATCCGAGCCAGAACCACCAGGTTCAGGAACAGCTTTTACCCTAGAGCTGTCAAACTAATCACCCCAGCAGCGCCTAACAGAACATGATTACATCACTAAAGACTGCTACTGATTTGTAGTTCCTCTACCTCATAGGACTGTTTGCACCGCACTTTAACTCAACCTGTATACTTGAACATCCAGTTTTGTTTTTATTTTGTTCTTATTTATCTATATTTACTTATCTAGACTGAACATCTGTTCAAAGCAATTTGGCTGTTACTGAACATTAAGCTGCTATTTTCCCACCTGCACTGTACACTTTGTATATCCATACTGTTTAAACCACATACTTACTGATACTGCGCTTACTCTTTGCACATGTCCTGCACACATACTGTACTGTACTGTACTGTACTGTGTGCACACATTGTTTTTGTCTATTGTCTTTGCACTACACTATTTATATATATATATATATATATATATATATATATATATATATATATATATATATATATATATATATATATACATTCTTCAACTGCACTGGAGAAGCAGCCTGACCGTGTTTCGTTATACTGTACAACCCTGTATTGGTATAATGACAATAAAGTTGAATTGAATTGAATTGAATTGAATTGAATTAATTACCCTGCTTGCGGAACGTGATTCTGACTTAAGCCATCACCTGACTACTTCAACCGTTTTCTTCGGAGCTTCCAACCGAATTCAGAACGATCTGATTGCGGCTGTTGCTGATACTATCACCGATGCAATGAAAGAAGAAGTTAAAAACGCACCGTGGATCTCTGTCTTGGTAGATAAGACTTTGGACATTAGCAATGTGGCACAATTGTCATATGTGCTGCGCTATGTCACCCAGAGTGGGGTTAAAGAGAGATTCTTTCACTTTCATAACCTCGAAGAGGGCAAAAGTGCTAAGTGGAACTAAGGCAGCTTTTTCAGCACATCGTTGACAGCCCCATGCAGTCTGACCAAGACACTGTGTGTTGTGCTGATGGATTTCTCACTCAGCTCCAGAGCTTCGATTTTAACTTTCTCCTGTCAACTTTCAATCAAATTCTCTCATTCACTGATGTGCTGTTCGCAGTACTGCAGAACAAAAGTCTTGATGTCCAGTTTTGCCTCTCAAGAATCGAGGCGTTCCACAGTGTGATCGAGGGGGACAGAACGAACTTCGACAATATTTTCGATGAAACCGTGAGAGACTGGGGTATGCCACATCAGAGGAGAAATCCAACAACTGAGTTGCGGGGGCACTATCAGCGTCTACACAACACCATCATCGACAACATTGCAGTACAGATCAGAAATAGGTTTCTGACGAGTCAGGGTGTAATGCAGGAAAATACTACAATAAAAGATGGACAGTTCCAGAGATAAACAATAAGGTTGTCTATTCTATTCTAAAATGTCAAACAACAAATAGATTAATTCATGCTCGTTTACTGTAGACTGTGTCGGTCTATAATTAATTTACATGTTATTCTTTGGACTACACTTCAAGCCTCTAAGGTCCGCGTGTGTGATGTCACCAAAACATTCAACAAACTCTCATAAATACTACTTTTCAAGTAGCCATCAGAAGCTGACATTTTATTATTCGTTAGATTATTATTTTTTAAATATTTACGTTAAAGTGAGCGATTATTTAGCTCAGTGGCACACATTGTCACTGAAAGCAGAAACAGGCTCACAGCCAAACATGCAGTGATGCTTCTTTTCCTGAAGAAGAACCTGCAACTTACAAAAAAAGTTTCAAAAAAAGACCTGCTTTAACACCCTAATCTTGTGATCTTATCAGCCCTCTGAAACATGACGTTATACATAGTATAGACTGTGACATAGTAGACATAGTATAAACTTTAAATGCGATGTAAAATATCATCATCTATTTCCCATTAACTGATGGAATGAAACAGTTAGCCCTAAACACTATAGGCTTTGTTTGCATCGTTAGGCCTAGTCTAGTGGTTACAGCTATTGTTGTAGCCTTTGTAATGTAAGGTCCATAAGCCTTTTTTGTGAAATGTGGTTAATCTTTTTCAAACTTTGTTACAGAAAGTAGAAAAAAACTGAAAAATGAGTTTTGAGTTGACTTGGTGATTAATGTTTGTAAAGGTAATAAGTTAATGTTCAAATAAAGTATAGGTCATGCACTGTTACATTAATAACTAAACTATTAAATAATGCCCTGATTGCTTCATTCTAAGTAAGTATCGGTATCGGCAAGTACAAATATATATATATATATATATATATATATATATATATATATATATATATATATATATATATATATATATATATGAATATATATAAGTATACAAACATACACATACTTGTACTCGTACTCGGTTGGAAAAAATGGTATTCATGCATCCCTAGTATTTACACAAAGAATGTAGTCAATATCCTCCATCATATTTGCAGATGTGCTATATTCAACATCTTTAATATTTTATGTCATCAAAAGAATAGTTGCACAATGGAATCAATGATTCAGGTTCCACACTCGGCCGGACATGTGACGTAAGCAGGGATGGGGCTTATCTCTGTACCTGACTGACCCAAATATATATATATATATATATATATATATATATATATATATATATATATATATATATATATATATATGTATACGTGTGTGTGTGTGTATGTATGTATAATTTAATTTTTTATTTATTTATTTTAATTTTTTGGAGCCATTCAGAAGTGCTTCGGATCATTGTAAGGATGATTTGACCAAGTAGGAGCTAGAACTCTAAAGAGTTAGGGCAGCCAAGCTAAGTTAACTAAAAAGCTGCAGACAACTTTAGCCGGACTTTCGGCCAAATTAACTTACTTCTGGACGCTTCTTTAGGTTGTCAGTGGAGTCTTTGGACACTGAAAGCAAGGTAGTAGTTGACAAACAGAGGCCTTTTTCTTGAAACAATGTTTGAGTTTCCAAGACAGAAACACTCTTTCTCCTCAAGCAGGCAACTAACAAAACACTGTACTTGCTTGTTTTATAAGAACTTAGTTTGAGAATGAATAGCCATGTTAAATAGAGAAATGCCTTCATCTAATCCATTCATTCTGAATATTATCTATTTGCATTGTAACAGTATTTGAACACAGTTACTCATGTTTGGTATTCTAAACACATGTATCCCGTTACTCCTCAACACTGAATATTACCACATCATAACTCACCTGTGTAAAGATCTACCAGTGTTCTTCCTGGTGTAATTTTATAAAAGGTGTGTGAGTTTCAGCTCTTACCTGTATGTGATGCTCTGCAACACTGCTGCTCTGCTGAAGTGAGTACATCTCCCCCGTCGGCTCTGGGTTTTATTCTGACTTTAACCACCACATGGTCTGGGCTAAAGGTGCTGGTAACCTCATTCTCCTCACCACAACCAGCAGACCCCCTAATCAAGATCATGCTGAACACGAACAAACAGGAGGTGCTAAACCAATACAGAGACACCATGTGCTGTGGGTCAGTGACTCAGAGGATGATAATGATAAACCATCTGCTTTTATTTTACTACTAAGCTCTAAAATAACAAGGAGCCAGAGTTGAAATCTGCAGTTTTAGCACAGTCTCTTGACACACACCCAGTAACTCCATCAGGACAGGCCTTTCTTGTATTCACCTTGTTCAGAGTGTGGCAGGCCATGGACAGGTTATGTGGCTGCTCGTTGAGTTGTAAACCTAATTCAGTGACCACTTTATTTACCCTGTCGAAGCGAGCATAGAAGATCGCCAAAGAGTAAGGCGCGATTGGTAGGGGGCACAGCACTGGATGGTTTGAAGTCAGTGACTGACTGTATGCCTGTATGCCAGCTGAACCTTAATTTAGGGTCACTGTAATTACTTCCTGTAACTGGGTTGGTACATCAGCCGACCATTTAAACATAACAGATAAGAAACTACAAGTAGAAACAAGAGAATTAATATTTCACAGCACTGATACAGAAGCTACTACAGTGCAGTATTACTCAATGCAGGAGTCACTTGAGACTGCCATTGTATCACGGGAAGTGGAGTAAAACCTCTTTCCCTAAACAATGATCCAAGATAGATATTATTCCAAGACAAACACTTTCGGAAATCACTCACTTAAACAAAAACGCCCTTTGAGTTTTTCATTGCAGATACTTTGTTTGGGAGCACCTAAGAAACCCTGTTCACTTGGGCCACCCGGCTAAGAAAAGGTTGCAGACTCTGGAAGCGTGTTAGGAGACCATCATTCTGGTCATGCTGAGCTGGTGTGCTAACTGCTCCCAACTCTGTACACCATACGTCTTGGTGCTCCTCAAATTTGCATCGCATCATTTTGTGCAGGCTGCTGTGGCTGGCGAGAGAGATTTCTGGGGTCAGTGTTATCGCCCTGTACCATCCACTGCAGGCGGATACAGACCTGCCGCTCTGGAAACATTACAGGGCTGCAAACTTTAGAGAAGTTGCTATATCCTCTTTTCAGGATGCATGCAAAGCCCTCCCCGAACTGCTTCTGCCCACCTATCGACAAAAGCTGAAACAGGTTCCACCAACTGTGAGGGAAGTCCATCCCCCAGACCAATCCCTTGGTGCTTCAGGAGGTTTTCATGAAGTGGACTAGGAGATGTTTCAGGAGGCTTCAAACAAGAACCGCAGAATTAATCAGAAACTAAGGATGCTGCATGAAGCGGTGGCCCTGAGGAAGGTGAGCTATCGTCAGGAATAAGCTGAGAGCTCGACCATCCCAACTGGGACTGCAGTCTACTCTGCTTCACCATGGCTGAGGCTAGCAGCACTGAGTTCCTCTCTGTACTACATGGACAAGACAGCAGCGTTGGGGAAGTGTGTGTAAAGGTGAACAGCAGCTGTGACAGCGTTGTAATTCTGATGTGCTCCTGCACACCCACTCTGAAGCTGCTCCCCCATAAGCTGAAGTGCTGTCTACCTCCTCTGAGAGTTTACTCCAACCATAGTCAGCATTCCACCACTCTTTTACTGTGCAGTCATAATAAGAGGGCTCCATGATTTCCAAAAAGATCTTGTCCCTTGTGTATGAAAGAACTTCTCTGTAGAAGCCAGAATTACAAAAGTGTATGGAGGTGATTGAGGTTTAGCCTGGGTTTGATGCTACTTTAGACTGAAACATGGATATTTGAGAAATGTAAGACGTTCTAGGTACGTTCTTTAGACTATTTTTACTACCGTTTTACACTCAGTCATTTCATAAGTACTTCAATTTAAGCCTATGATATTAATAATAGAGCTTGTAGCCTGTTAGCTAGCTGACCAGCCGAGTTCTAGATAAGAAAATAAGTTAATCAGCCAGTCAGTTTAAATGGAACAGGCTCTTGGTTCACTAGTACACTTGGAGATTATTCCATTACTAGCACAATACAGAGAGTGTGTGTGTGTGTGTCCTGGTTGTGTGTGTGTGTGTCAGTGTGTGTGTTTGTGTGTGTTTGTGTAGGTGTGTGTGCTGGTTGTGTGTGTGTGCGCGTGTGTGTGTTGGTTGTGGGCGTGTGTGTGTGTTTGTGTATGTGTGTGTGCTGGTTGTTTGTGTGCATGTGTGTGTGTGTATGTGTGCTGGTTGTGTGTGTGTGTGCGCGTGTGTGTGTGTTGGTTGTGCGTGTGTGTAGGTGTGTGTGTGCTGGTTTGTGTGTGTGTGTGTGCTGGTTGTGTGTGCGTGTATGTGTGTGTGTGTGTGAGCGTGTGTGTTTGTGTAGGTGTGTGTGTTTGTGTGTGTGGGCGTGTGTAGGTGTGTGTGTGTGTGAGCGTGTGTGTGTGTGTACTGGTTGTATGTGTGCATGTGTGTGGGCGTGTGAGTGTTTGTGTGTGTGGGCGTGTGTGTGTGCTGGTTGTGTGTGTGTGTGGGTGTGCACATGTGTGTGTGTGGGCGTGTGTGTGTGTGTGTGCAGGTGTGCACTGGTTGTGTGTGCGCACGTGTGTGTGTGTGTGGGCGTGTGTGTGCAGGTGTGTGTGCTGGTTGTGTGTGTGCATATGTGTGTGTGTGTGCGTATATGTGTGCTGGTTGTTTGTGTGTGGGCGTGTGTTTGTGTAGGTGTGTGTGGGCGTGTGTGTGTGTGTGGGCGTGTGTGTGTGTGTGTGGGCACATGTGCTGGTTGTGTGTGTGGGCGTGTGAGTGTTCGTGTGTGTGGGCGTGTGAGTGTTCGCGTTTGTGTAGGTGTGTGTGGGTGTGTGTGTGTTTGTGGGGGTGTGTGTGTGTATGCTGGTTGTGTGTGTGTGTGTGTGTGTGGGCATGTGTGTGTGCAGGTGTGTGCTGGTTGTGTGTGTGCGTGTGTGTATATGTGCTGGTTGTGTGTGTGTGTGGGCGTGTGTGTGTGTCTGCTGGTTGTTTGTGTGCGTGTGTGTGTGTGTGTGTGTATGCTGGTTGTGTGTGTGTGTGAGCGTGTGTGTGTGCAGGTGTGTACTGGTTGTGTGGGCGTGTGTGTGTGTGGGCGTGTGTGTGTGCAGGTGTGTGCTGGTTGTGTGTGTGGGCGTGTGTGTCTGCTGGTTGTGTGTGTGTGTTTGTGTGTGTGTGTGCTGGTTGTGTGTGTGTGTTTGTGTGTGTGTGTGTGCTGGTTGTGTGTGTGTGCTGGTTGTGTGTGTGTGTGTGTTTGTGTGTGTGTGTGTGTGTGCTGGTTGTGTGTGTGTGTGTGTGTGTGTGTGTGTGTGTTTGTGTGTGTGTGTGTGCTGGTTGTGTGTGTGTGTGTGTCCTGGTTGTGTGTGTGTGTGTGTGTCGGTGTGTGTGTGTTTGTGTGTGTTTGTGTAGGTGTGTGTGCTGGTTGTGTGTGTGTGTGTGTGCGTGTGATTGTGTGTGTTGGTTGTGTGTAGGTGTGTGTGTGCTGGTTGTGTGTGTGCGCGTGTGTGTGTTGGTTGTGGGCGTGTGTGTATGTGTGTGTGCTGGTTGTTTGTGTGCATGTGTGTATGTGTGCTGGTTGTGTGTGTGTGTGCGCGTGTGTGTGTGTTGGTTGTGCGTGTGTGTAGGTGTGTGTGTGCTGGTTTTGTGTGTGTGTGTGTGTGCTGGTTGTGTGTGCGTGTATGTGTGTGTGTGTGTGAGCGTGTGTGTGTGTGTGTGGGCGCATGTGCTGGTTGTGTGTGTGGGCGTGTGAGTGTTCGTGTGTGTGGGCGTGTGAGTGTTCGTGTGTGTGGGCGTTTCTGTAGGTGTGTGCTGGTTGTGTGTGTGCATATGTGTGTGTGTGCGTGTATGTGTGCTGGTTGTTTGTGTGTGGGTGTGTGTTTGTGTAGGTGTGTGTGTTTGTGTGTGTGGGCGTGTGTGTGTGTGTGTGTGTGTGTGTGTGTGTGTGTGTGTGGGCGCATGTGCTGGTTGTGTGTGTGGGCGTGTGAGTGTTCGTGTGTGTGGGCGTGTGAGTGTTCGTGTGTGTGTGTGGGCGTGTGTGTGTGTGTGGGTGTGTGTGTGTTTGTGGGGGTGTGTGTGTGTATGCTGGTTGTGTGTGTGGGCATGTGTGTGTGCAGGTGTGTGCTGGTTGTGTGTGTGCGTGTGTGTATATGTGCTGGTTGTGTGTGTGTGTGTGTGTGTGTTGGTTGTGTGTGTGTGTGTTGGTTGTGTGTGTGTGTGTGTGTCTGCTGGTTGTGTGTGTGTGTGTGTGTGCTGGTTGTGTGTGTGTGTGTGTGTGTGTGTGTGTGTGCTGATTGTGTGTGTTGGTTGTGTGTAGGTGTGTGTGTGCTGGTTGTGTGTGTGCGCGTGTGTGTGTTGGTTGTGGGCGTGTGTGTATGTGTGTGTGCTGGTTGTTTGTGTGCATGTGTGTATGTGTGCTGGTTGTGTGTGTGTGTGTGCGCGTGTGTGTGTGTTTGGTTGTGCGTGTGTGTAGGTGTGTGTGTGCTGGTTTTGTGTGTGTGTGTGTGTGCTGGTTGTGTGTGCGTGTATGTGTGTGTGTGTGTGAACGTGTGTGTGTGTGCTGGTTGTATGTGTGCGTGTGTGCTGGTTGTGTGTGCATGTGTGTGGGCGTGTGTGTGTGTACTGGTTGTATGTGTGCATGTGTGTGGACGTGTGAGTGTTTGTGTGTGTGGGCGTGTGTGTGTGCTGGTTGTGTGTGTGTGTGGGTGTGCACATGTGTGTGT
>JAMWET010001243.1:47500-52127 GCA_024036415.1 Prochilodus magdalenae | reverse complement strand
GCACACTCACACACAACACACACACACACAAACATACAACACACCACACAAACACACATCACACACACTACAGAATGAGGCCTGTAAGTCTAAATCCAGCGGAGCCCACCAAGCTGCTGCATTTTCCATTATTCATCCTGAGCTCAAAAGTCAGTTTCAGAACACACCACTCACACTCACACACACACACACACACACACACACACTCACACTCACACACACACACACACAGTCTCGCACACTCACACACACACACACACAGTCTCTCACACTCACACACCACACACACACACACACACACACTCACACACACACACACACAGTGGGCCCGTAAGTTAGCTGTCCGCACTGTGCTGATTAGCCGTCACGATTCTTCACCACCCAAAGACCAGAGATTCATAAACCTCTCCCACTCAAGGTCAACCTCAGTTTCACTCTGTGAAAATAAGCACCTGCCTTATATAAACCCCTGTATTCCCTTATTATTATATAATACGTTATTACCATTATTATATATCTTATTTATAAAGTTATATATTAGAATTATCTGATTAACCTTATTATATAAGTTTTTTATATATCAAAAGTTATTATATTATTTATATTATATAAGTTTTTTATTATATATAAAGTTATTCAAATTATATTATTATATCATAATTATAAAAGTGATATATTATAGTATCTATAAAGTTATTATTATCTATAAAGTTATTAGATATAGTGTTTAATCATTATATGATATATAAAGTCCATTATTTTATATCAATAGCAGTTATATTATTATATATAAAAGTTATTATTATATATAGAGTTATATTATATTATATATTAAAGTTTATTATTATATAGTTATGTATTATAATATATAAAAGTTATTATTATATAGTTTATGTTTATATAATCTATAAAGTGTATTATTATATCTGAGAGTTATATTATATATTATCGAGTTTATATGATTATATCATAGAGTAATTATTATATAGAATTATATTATACGAATTATAAAGTTTATTATATTAGAGGTTATATTATATAATATATAAAGTTATTTATTCCTTATATTATAGAGTTATATTATATTATACATTAAAGTTATTATTATATTAGAGTTATATTATAGTTATATATAAGTTATTATTATATATAGAGTTATATTAAATATATATATAAAGTTAATTATTATATAGAGTCATATTATATTATATATAAAGTTATTATTATATATAGAGCTCTATATTATATTATATATTAAAGTTATTATTATATAGAAGTTATATGTTATTATATATAAAAATTATTATGATATGAGTTTTAATATGTGGATTATTATATAAAGTTATTATTATATAGTTATATTATAATTATAATATATAAAGTTATTATCTATATATAGAGTTTATATTATATTATATATTAAGGTTATTATTAATATAGAGTTATATGTATTATATATATAAGTTATTATTATATATAGAGTTATATTATATTATCTATAAAGTTATTATTATATATAGAGTTATATTATATATTATTATATGAGTTATATTATATTATCATATTAAAGTTATTATTATATAGAGGTTATATTATTATTATGTATAAAGTTATTATTATAATTAGAGTTTTATATATATTATATATAGAGTTATATTATATTAAACTATCCTATAGGGCTGAATGTTTTAGAGACAATCACTGGGCAGATATGCTGTGGACTAATAGAGACTGAGCTGTTATGACTGGGAATAGTAATATTTAGAAATAGTTAAAAGTCTTTAAAATGTCAACATGTTTCATAATCTCGACTAACTATTTAAAAACTGCAGCTTCTTAACTGATTTCAATTTAACAAGTCTTTCCACATAATAATTCTTCAATTTCTATTATTCTAGCAGTCCAAACATGACGTAGCTGAATCAGCACTTTCCCATATCGTTTTCCTTTTCCTCTATTTTCCAGCTCTCTCCTCTCCCTCTCTCCTTCTTTCTCCTCCACTAACCCCCACCCCTCTCCACCCTACCCCAACCCCCCACCCTCGCTCCATTCCCAAATCTAAACCCCTGTTAAAAATCATACACAACATTTACACACGGGGTTAAACTACCCTCCGCACCATAAACACGCCAAGGTGCAGCGAGAGCCGAGAGGGCCAGCTCCCGGTCCCAGCCAGGCCGTTACACGGGAGCGAGGGGAGCACTCCAGACCCCTCCCTCACTCCTCCTCCCCTCTCTCCATCCCTCTCCACTCCAGGACCCTCCCTCCTCCTCCTCCCTCTCTCTCCATCCTCTCCACTCCAGAGACCAGCTCTCTCCTCCTCCCTCCCATCCTCTCTCCTCCTCTCTCCCCTCTCCATCCCTCTCCACTCCAGACCCTTCCTCCTACTCCTCCCTCTCTCCATCCCTCTCCACTCCAGACCCTTCCTCCTCCTCCTCCCTCTCTCCATCCCTCTCCACTCCAGACCCTTCCTCCTCCTCCTCCCTCTCTCCATCCCTCTCCACTCCAGACCCTTCCTCCTACTCCTCCCTCTCTCCATCCCTCTCCACTCCAGACCCTTCCTCCTCCTCCTCCCTCTCTCCATCCCTCTCCACTCCAGACCCTTCCTCCTACTCCTCCCTCTCTCCATCCCTCTCCACTCCGGACCCTTCCTCCTCCTCCTCCCTCTCTCCATCCCTCTCCACTCCAGAGACCCTTCCTCCTCCTCCTCCTCCCTCTCTCCATCCCTCTCCACTCCAGACCCTTCCTCCTCCTCCTCCCTCTCTCCATCCCTCTCCACTCCAGACCCTTCCTCCTCCTCCTCCTCCCTCTCTCCATCCCTCTCCACTCCAGACCCTTCCTCCTCCTCCTCCCTCTCTCCATCCCTCTCCACTCCAGAGACCAGGCTCTCTCCTCCTCCCTCCTCCTCCTCCCTCTCTCCATCCCTCTCCACTCCAGACCCTTCCTCCTCCTCCTCCCTCTCTCCATCCCTCTCCACTCCAGACCCTTCCTCCTACTCCTCCCTCTCTCCATCCCTCTCCACTCCAGAGACCAGGCTCTCTCCTCCTCCCCCTCTCTCCATCCTCTCCAACTCCAGAGACCCAGGCTCCTCCCTCCTCCCTCTCTCCATCCCCTCTCCACTCCAGACCCTTCACCTCCTACTCCTCCCTCTCTCCATCCCTCTCCACTCCAGAGACCAGGCTCTCTCCTCCTCCTCCCCTCTCTCTCTCCATCCCTCTCCACTCAGACCCTCTCCACTCCAGACCCTCCTCCTATCTCCTCCCTCTCTCCATCCCTCTCCACTCCAGAGGTCTCCTCCACCCTCTCTCCCTCTCCAGGACCAAGCTCTCCCTCCTCCTCGTCCATCCCTCCTCCCACTCCCTCTCTCCATCCCTCTCCACTCCCAGAGACCCTTCGACCTCCTCCTCCCTCTCTCCTTCCCTCTCCACTCCAGAACCCCAGAGGGTTCCTCCTCTCTTTCCACTCTCATCCTTTTCAGACATCAACCTCTCACACTCCACCGCACAGACCCTTCCTTCCTACACCTCCTCCCTCTCTCCACCCTCTCAGACACCAGAGACCAGTCCTTCTCTCCTCCTCCCTCCTCCTCTTCTCCAGAGGGTGACTGAACTCTTTCCACTCTCATGCTTTTCACATCAACCTCACACGCGCACACACACACACACACTCCCGCACACTCCTGCACACTCACAGACACAGTCACTCACACACACACTCACACACACACACACACACACTCACACATATGGGCGGTGGGTCGCGCGTTTTTCTTGGGGATTCTCATGAACTTCAAAGGCTGAGCAAATAACACTAATAATAACTCCAGTAATAACACAAATATTATTCATAATAACACTATTAATAACAATAAAAACTCCAATTATAACACAAGTAATAACTCCAGTAATAATACTGGCAATAACCCTAATAATGCTGATAATACTAATAATAACACTAATAATAACACTATTAATAAGACTATTAATAACTTCAGTAATAACACTAAAAATAACACTACTAATAACTTTAATAATAACACTATTAATAGCACTAATAGACACTTCAATAACAATGCTTAAAATAACACTATTAATAACTCCAATAATAACACTAATAATAGCACTATTAATAACACCATTAATAAGACTATTAATAACTTCAGTAATAAAACTAAAAATAACACTAACTTTAATAATAACACTATTAATAGCACTAATAACTTCAATAACAACACTTAAAATAACACTAATAATAACTTCAATAATAACACTATTAATAACACTAATATAACATCAATAATAACTCTATTAATAACACTATTAATAACACTAATAATAACATTATTAACAACTTCAATAATAACACTAATAATGAGTTTATTCAAGTGGCAATCTTTCGGGGACCAAGCACTTCAGCGGGACAAGCCAACTTCACTCTCTATAACATTCCTCCCTTCTTTCCTTCTCTCCTCCCTTCTTTCCTTTACTCCTCCCTTCTTTCCTTCTCTCCTCCCTTCTTTCCTTCTCTCCTCCCTTCTTTTCCTTTAAGCACTTCCTTCTTTCCAAGCCTCCCTTCTTTCCTTTACTCCTCCCTTCTTTCCTTCTCTCCTCCCTTCTTTCCTTCTCTC
>JAMWET010001243.1:35000-42500 GCA_024036415.1 Prochilodus magdalenae | reverse complement strand
CCACCCTGAAACAATCGTACACCACTGTCACATCACACGTTCTTCACCACCGTGTTTATTAAGGTCTGCTTTTGAAACTCCAGGGACTAGAATGTTTTTCAGGTTTCAGGCCTGAGCACTGAACGCACCAGACTACCAGTAAGTTGTGGTTGTGATGTGCACCAAATTATTAGGTCAAATTTCCACAAATTTCAGGCAATATTGTTAATAATGTAGGATGTCGTTAAAACAGGAGCTTTTGTGATTGTTGTTTTTTCAAGATTTTCCAAATTTTTCTTAAAATTAAAATGCAATTTAATATCAATATTAAATTAATTTACTAGATTTTTAAAAAGTACATTTTTTGTAAACCTTTTTAACATTTATTGTGGGGTAAATTTTGTAAAATTGTAAACTTTGTAATTTTGTAAACTTTGTAACTTTTTTGCAATTTTGTAAAATGATGTGGGATAAAAAAAAATGACAAAACCTTATGAACCACGTTTTAAATTTGCAAAAAACAGCAATAATCTGTAAATAAAACAATGTCTGTATTAAAAATAAAATGACATTGCCAGAATCGGGTAACCGCACAACCCTAGCTCTCACACTAATGCACAAACCCATAGAAATTAATTTTCTAAAAAGTTCTGCATATTAACACCAGCATTCCCAGCATCACTGGCTCGAGGGTGGTGCTGCTGTACTCACAGGTAATGAAGTAGTTGACGTTGCGTTTGAACTCCAGGCCCATGTAGTTGGGGCTGAACTCCTGGAACTTGATGGTGAATTTGATGTCCTTTTCGGGTTTGTTGCAGGTGACCAGTACATTGGGGTCCAGAACCGTGCTGCAGGACTCCGCCTGCTCTTTCGTCACCAGGTAAAGTTTATAGAACTCATACGGCCGGCTCTCAGAACCACGCGGACACATGATGTCCAACTTATCTCCAATCTCAGGATAAATCACCAGACCTTTCCCCGGAACAAACCTGGAACACAGACACAGGAACGATTAGACACAGACACAGGCCGATTAGAAACAGAACCTGGCGGGAACCAAACTCGGTTCAGACTGATACCTACACACACATCCACACGCACAGACTTACACACACTTACACACACAGACTTACACACACACACACACACACTTACACAGACTTACACACACACACACACACACACACACACAAACACACACTTACACAGACTTACACACGCACACACATACACAGACTTACACAGACTTACACACACACACACACTTACACAGACTTACACAAACACATACATACGCACACTCACACACACACACTTACACACCTACACACACTTAAACATATACACACACACAAACCCACAAATATAGGAAGGAAGATAGAAACGGTTCTGTGATGAATTTCCTCTTCCAGTAAAGCCCAGTTTGGGTTTCAGTGAATCTCCTCCAGTTAAAATACCAAAAAGAACAAAAACCCAGAGCCTTCCTCTTAATCTGCTACTGCCAAACCCGCACACAAACTCACACACACACACACACACACACACACAGTGCTGCCAAACAGAACACATACTGCCAAAGAAAACCTGCTTACACACACAGTTGTTGAGCTGTTTCATACTTCTGTTGGAGCACATGAAAGTTCATAAAACCCTAAACCAGCAATAAAATGTGAACCGTAAATCCTAGACCTTAAATCTTAAACTTTAAATCCTAGACCTTAAATCTTAAACTTTAAATCCTAAACCTCAAATCCAAAACCTCAAATCCTAGACCTTAAATCTTAAACTTTAAATCCTAAACCTCAAATCCTAAACCTCAAATTCAAAACCTTAAATCTTAAACTTTAAATCCAAAACTTTAAATCCAAAACTTTAAATCTTAAACTTTAAATCCTAAACCTTAAATCTTAAACTTTAAATCCTAAACCTCAAATCCTAAACCTCAAATTCAAAACCTTAAATCTTAAACTTTAAATCCTAAATCTTAAATCCTAAACCTCAAATCCTAAACCTTAAATCTTAAACTTTAAATCCTAAACCTCAAATCCAAAACTTTAAATCCTAAACCTTAAATCCTAAACCTTAAATCTTAAACTTTAAATCCTAAACCTCAAATCCTAAACCTCAAATCCAAAACTTTAAATCTTAAACTTTAAATCTTAAACTTTAAATCCTAAACCTTAAATCTTAAACTTTAAATCCAAAACTTTAAATCCAAAACTTTAAATCCTAAACCTTAAATCTTAAACTTTAAATCCTAAACCTCAAATCCTAAACTTTAAATCCTAAACCTCAAATCCTAAACCTCAAATCCTAAACCTCAAATCCTAAACCTTAAATCTTAAACTTTAAATCCAAAACTTCAAATCCTAAACCTTAAATATTAAACCTTAAATCCTGAACCCTAAATCCTAAACCTCAAATCTTAAACTTTAAATCTTAAACTTTAAATCCTAAACCTTAAATCCTAAACCTTAAATCTTAAACTTTAAATCCTAAACCTCAAATCCTAAACCTCAAATCCTAAACCTTAAATCCAAAACCTCAAATCCTAAACCCTAAATCCTAAACCTTAAATCCTAAATCATAGTTTTTATTCATAACTTTTATTCATAACTGTAAATTAGTGTAACAGAGATTTTAGTGCTTAGTACTGTATATATTTATTGTCTATTTGTATGTTTGTACTGAAGTACTGTAAGGGACTATGCACCCTTTTCACTCACTCAAGTTTTTCACTCACCTTCACACCTGTGAAAATGTGATGTGACAATAAAGTGATTTGATTTGATTTTATTTGATAAACTTTAAATCCTAAATCTTAAACCCAAAACCTTAAATTCTAAACTTTAATTCCTAAACTTTAAATTCTAAACCTTAAGCGATAGAGAGACAGAAAGAAAGAGAAAAGTTTTTCAGCAATAGAGACCTGGGAAAATGTGATAGACAATACAGTGATTTGAGCGATAAGAGAGACCTGAATAGAAACAGGGAATCGGATAGAGAGAGAGAGAAAAGAGAGAGAAACCCTAAATCCAAAACGATAGAGAAAGAAGAGATCCCGGAGCAAATCTTAAAGAGAGAAACTTTAAGCGATTAGAGGGAAACTTAAATCCTAAACAGGGGGTGATAGAGAGAAGGACTGAGAGAGAGACAGGGGAAACGATAGAGTGAGGGACTGAACTTTAGATCCAAACTTTACGAGGAGCGATAGAGCGATAGAGGGACTGAGAGAGAGAGACAGGGGCAATAGCGAGATAGAGTGAGGGACTGAGAGAGAGACAGGGAGCGATAAGAGGGACTGATAGAAACAGGGAGCGATAGAGAGAGAGAGACAGAGAGAGACCGGGAGCGATAGAGAGAGGAAGAGATGAGGAGCAAGAAAGAGAGAAAGGGAGCGATAGAGGGACTGATAGAAACAGGGGGTGATAGAGAGAGGGACTGAGAGAGAGACAGGGGAGCGATAGAGTGAGGGACTGAGAGAGAGACAGGGGAGCGATAGAGAGAGGGACTGAGAGAGAGACAGGGAGAAGGGTATAATGCCTGTTTAAAGGTCTATGAATATTAATAGATACTATTTGCATATTCATCAGTCTGGCACAATGCGGCTGATCTGATTGGCTGAGCAGGTTCCTACAGCAGATTCCTTAGTGTCTGGCCTCTGTCTGTCAGAGCGGGCTCTCTCAGCTGTCACGCACTCACGCTCACTCCCACACCCACACACACTCGCACACACACACACTCGCACACACACACAGTCACACACTCTCTCACTCTGCAGGGTGTGTAGGTGTGTACACCGGCTGCTGGTAACACTGGTAAACTCTGATTGGCTGGGCGAGGGTTCTGATTAAGCTCTAATGTAGATGTTGCTGCTCGTGGTTCGTTTCCATCAACTGTGTTCCCAGAGGTAGCACTGCTGTAGTCACGCGGGAACACTGCGAGGGAAATCTGTCACTCAGGGAAGAGTGTCCTCAGAGCGATCATGCATGACAGACTCCGTGCTGTAACGCTCTGTAGCTGGGCTCTCTGGTTCTCCTGCAGTCACGGAGAGGAACGCGCAGAACGTTTTACTGGAACTCAGATCTCTGTTATTCACACACTCCGCAGGACACTCCGCAGGACACTCCGCAGGACACTCCACAGGACACTCCACAAGACACTCCACAGGACAGTGCAGGACACTCCACAACACACTCCGCAGGACACTCCGCAAGACACTCCGGAGGAAACTCCACAACACACTCCACAAGACACTGTACAGGACACTCCGCAGGACACTTCGCATGACACTCCACAACACATTCCGCAGGACACTCCATCAGACTCTCCATCAGACTCTCCATCAGACTCTCCATTAGACTCTCCATTAGACTCTCCATAAGACTCTCCATAAGACACTCCATAAGACACTCCGTCAGACTCTCCATAAGACACTCCGTCAGACTCTCCATAAGACACTCCGTCAGACTCTCCATAAGACACTCCGTCAGACTCTCCATAAGACACTCCGTCAGACTCTCCATAAGACACTCCGTCAGACTCTCCATAAGACACTCCGTCACCCTCGATAAGACACTCCATCAGACTCTCCACAAGACACTCCATCACGCTCCGCAAGACTCTCCATCAGACTCTCCATAAGACACTCCATCAGACTCTCCGCAAGACTCTCCATCAGACTCTCCATAAGACACTCCATCAGACTCTCCGCAAGACTCTCCATCAGACTCTCCATAAGACACTCCATCAGACTCTCCATCAGACTCTCCATCACTCTCCATAAGACACTCCGTCACTCTCCATAAGACTCTCCATCAGACTCTCCATAAGACACTCCATCAGACTCTCCGCAAGACTCTCCATAAGACACTCCATCAGACTCTCCATAAGACACTCCGTCACGCTCCGCAAGACACTCCATCAGACTCTCCGCAAGACTCTCCATCAGACTCTCCGCAAGACATTTCATCAGACTCTCCGCAAGACTCTCCATCAGACTCTCCATAAGACATTTCATCAGACTCTCCATAAGACACTCCATCAGACTCTCCGCAAGACTCTCCATAAGACACTCCATCAGACTCTCCATAAGACACTCCGTCACGCTCCGCAAGACTCTCCATCAGACTCTCCATAAGACACTCCGTCACTCTCCGCAAGACACTTCATCAGACTCAAATTATAAATTACTTTTTAATTTGTAATTTGTACAAATTGCAAAACAAATTACAACAAACAAACAAACAAAACAAAAAGTCAACAGAACAGCTGGTTAGAACAGCTGGCGGTGTGTTTTGTTTTGATGTTGGTTCGGTTGTGTTGTGTTTGGTGTGTTGTGAGGTTCTGTCTCTGTGATGTTCTAGGTCTGAACCTAATCTCCGTTCCTAGGTACCAGTGTTCTGGGCCGGTCCATCCCACACGCTCCAGACTGTCTTAATGTAACACTGCCGAGATGGAGACCTGCCAGGATCAGAACTCAGAAGAACCCGGCAGAACCCGGAGGAACCCGTGCCCAGAGCTCCGTGACGCCTGATTGAGTCCGGTTCCTCTAATCACAGTGTGCGTGATGAGCGAGCTCCGAAGGGTTAAACTCTTTCAGCCTGACTTTTGTCTCCTCAATCAGCAGGCAGTCCAAATCCCTTTATCTTCATTCCTTTATTCATTTATTCCTTTATTCCCTTCCCTCCTCCCTCCCTCCTCCCTCCCTCCTCCCTCGCTCTCAATGAAGACGTCAAACTTTCATTCTCCTACTGACAGCCGTCTCTGTTCCAACCAGAGAGAGAGAGAGAGGGGATGAGGGAGAGGATGAGGGAGAGCGATAGCTTGAGAGAGAGAGAGAGAGAGAGAGAGAGAGAGCGAGAGAGAGGGGGATGAGGAAGAGGATGAGGGAGAGCGATCGCTTGAGAGAGAGAGAGACAGACAGATGTGACCTCTCCTCCTCGGAGTGCAGTGCTCCTCCGAGATGTCAGAGCTGCAGGTGCTGCAGACAGAGGGGTCAGAGAGCGGGACCCCCGGTGTTTGTGTCTCTGTGCCCCCCGCCCACACGTTTATAGCCCAGCAACCGTCCGGTACTGCCTCACACACAACAGAGCCAGGTCTCTTACCAACCAATCAGATTAGCCCGTAACCATAGTAATACACTTCCGTCTCTCTCACGCTCATCACATTACATCACCACTGACCCGCTGACATCAGAACCGCTCTCACAGGGGAGACACACACCCTTCTAGAACCCTACTACCACTGTTGCCTCAACACTACCTACTGTTAGCGGTAGCTGCGGCTGTTAGCATTACCTACTGTTAGCGGTAGCTGCGGCTGTTAGCGTTACCTACTGTTAGCGGTATCTGCGGCTGTTAGCATTACCTACTGTTAGCGGTAGCTGCGGCTGTTAGCATTACCTACTGTTGTTAGCTTTACCTATTGTTGTTAGCAGTACCTACTGTTGTTAGCAGTAGCTGCTGCTGTTAGCATTACCTATCGTTGTTAGCAGTACCTACTGTTGTTAGCTTTACCTACTGTTGTTAGCTTTACCTACTGTTGTTAGCTTTACCTACTGTTGTTAGCAGAAGCTGCTATTGTTAGCTTTACCTATTGTTGTTAGCAGTACCTACTGTTGTTAGCAGTACCTACTGTTGTTAGCAGTAGCTGCTGCTGTTAGCTTTACCTATTGTTGTTAGTAGTACCTACTGTTGTTAGCAGTAGCTGCTGTTGTTAGCATTACCTACTGTTGTTAGCATTACCTACTGTTGTTAGCAGTAGCTACTGTTGTTAGCATTACCTATTGTTGTTAGCAGTACCTACTGTTGTTAGCTTTACCTACTGTTGTTAGCTTTACCTACTGTTGTTAGCTTTACTTACTGTTGTTAGCAGTAGCTGCTGTTAGCTTTACCTATTGTTGTTAGCATTACCTACTGTTGTTAGCAGTAGCTGCTGTTGTTAGCTTTACCTATTGCTGTTAGCATTACCTACTGTTGTTAGCAGTACCTACTGTTGTTAGCTTTACCTACTGTTGTTAGCAGTAGCTGCTGTTGTTAGCTTTACTTATTGTTGTTAGCATTACCTACTGTTGTTAGCATTATGTACTACTGTTAGCAATAGCTGTTGTTTTTAGCATTACCAATTGTTGTTAGCAGTAGCTACTGCTGTAGGCTTACCTATTGTTGTTAGCATTACCTATTGTTGTTAGCAGTAGCTACAGTTGTTAGCTTTATCCACTATGTTTAATTCTCTAGTTTTAGCTCTCCAGCTACACGGCTAATGTAGCTACCAAGTAATGAAAGCTTATGGACAGCCATTAGCGTAATGCTAAAGTTATCTCTAATAGCCCCAGTTACTTACGACATTGCTATCTATAAACGGGATAAAGTATGTTAGCATAGCTCCTTGACAGCAGATTCAAGTCTGCACATCCATCGTAGTTTGATGGCATTTGGACGCCGATCAGTCATTCAATAGTCTCAATGTCTTGATGTGGTGGGATACGTTTTCACACACACTCTGAACGGACCCCCTCCT
>JAMWET010001243.1:27500-30000 GCA_024036415.1 Prochilodus magdalenae | reverse complement strand
CTAGCGTATAAATCTGGAGGTGAGGGTAAACACGGTACACTAGCGTATAACTCTGGAGGTGAGGGTATACACGGTAAACTAGCGTATAACTCTGGAGGTGAGGGTATACACGGTACACTAGCGTATAACTCTGGAGGTGAGGGTATACACGGTACACTAGCGTATAACTCTGGAGGTGAGGGTATACACGGTAAACTAGCGTATAACTCTGGAGGTGAGGGTATACACGGTAAACTAGCGTATAACTCTGGAGGTGAGGGTATACACGGTACACTAGCGTATAAATCTGGAGGTGAGGGTATACACGGTACACTAGCGTATAACTCTGGAGGTGAGGGTATACACGGTAAACTAGCGTATAACTCTGGAGGTGAGGGTATACACGGTAAACTAGTGTATAACTCTGGAGGTGAGGGTATACACGGTAAACTAGCGTATAACTCTGGAGGTGAGGGTATACACGGTAAACTAGCGTATAACTCTGGAGGTGAGGGTATACACGGTAAACTAGCGTATAACTCTGGAGGTGAGGGTATACACGGTAAACTAGCGTATAAATCTGGAGGTGAGGGTATACACGGTAAACTAGCGTATAACTCTGGAGGTGAGGGTATACACGGTAAACTAGCGTATAAATCTGGAGGTGAGGGTATACACGGTATACTAGCATATAACTCTGGAGGTGAGGGTATACACGGTAAACTAGCATATAACTCTGGAGGTGAGGGTATACACGGTATACTAGCGTATAACTCTGGAGGGGGCGTATACACGGTACACTAGCGTATAACTCTGGAGGGGGGCGTATACACGGTACACTAGCATATAACTCTGGAGGTGAGGGTATACACTGTAAACTAGCGTATAAATCTGGAGGTGAGGGTATACACGGTAAACTAGCGTATAACTCTGGAGGTGAGGGTATACACGGTAAACTAGCGTATAAATCTGGAGGTGAGGGTATACACGGTATACTAGCATATAACTCTGGAGGTGAGGGTATACACGGTAAACTAGCGTATAAATCTGGAGGTGAGGGTATACACGGTAAACTAGCGTATAACTCTGGAGGTGAGGGTATACACGGTAAACTAGCGTATAAATCTGGAGGTGAGGGTATACACGGTAAACTAGCGTATAACTCTGGAGGTGAGGGTATACACGGTAAACTAGCGTATAAATCTGGAGGTGAGGGTATACACGGTATACTAGCATATAACTCTGGAGGTGAGGGTATACACGGTAAACTAGCATATAACTCTGGAGGTGAGGGTATACACGGTATACTAGCGTATAACTCTGGAGGGGGCGTATACACGGTACACTAGCGTATAACTCTGGAGGGGGGCGTATACACGGTACACTAGCATATAACTCTGGAGGTGAGGGTATACACGGTAAACTAGCATATAACTCTGGAGGTGAGGGTATACACGGTACACTAGCGTATAACTCTGGAGGTGAGGGTATACACGGTACACTAGCGTATAACTCTGGAGGTGAGGGTATACACGGTAAACTAGCGTATAACTCTGGAGGTGAGGGTATACACGGTAAACTAGCGTATAACTCTGGAGGTGAGGGTATACACGGTACACTAGCGTATAACTCTGGAGGGGGCGTATACACGCTACACTAGCGTATAACTCTGGAGGTGAGGGTATACACGGTAAACTAGCGTATAACTCTGGAGGTGAGGGTATACACGGTAAACTAGCGTATAACTCTGGAGGGGAGGGTATACACGCTACACTAGCGTATAACTCTGGAGGTGAGGGTATACACGCTACACTAGCGTATAACTCTGGAGGTGAGGGTATACACGGTAAACTAGCGTATAACTCTGGAGGTGAGGGTATACACGGTACACTAGCGTATAACTCTGGAGGTGAGGGTATACACGGTACACTAGTGTATAACTCTAGAAGGGGGCGTATACACGCTACACTAGCGTATAAAGGTAGGAAATGAGTGTATAACCAGAAGCTGCCAACAGACAGAGACAGGAGACGAGCTCAGTGGGAGACAGACGGGTCGGGAAAGGCAGCGTTCTGTCAGATGAAATCCCGGGATCAGCCGGTCCGAGGCCTGTGCGGTGGACCCTCAGCGTGTGAGGGGGGCGGGGGGTAAAGCGCGGAGCGGTGGTCTCTCAGTCAGGGTCGCGAGTTAAGAACATTTGAAGCTCAAAGCTCTTTACCGCCTCACACTCTTCAGCACTTCAATGCTCTGCTGCTTCAATGAGAATATACCCACTTTAGACCCTTCACACAGCCTCAATGGCCTCACGCTGAGCCCGTGAGTGCGGGTGTGTGTGTGCGGGAGAGAGCTCGTCACGCTTTAAAGACTAAATTCCACCATAAAGCATCAGAGGAGGAGAGAATCCCCAACTCTGCTTTCATCTAAAGCTGTTCCCAGATCAGATCTAACGCTGGGTAAGCATGCGGCAGCGTACAGAGGGAAACTGCAGGGATCCTAGAGAGGAGCCTTGTGGGACACCGCC
>JAMWET010001243.1:15000-22500 GCA_024036415.1 Prochilodus magdalenae | reverse complement strand
GTTAGCTTCACTTGATTAGCTTTCGCTTGGTTAGCTTTTGCTTAGTTAACTTTCACTTGATTAGCTTTTGCTTGGTTAGCTTTCGCTTGGTTAGCTTTCGCTTGATTAACTTTTGCTTGATTAACTTTCGCTTGGTTAACTTTTGCTTGATTAGCTTTAGCTTTTGCTTGATTAGCTTTTGCTTGATTAGCTTTTGCTTGATTAGCTTTTGCTTGGTTAACTTTCGCTTGGTTAGCTTTCGCTTTTTTAGCTTTCGCTTGGTTAGCTTTCGCTTGGTTAACTTTTGCTTGATTAGCTTTCGCGTGATTAACTTTTGCTTGATTAACTTTTGCTTGATTAACTTTTGCTTGGTTAACTTTTTCTTGATTAGCTTTTTCTTGATTAGCTTTTGCTTGATTAACTTTTGCTTGATTAACTTTTGCTTGATTAACTGTTGCTTGATTAACTTTCGCTTGGTTAACTTTCGCTTGGTTAACTTTCGCTTGGTTAACTTTTGCTTGATTAGCTTTTGCTTGATTAACTTTTGCTTGGTTAACTTTTGCTTGGTTAACTTTTGCTTGGTTAACTTTTGCTTGATTAACTTTCGCTTGGTTTTTCGCTTGATTAGCTTTCGCTTGGTTAGCTTTCGCTTGGTTAGCTTTTGCTAGGTTAGCTTTCCCTTGGTGTTTAATATTCTTTGTTTTGAAAGGACTGTAAAAACACTAGGACATTGTTTTACTGGTTAACTTTGTTTATCTAGTGACGCTCGTTTGGCAGAAAATGTCCATGTTATGGAAATGATTCTGAGATAACACTGTACTGATCCTGAAGGAAGTTGCAGATTTCCAGATTTAATTAGACTTTAATTAAGAAATAAAAGTAAAGTGATCTCCCAGTAAATAGATTCCTATAGACACACGAGTAAAGACAGGCGCTGTGAAGCCGGGTTCAGTCTTTCACCACCAGTCAGTAATTAGAGCTGGGCTGGTGTGGGATTAGGACGGCTGGTGGTGCTGAGCTGCAGCGGAGGTTAATCTGAGCTGTGAGCTAATGGAGGGGTGGATTAATGGAGGGGCGGGGTTTATTCTGTTCATCTCTGTAACACCTCCACACTTACTTCTCTCTCTCCCTCTCTCTCTCTCTTTTCCAGGATATTGTGCTGGGATGGAGATTGTCGGCCTGGTGCATTTGAAACTCCCCTGTGAATGTGCCTCTGGTTCCATTGACCTCCGTTCTAACTGGAGCATGTTTTCCTCCACCTCCTCCTCCTCCTCCACCTCCTCCTCCTCTGGATGGGAGATCGGAGGGTTTGCTGTTGTGATCAGTACTGCAGCCACATCATCACGCTGGAACACGCTGGTTCTCTGTAAGTAAGTGACGTGTGCGTCCTGGTTTATAGCGCTTCTGGTCCAGTCATTATAAAGCTGATAAAGATGGAGGGAAGGTGGTGATGCGTACATGCGCATCATAATAAATTATATACGTATATAAATATACATCATCACTAACATCACTAGTGCTAAGCCTACATTTCTACAGTTACCTCCAGCCGTCCCTCACACTGCTTCACGTCGACCTGCGGTGAAGGTTTGGTTCTGACGGTGGTGAGAAGAGAATAGAGAATATTCTTTATTAAATCTCTCGGTTCAGAGTCCACCGCACGTCAGCAGTGAGGAGAGGGATCAGCTTATACGAGTACAGTTCGATTAGACACGGGGTAAAGCTTTAAATCCAACAGATCATCATCACTGCACACTCTCTCCGGACACAGCAGCCCAACACTGGCACTGGTGGAGATCACTGACCATACTCACCATACTCACCATACAGAACATACTCACCATACTTACTATACTGACCACACTCACCATACTAAACATACTGACCACACTCACTATACTGACCATACAGAACATACTCACCATACTTACTATACTGACCACACTCACCATACTAAACATACTGACCACACTCACCATACTAAACATACTGACCACGCTCACCATACTATACTGACCACACTCACCATACTTACTATACTGACCACACTCATCATACTAAACATACTGACCACGCTCACCATACTAAACATACTGACCACACTCACTATACTAAACATACTGACTATACTGACCACACTCATCATACTGACAATACAGAACATATTCACCATACTCACTATACTGACCACACTCACCATACTCACTATACTGACCACACTCACCATACTGACCATACAGAACATACTCACCATACTCACTTTACTGACCACACTCACTATACTAAACATACTGACCACACTCACCATACTAAACATACTGACTATACTGACCACACTCACCATACTAAACATACTGACCACACTCACTACACTGACCATACAGAACATACTCACCATACTCACTTTACTGACCACACTCACCATACTAAACATACTGACCACACTCACCATACTAAACATACTGACTATACTGACCATACAGAACATACTGACCACACTCACCATACTAAACATACTGACTATACTGACCATACAGAACATACTGACCACACTCACCATACAGAACATACTGACCACACTCACCATACTAAACATACTGACTATACTGACCATACAGAACATACTGACCACACTCACCATACAGAACATACTGACCACACTCACCATACTAAACATACTGACTATACTGACCATACAGAACATACTGACCACACTCACCATACTAAACATACTGACTATACTGACCATACAGAACATACTGACCACACTCACCATACAGAACATACTGACCACACTCACCATACTAAACATACTGACTATACTGACCATACAGAACATACTGACCACACTCACCATACAGAACATACTGACCACACTCACCATACTAAACATACTGACTGTACTGACCACACTCACCATACTAAACAGATTGACCACACTCACTATACTAAACACACTGACTATACTGACCACACTCACCATAGTAAACATACTGACCACACTCACTATACTAAACATACTGACCACACTCACCATACTAAACATATTGACCCCACTCACTATACTAAACATACGACTATACTGACCACACTCACCATCCTTAACATACTGATCATATTCACCATACTGACCATACAGAACATACTCACCATACTCACTATACTGACCACACTCACCATACTGATTATACTAACATACTGAAAACACTGACCTTACCGACCATCATACCCAAATTAAACTAACAAATTAATCTAAAAACTATACTACCAAACTAACCTAAACACTACACTACCAAACTAATTAATCCAAAAATTAAACTACCAATTTAAACTAAGCACTACACTACCAAACTAAACTACCAAACTAATCTAAAAACTACCAAATTAATCTAATAACTAAAGTACCAACAAAACTAACAAATTAATCTAAAAATTACACCACCAAACTAAACTACCAAATTAATCTAAAAACTAAACTACCAACAAAACTAACAAATTAATCTAAAAATGAAACTACTAATTTAAACTAAACACTACACTACCAAAATATACTACCAAACTAATCTAAAAACTACACTACCAAAATAAACTCTAACTAAACTCCTAGAACTTTATAAATACTGCAGCTCATTTTTGATAATAAATCTTTTATGCTTGGCTTTTGGTTCCCAAAAAGTGTAACTAAAAATTTAAATCTGGGCTTATTTTACATGAGTTTAATATTTTAACTCCAGTACTGAACACAGTATACAGTAACTACAACTCAAACTATCCCAGTAGTGATTATATTAGTGCTGATATTATCCATGATGAAGTTTTAGTCCACAGTTTTCCACTATTCCACACCATTTATATTTATATATAGATCGTATTTATATTTATATATATTTATTTATATTACGTATATTTGTAGTAATATTTTAGTATTTAATATTTAATATTTATATTTATATACATGCTGAATAAAAACTCCACGTTCTTCAGTTTATCCTCTAGTGTAATCAGGCTTGTCATTATAAACACCCTGTACCTCCAGAGCTGGACACCACTGAACCCGCTCGCTGCCTACACAGAGTCGAAACGGAGACATCAGAGGAGTAATCGCGTTTCAAACCTGCGACCCGCACATACACCGCACCAGGCCCTTTAATATACCCCACTTCAGCCGGAGCTGACGGCTGGAGAACAAAGAGGAACCATCTGAGGAACTCCGCGAACACTCAGCCTTCACTAACACCAGAGACGTCGAGCCTTTCTCTCCTTCATCAGCGGCGTTCAGCACGGAGACTCCACCCGTATCCCTGAAGTCATGCAATATTCAACACTCTAAAGCTGTTTTCATGTGGAACACTGGGTTCTACCGTCCTGAAGTCAAACCTGCTCCCAGTGGTGGTGAAGGTAACCAGACGTCCCCTCTAAAAGCTCCCTCACAGGAAGTTCCTACAGGAGGTGGTTCTGAATACGCTGCCTGATGTCTGAGACGCTGTTTATGATAGTGTGGAGAAGATCTCAGCCTTAAACTCCATTCATGGTGGAGGGATACATGCTGCAGGGCGCTGTGAGGTCAAATAGTCCCCCAAAGGAACTTAGTATTTCCAGGTTTTCCAGGTTTTCCATCATCAACATTCCATACACACTCGGAGGATTTCAAAGTGCCAGAATTGTGTAAAGTGGTCCTGATACCGTAAACAGAACCGACTTCCTGACTGTAGATTCAAATTAGGACTAGAACTAATAACGTCAAACCGCCGAGCATAGAGGATACTGAAATAATTCGTAGTAGGTACTGAAATAATTCGTAGTAGATACTGAATAATTCATAGTAGGTACTGAAATAATTCATAGTGGATACTGAATAATTCATACTGGATTCTGAATAATTCATAGTAGATACTGGATAATTCATAGTAGATACTGAAATAATTCATAGTAGATACTGAAATAATTCATACTGGATTCTGAATAATTCATAGTAGATACTGGATAATTCATAGTAGATACTGAAATAATTCATAGTAGATACTGAAATAATTCATACTGGATTCTGAATAATTCATAGTAGATACTGGATAATTCATAGTAGATACTGAAATAATTCATAGTAGATACTGAAATAATTCATAGTGGATACTGAAATAATTCATAGTGGATACTGAATAACTTATAGTAGTTAACTAGTGAACTAGTATTTTTTTGTACACACTGAAACATTCATACTGTAAACTGTGTACAGAGTACTGAATAATTCATAGTGGATACTGAATGATTGCCTGTAGCTACTGAATAATTATTGATTGATCATTTCTAATTATGGCTGATATCAGATTAGGCCGTGGTTTGCCGGGTTAAGTAGACGACGATAAAGGAGGAGGTCAAACCTGAAAGAGTTTAATCTGAGATTATTTCTTCGGCCGCAGATTGGGCGCCGGCCGTGCGCTCCCCTGGCGCAGGCGTTCGCCGACCCTCGCGCCGACCCTCGCTCGGGCTGGCTGTTTGTTTTAGTTTGTTTAAGGTTTATTTGAAGGGTTCCTCCAGTCGTCCGGCCTTCCCGAGAGCGAGCATGCGCTGCGGGCACCGCGGACGCCTTAATTAAAATATTCCCCCTCAAGTTTTCCTGGAGAAATCAGAAACATGTGTTGGGTCCCGCTGGGCCCCGGCACTCGGCGTAAACACGGACGGCGGAGAGCTTTAAAGCTGAAAACCAAAAATAAAAAAGACGCCACTGATTTAGAGCCTCGGAGCGGCCTGGGCTCAGCTCAGCGCCGTACGGCTACAATCATCCATAAGGATTTGATAGCATGATGGGCTGTAATTACATTGTTACTACACTGTAATTACGCAGTAATAATACAAAAGTGGCTTCTGTAGAAGATCGACCAGAGAAAACTAGACGGGGGATTAGTATAAATCTGAAGAACCTCCACATGATCTCAGGGTTCTCCGGAGAACCTCATTCTTGACAGTCAGCGGTTGGGGCGAAGCCGTTTGGCGTAGTTGGGTGTGGAAGTGCTCCATTCCGGAGAAAGTTCAGAACTCACTCACAGTGGTGGTGAATGGAACCAGACGTCCCCACCCCAACCCCGAATCCCACTGTTTACTCCTCACAGTGCATTATGGGACATTCTGGTGGAAAGTCTTTTTGAAGTGGGACAGAAGAACCACAGACCTCCTCACACCACAGTGATGTGGACAACAGGGCACTAGGTCTGTTTGGGTTCTGTGGGCTCGAGTTAAGGACTGGGCCTTTGATCTCATACCGCACACCTGAGGCAGGTAAACGGGTACAGGTGAGCTGGGCTTTCTCCTGTAGACACCCGACTGAAGCTGGCCTAGTCCAACTCTCCCTTCCACCTTTAATGGTCCAGCGGTCACATTCTGGCGCCTCATTGAAGGTGGAACGGGGAATCCCAACTCCACGCGCACATATGCACTGCTGTAGTCTCTCTCTCATAGACCCCCTCCCCACCCTTCCAAGCCCCCCGGCCCCCAGGTGCCCTTACCTGCTGTTGTGCGTACTCCACTCCACCGGCTCCAGTATTTTGGCCTCGAGCAGCGCGAGGCTGCAGATCAGTGCGAGCGCGCAGCAGCAGCAGTGCAGCACGCGCCGCCCCGCCGCTCCCATCTCCCCGCTCGCTCGCTCGCTTCTTCGCTCACGCGCGCACACACACCATCCCCTCCGAGCCCCGTGGATGCGTGCGTGCCTGCGTGGCTAGCTCCCGCGACGTCCCAAACCACGCTCGCGCGCAATAAGTCCGGTCCAGGTGTCAAGACTCCTCTGCGGCCGCCACGTGCGGGCCAGTGACACAGAGCCCCGTACCCCCTCCTCCTCTTCTTCCACCCACTGCCGAAGCTCTCGAGACCACTTTACACGCGGGCGTCCACGGGCACGAGAGCCAGCGCTCTCCGCCAATTAGATCCAAACCAAAAACCGTGAACCCACAAACAAAGGAAGAACAAAAGTAAACAAATAAATAACAGAGAAAATAAATAAACAAGCTACTCCCGCATGTTGGGCGCGAGTTTCAAGCCCTTAAAAAGTCACTCGCGAGACACGCGTGCGCGCGAGCCAGAGAGAGCAAGCCGTAAAGGGACAGGCTGGTGACGTGGAGGCAGAGCGATAAACACAAACAACATCAACAACAACAATAAAGAGGGAGATAATGACAGGCGCGAGGAGGCTCGGAGGCTACGGCGCGCGCCCGGACAAGAGGCATTCCATCAGTGCAGCTCGAGCCTTCCAAAAAACGCAGCAGAAAAAAAAAAGTTCAACTTCCGGCAGAAATGGAACAGTCCCTGTGTCTCTATTTAATCGATTTTCCCTCAAAAAAAAACGAGAAAAGGAGAAAAAGAAAGAGAAGAAAGACAGATCCGGCGCTCCACGCGCTCAGCCTCGCGCCACTTCACAGCCGCCCCGCGCGCTCCGTGTGCTGCGCGCTGCTAGGAGACGCGGCGTTCTGAGCTAGCTCTCAGCGCGAGCCGTGCGGCCACGCCCCCACGCCCGGCCCCGCTCGGCCACTAGCG
>JAMWET010001243.1:0-7500 GCA_024036415.1 Prochilodus magdalenae | reverse complement strand
CCGGTGCAGTCTGGGTACTGTTATAATTTAGAATATTGAATCAGTAGTCTTAAGAATTATAATATATATATAATATAATTAATATATAGAAATAAAAAATATATTATTTAATATATGAGAATATATAATATAATAAAATAAAATGTATTTAATGTAATATAATATAATGTAGAAAATATAATATAACATAATATAATAATATAATATAATTTAATAGAATAGAATAGAATAGAATTACTAGAATAGAATTACTAGAATAGAATAGAATTACTAGAATAGTGTAGAGTAGAATAGAATAGAATTACTAGAATAGAATAGAATACAATAGAATAGAATTACTAGAATAGAATAGAATTACTAGAATAGAATAGAATACAATAGAATAGAATTACTAGAATAGAATAGAATTACTAGAATAGAATAGAATAGAATAGAATAGAATAAAATAGAATAGAATTACTAGAATAGAGTTCCGATATGTTGTCTCTCAGAGTTGAAGGACTTTAAACTCCAGGATCTGTTGAAAGTCCCAGATGTTTTTGTTTCTGACTCTGAACCAGCTGAAGGGTCCTGGCACCATATCGGTTCTTTCTTCTCAGCCCGGTTCTCCTCTAGATCAGCCCCTCAGCTCAGCTGCTCCTCTGTGGGGTGGAGAGTTTCTGCAGCCGCTCCTTCGTTCCTCCTGCAGTGTATTATACAGGTATATTATAACCTGTAAGAATATTATAAGATTATGGAACTTATTTCTAATTACATTTACTAGGTTCCGTGGTTCTGTCTAGTGGAGGTAACATTCATTTGGAAGGTCAAATGGTAAAAAAAAAAAAAGTTCTAAAATCTTAAACTTAAAATTAGAGTTATTGAATTTATGTCAAGCTGCTGTTACTTTTAAATGTTTAAACGATCTGGCATCAGAGTGAAAAAATCTGGCTACATAAATAACTTAAAACAAGCAAAAACTTCTTAAAATGACTTTTAAAAAAGCTTAAAATCAGACGTTTACTATCTACTAGATATGGTATCCGTGATTTTTCCACTATATCTTTGTTTTGCAGTGACCGTAATTAGAAATTAGGCTAATTATTTGGGATGTTTTAAGTAGGAATGCTTAAAAGTTAAAGTAAAACACTTTAATAAGATAACCTTACTTAAGACCAGTGATCTTATTATTATTATTTTTATTATTATTATTATTATTAGACTGATTTTTTTTACAGCAGTCTCCTAACGAGGAATCTGTGGAATGTTAAGTAGATGCTCCCGCTTGTTAAGAGATGAGCAGTGTAATGCGAGTGGGTGTCGGTGAACTCGGCTGGGCTCTGGATGTTGTTCTGTCAGAGCGGGTTTTTCGTTCTTGGCTTTGAGAAACACCTGCTGTTTTCCAGTAGCGTCCAGCATAAACAGCCACTGTCTGGTCCACGAGGCTTCTGTCCAGTCAGTGTTCCGATTCTGGAGGTGGGATTATTCTAGTCCTATAATGGGATTCAGCTGGACGATTTTCTTTCCTTATTAAAGAACAGTTTACCAAGTAACCTCGGCACAGCGAAAATCACTTTACTGAGGTCAAGCATTTACAGCCAGCAGAGCCACCTACCAAAACCGTGAGCTCCTTTCACTTTCAGTAGAACGGCTTCAAACCACTCACGTTAAAGTAAGCTTAACGAACTAGATTTAACCACAGTCCAAATATCTAACATATCTAACATCCAGATTATGAGAATGCCGCCAGAGTTTCTGCATGTTTTTTATTTTTAAATTATATAAGTTATACACAGTTTAAAAGTTAAAAAAATGAGATATTAGAAGTATCTAATATCTAGTTAACATATCTTATCATTCTGAGCTTCGTATAAGATTGTTTTAATATTATTTCACATTTTCTGTTTTAGTTTTTACTTGTTTTTTGATTTTTGTAAAAGTTTTTCATTGTTTTGGCTGATAATTTTGCCTGTTGCTCAAGCCTTAAAATAAGTCCAGTTATAGTGAGAAAATTAGTGTTATAAAATTACTAACACGTGTAAAGAATATCTGTAAATAAAAGAACTAATCTAAAAACACGTTTCCACAGTGTTGCAATGAAATTTTTCAAAGATTTAAACTAGATCTAAAATAACTTTCTTTGCTCAGGTTGAGTTAATAACTCATTTATTCCGTGTTAAGTACTACATTTACTGGTTTTACTTCTTATGTACATTTATGAATTCTCATGAAATTTTATGAATTCTCTTTTTTTTTAATCTGCCAATGGAATTAGACCGTATCCACCAGATAAATGACGTTAACATATCATGTATCATAATCCTTACGACGGTCTTATGATCAGACATATTAGATATACAGTACTGATGTTTTTATTTGTTAGGAGGTCTTGGTCACCATGGTCTGTGCAGTGTGAGGAATCATGCACATGCCTTATCGACATAAACAGAGTAAACAGTGAAGCACATGTGAATCAAAACCATAATTCTGGAGATCAAACGGCTGCACTGCTAAAACGACGGCAAATAAAATTAGTTCTTGTTGTCTCTTCGATTTCTCCTTTCTCAGATAAGACCATTTAACTTTCTTCTAGATGTTTTAAGGGGTTTTATAATAAAGCCAGATTATCTCACTGCACCTGCAGATAATTTCGATTTTATTAATTCAGATTATTTAGAAGAAGCTCCTTTAAACAGGCCAAACCCTCTGCACTGCAGTGCTGGTACTGTACTTACTAAAATCGTTTAAAAATGAGGAAAAATAACAGAAATATCTGAAATAATCTCGTTATTAAAAATTTACAACAGTCTAAAACGGGAAATCTGAGATTATTACTGCGGACCTGACACACTGTGTAGACCATTATAGAATCGAACTTCTCGTTACCTGACTCTGTGGTTTTGGTGTTTTGGTTTTGGCAGATCTTTCGCTTGATGGACACGAACAGAATGCCCATCCAGCGTAGACAGGAAAGCACATCCAGGCGGGGAATTCTGGGTTACGGTGCAGCTACTGAAGCAGTGAGTCAGGATTTGATGTGCGAGTCGTTCAGACTAAACAGTTTGTGCAGCCCAGATTATCAGATCGAGCCGTGAATCAGGATCATCCGGACTGAGCCGATTTACAGTCCATATCTGTCTGAGACATCAGTCCATTACAGAACGTCCCCCCGGGACCGCACGGCAAACCCACACCGTCTTCACTCCCGACTGTAGGGGTGTGTGGGCGTGGCTTAGACACTTTGTGTAAACATGGACAGTAAGTGTGTAGTCATTAGTAGGGATGAGCTGATACCGTGGCTAGGGTCCCCCGAGGATCCCCCTGGAGTCACCAGCCTGACTTGACCTAGCAGACGTCCCCACCTACGTTAGGACCCGGTCTGGAGTTGCCCTGGCTGCAACTTCACCCCAGGTTCAGCTTGCTGGCTGATGAGATTAGGTTCTTCTCGGAGTTCTCCTGCTCCATTCATGGTTCCTTCAGTGGTGTCTGAAGCTGAGTCTGGGTCTAGGAGTCTGAGTCTAGAAGTCTGGGTCTAGAAGTCTGAGTGTAGAAGTCTGAGTGTAGAAGTCTGAGTCTAGAAGTCTGAGTCTAAAAGTCTGAGTCCAGAAGTCTTGGGTCTAGAGGTCTCAGTCTAGAAGTCTGAGTCTAGAAGTCTGAGTCTAGAAGTCTGAGTCTAGAAGTCTGAGTCTAGAAGTCTGAGTCTAGAAGTCTGAGTCCAGAAGTCTGGGTCTAGAAGTCTGAGTCTAGAAGTCTTGAGTCTAGAGGTCTCAGTCTAGAAGTCTGAGCCCAGAAGTCTGAGCCCAGAAGTCTGAGTCCAGAAGTCTGAGTCTAGAGGTCTGAGTCCAGAAGTCTGAGTCCAGAAGTCTGAGTCCAAAAGTCTGAGTCCAGAAGTCTGAGTCTAGCAGTCTGAGTCCAGAAGTCTGAGTCTAGAAGTCTGAGTCTAGAAGTCTGAGTCCAGAGGTCTGAGTCCAGAGGTCTGAGTCCAGAAGTCTGAGTCCAGAAGTCTGAGTCCAGAAGTCTGAGCCCAGAAGTCTGAGTCCAGACGTCAGAGTCCAGAAGCAGCTCCACATCATGATGCTGCCTCCATCATGTTCCACTCCAGGAGTCCTCAGGATCATACGGCCTTCCTCCAGGTCTGACGAGCCAAATTATCTCCAAGCAGTTCTTGTTGTTCTGGTTGGTCTGATCAGGGAACACTTCTCCAGAAGGTTCTAGACGTGTAAATGTTAAGTGTTCTACTCTGTTCGTCTGATTTATCAGAGGGGGAGTTCAGTGCGGGTGCAGGAACAGTCCTTTGCTGATTGCTGTTCTCCGTTGTTCTGCTGCTCTCTGGTCAAGCTGTGGCTCTTCTTGAACATCTGCTGGTTCCTAACCCCAGTCTAAAAGGAACCTGGCTCTGTAGCTGTTTGCTGTTCCAGTGTTTTTTACTAAGGTTCTTCTTGAGAACTTTAGGAGGCTCCCTCACCCTCACCATGAGTGCCAGCACCGTCAGTGTGTATTCTAATGGGTCCATGTACTTACATATCATTCAGCAGCATTGATATCTAGAACCTGATCTGTCCTGGTTGGTGTGTCCGATTTCTTGTTTGTTGGTTCAAGGTTAGAACACAAGACAGTTCTGCAGTGGGTGTGAGGCGGGACAGGTGTGTGGGGGTTTGTGGTGTTCCAGGTGTCGCCATCACTTACGTTCCACAAGAATCTCAGTAACCGGGAGGAACAAGGTCCACCTCCCGGTCCAAACAAAGTAGCCACTAGTCAGACTAGCCAGCTGCCAGGCGCTCCCCGTCCAGCCAGAGTCCGAGTAGAGCCTCTGAGGTACACAGGGGGAAAGTGGCCCCCCATCCCCCACCTGCAGGTCCATACTGCAGAAGCATACTCTTAGCCACTAGTCCTTCCTCTGGTCACATCCTCCTCCCCCGTGCAGCAGGTCTCCTCACGCTGCTCAGGGTGACGACAGCAGCAGTGGTGCTCCACCGACCACAGGTGGCCAGCGAAAGTGCTGCATCCTCCTCCCTAGTGCAGCAGGCCTCCTCACGCTACTCAGGGTCCAGCAGACTACTACTCCCCCGGCAATGTGTCCACTTTAACCACACACCTGTCTATGCGCGCCTGCACCCTTCAGGCTCCAGCCCGGTCACCACCACCTTCCTGCACCGACCTTGCCGCCAAAGTTCACCAGGCCGTCTTCTAGTCCCGCCGTGCCACCTCCTCTTCTGCTGTACTGGGAAGGGGACGAGGGGAAGGGGACAGTGTTTTACGAGGATCCCTATAATGGAATACTGAAATTTCCCTACTTCAATTTGTTCCAGTCAAAACACACCTGGAATCTAAGCTACCAGTTTGAATTTCAGTGCTCTGATGACGTGGGCTTCGGGCTGAACCAGCGCCTTGAAGCTGAGCGGAGCGTATGGTAACATCAGATCTCCCTGATTGGGTTTATTTAGACACATACGGTGAGATCAGCAGCGGTTAGTCTGAGAGAAAACGCTGATTACACAGTGTGTGAGTGTGTGTGAGTGTGTGTGTGTGAGTGTGTGTGTGTGGGTGTGTGGGTGCGGGTCGGGGGGGTTTGGTAAAGGTGTGAAATTGGCTCATTATGCGTTTGAATATTCCATCAACACCCTCCTGAGCTGCTCTGTTACAGCTACCCCCTCTACACAGCCCCCCCCACCCCCACCCCCAACACACACACATTCCTCCTTCCCACACGCTCTCAGGATCAGTGGGGAATCATGAATAACAATCCTTTACAGGCCCCGCCCACTTTAGCCCGAATAGACCTTGAACAGAAAGCTTACAACACACACACACTCACTCACACACACACAAACACACACACACTCACACTCACACAAACACACACACACTCACTCACATATACACACACACACACATACACACACACACTCACTCACACACACACATATACACACTCACACATACACACACACTCACACACACACTCACACTCACATATACACACACATACTCACACACTCACACACACACTCACATATACACACACATACACACACACATACACACACACACACACACACACATACACTCACACACACTCACATATACACACACACTCACACACTCACATATACACACACATACTCACACACTCACACACACACTCACATATACACACACATACACACACACATATACACACACACATATACACACTCACACACTCTCACATATACACACACACACACACACACACACACATACACTCACACACACTCACATATACACACACATACTCACACACTCACACACACACTCACATATACACACACATACACACACACATATATACACACACACATACACACACACATATATACACACACACACTCACACACACACACACTCACTCACATATACACACACACACACACACACACACTCACATATACACACACATACTCACACACTCACTCACACACACACATACACACTCACACTCACATATATACACACACTCACATACTCACACACACACACTCACTCACATATACACTCACACTCACACATACACACACACATACACACACACTCACACACACACACACACACACACTCACACACACACTCTGTGAGCAGGGCCTCCAGTTTGGGCCGTAACTCAGTCACGCAGAACCCTCTGCGGTAATGCTATGGTTTGTAAGCGCCCCTGTAGGGTTCTAGTGTGTTAGCGCTAAGTTAACAGCTATCGCTTTTGACGGTTCTAGGTCAAGCATGGACATCCGGAGCTCAACAAACACGACACCACGTAGCTGCTCAGACGGGTCAGAACCTCCTGGTCTTGGAGGTCTGGCTGAAGGCTGGTGATGATTTCCTCTATGGGGTGCAGTCTTCGTTTACCACCACCTCCACCACCACCTCTCTTATATGATTAGTAGTGCCTCCCCACTGCTGAATTCCCCTGGTCCAGCCAAGACTAGCAGGGTGGGTTTCCTCCAGACCGCCGTAACCTCAGTCCCTCAGTCCCTTGGGTAATGCACAGTGCATCACCCAGACGGCCAGTCCTGGAAGCCATGGAGGCCAGAATCGTCCCTAGCCGTGAAGGGGCAGCTGAACTCCACCAGTCCAGACAGCTTCATAGCAGCAGGACAGCTTCACCCAAGCGTCCGGCCCAGGCAGCCACGTAGCATCGCCTAGACAGCCGACCCGAAGGATCTCGTAGCTCTGCTGCAGAACAGTGTCACCTGACCGGCCACGTAGCGCCCATGTAGCCCAGGTGGCAGTCCAGGGTCCATCATAGCTGTGATGTCCCCACTTTGGCCAAACTGAACCTCAGTGCAGCATCGTTCCTAACACACTTCTTAGACTACAACTTCACCATCAGGGACGTATCTAGAACCCACAGCTAACAGGCTAAAAGTTAGCCAACATGCTAAACAGCTCCATCATTAATACTGCAGGCTTGAATTCAAGTACTTACGACACGGCTGACTATAAAACTGCTGTGTAACAGTCTAAAGACGCCTACTAAACGTACCAGAC
>JAMWET010001242.1:0-58753 GCA_024036415.1 Prochilodus magdalenae | reverse complement strand
AGGCATGTACAGCTGCTGAGATCCACAACAAGAACTAACATGGGTCTCTGGCTTCCTGTTTCCTGCCTGCCAGGGTGCAATACCTGACCCAACCAAAGGGAGGTGCCACTGCACCTTGAAACCCAATTTCGACAGCTTAGAGGCAGAACAAACCGGATTCCAAAGAAGTTGGGACACTAAACAAATTGTGAATAAAAAACTGAATGCAATAATGTGGAGGTGCCAACATCTGATATTTTATTCAGAATAGAACACAAATCACAGATCAAAAGTTTAAACTGAGAGAATGTATCATTTTAAGGGAAAAATATGTTGTTTCATAATTTCATGGCGTCAACAAATCCCAATAAAGGTGGGACAAGGCCATTTTTACCACTGTGTGGCATCCCCCCTTCTTCTTACAACACTCAACAGACGTCTGGGGACAGAGGAGACCAGTTTCTCAAGTTTAGAAATAGGAATGCTCTCCCATTCATGTCTAATACAGGCCTCTAACTGTTCAATCGTTTTGGGCCTTCTTTGTCGCACCTTCCTCTTTATGATGCGCCAAATGTTCTCTATAGGTGAAAGATCTGGACTGCAGGCTGGCCATTTCAGTACCCGGATCCTTCTCCTACGTAGCCATGATGTTGTGATTGCTGCAGAATGTGGTCTGGCATTATCTTGTTGAAAAATGCAGGGTCTTCCCTGAAAGAGATGACGTCTAGATGGGAGCATATGTTGTTCTAGAACCTGAACATAGTTCTCTGCATTAATGGTGCCTTTCCAGACATGCAAGCTGCCCATGCCACAAGCACTCATGCAACCCCATACCATCAGTGAAGCAGGCTTCTGAACGGAGCATTGATAACAATTTGGGTTATCTTTGTCCTCTCTGGTCCGGCTGACATGGCGTCCCAGTGTTCCATAAGGAACTTTAAATCGTGACTCATCTGACCACAGAACAGTCTTCCATTTTGCCACACTCCATTTTAAAAGACCCCTGGCCCAGTGAAAACATCTGAGCTTGTGGAGCTTGCTTAGAAATGGCTTCCTTTTTGCACTGTAGAGTTTCAGCTGGCGACGGCGGATGGCACGGTGGATTGTGTTCACTGACAATGCTTACTGGAAGTATTCCTGAGCCCATTCTGTTATTTCCTTGACAGTGGCATTCCTGTTTGAGGTGCAGTGACGTTTAAGGGCCCAGAGATCACGAGCATCCAGTAGAGTTTTACGGCCTTGACGCTTACGCACAGCAATTGTTCCAGATTCTCTGAATTTTTTGATGCTGTTATGCACGGCTGATGATGATGACTTAAAAGTATTTGCTATTTTACGCTGGGTAACACCATTCTGGTATTGCTGCACTATCTTTCTGCGCAACAATGGTGGAATTGGTGATCCTCTTACCATCTTGGCTTCAGAGAGACACTGACACTCTGAGAAGCTCTTTTTATACCCAATCATGTTGTCAATTGACCTAATTAGTGTTAATTGGTCTTCCAGCTGTTCGTTATATATGCTCAACTTCCTTTGTCCATCCACTTATTGCTACTTATCCCAACTTTTTTGGGATTTGTTGACGCCATGAAATTTTGAAACAACATATTTTTCCCTTAAAATGATACATTCTCTCAGTTCAAACTTTTGATCTGTGATTTGTTTTCTATTCTGAATAAAATATTAGATGTTGGCACCTCCACATCATTGCATTCAGTTTTTATTCACAATTTGTTTAGTGTCCCAACTTTTTTGGAATCCGGTTTGTATATGAAATAGCATGTCAAGCATCAATAGCCCTTACTTCGTTAAAATTACAAAAATATGCAGAAATATACACATGATATATTTATACTAAACAATATCTTTCAAAAAAAACTCACAGACAATGCTTCTATAAGTGATTTCAAAAGAGGATGGATTAAGATGTTGCTGCTGCTTACACTACCATGCCAATACTGGTCTGACTGAAACACAGGATTCAGAGTGACTTCCTATAAGTGTCACATGACTACCATGAATTTCAATATGACTGCCCAAATGTTAAGCCCAACCCCAAAAGCAAAGACACCACCTAGTGGCAGGAGGAGGAACTAGCACACAATTAATTATGAAATGAACTCAGTCCGGAACAATCTTACTGTGCCTAGGGAGGGCATGGAAGGCCCTAGAGTTACCAAACTTGGCAGATGTTTACATCACCACACTCTGATGACCTGGCCCGAGTTTGGTGACTCTAGTACCAAAGGTCAGGGAGTTAGAACCAAATCGATTTGTTAAATGTGAATTTAGATATAAGCCTCAAGTGGTAAAAATCAAACATGCAAGGCCAATCAAGGGCATGGAAGGTCCTAGAGTTACGAAACTTGGCACACATTCACTTCACACTCTGATAACCTGGCCCAAGTTTGGTGACTCTAAGCGCAAAGGCCAGGGAGCTACAGCCAAATCAGTTGGGTATATGTTAATTTGGACTTAAGCCTGAAGTGGAAAAAACAATCGTACTAGGCCTAGTGAGGGCATGGAAGGTCCTAGATTTACCAAAATTGGCACACATTGACATCATCACACTCTGATTACCTGGCCCAAGTTTGGTGACTCTAGGCTCAAACGTCAGAGAGCTACAGACAAATCAGTTGGCTAATTGTTAATTTGGGCTTTATCCTCAAGGGGGAAAAACCAATCGTATGAGGCCTAGTGAGGGCATTGAAGGTTCTTGAGTTACCAAACTTGGCACACATTGACATCACCACACTCTGATAACCTGGCCCAAGTTTGGTGACTCTAGGATCAAAGGTCAGGGAGCTACAGCCAAATCCGTTGGGTAAATGTTCATTTGGACTTAAGCCTCCAGTGGGAAAAATCAATCATACTGTGCCTAGTGAGGGCATGGAAGACCCTAGAGTTACCAAACTTGGCACACATTGACAGTCCCGCACTGGCCCAAGTTTGGAGACTCTAGGATCAAAGGTCAGGGAGCTACAGCCAAATCAGTTGGGAAAATGAAATGGGAAAAAACATTGCAACTGTGCCTAGTCAGGGCATGGAAGGTCCTAGAGTGACCAAACTTGGCACACATTGACAACCCCACACTCTGATAACCTGGCCCAAGTTTGGTGACTTTAAGCTCAAACATCAGGGAGCTACAGCCTAATCAGTTGGGTAAATGTTCATTTCGACTAAAGCCTGAATTGGGAAAAAATAATCGTACTAGGCCTAGTGAGGGCATGGAAGGACCTAGAGTTACCAAACCTGGCACACATTCACATCACCACACTCTGATAACCTGGCCCAAGTTTGATAACTCTAGGCTCAAAGGTCAGGGAGCTATAGCCAAATCAGTTGGGTAAATATTAATTTGGACTTAAGCCTGAAGTGGGAAAAAAAAATCCTACTAGGCCTAGTGAGGGCATGGAAGGTCCTAGTGTTAGCAAACTTGGCACACATTGACATCACCACACTCTGATGAACTGGCCCAAGTTTGATGACTCTAGGATCAAAGGTCAGGGAGTTACAGCCAAATCCATTTGGTAAATATGTATTTAGACTCAAGCCTCAAGTGGTAAAAACCAATCGTACGAGGCCTAGTGAGGGCATGGCAGGTCATAAACGTACCAACCTTGGCACACACCGACATTTCCACTGATGACGTGGCCCAAGTTTGGTATCTCTTAGAGCAAAGTTCAGGAGTTACAGCCAAATCCATTAGGTAAATGTGAATTTGGACTACGGCCTCAATTTGGAAAAAAACAATCGTACAAGAACAAGCAAGGGCATGGAAGGTCCTAGAATTAGTAAACATGGCACACGTTGACATCGCCACACTCTGATGACGTGGCCTGAGTTTGGTGTCTCCTAGATCAAAGGTCAGTAGTTACAGCCAAATTCACTTGCTAACTATGAATTCAGAATTAAGCCTTAACCAATCATACGAGGCCTAGCGAAGGCATGGAAGGTCATAACGACAGCAGGGACTAAAACTCAAAAATAATGAGTATTTTTGAAAAAATTTAATACCATTTTCATTAAATATCTACCAAATTTCATCCATATCTTTAAGAAAATGTATATTTTCACAAAACAGCCTGGGAGCAGACTGAATGAAATGGCTCTAAAACCAGAGAGCCAAACCATCTGTGCATACGCGGACAAAAAAACAGCGGAGATTCAAAGCCTTACTGTGGGTAGGTATTCGGCATTAGGTTTGTGTAGTGTGGTGACGCCAACCTATGCCAAATCTGATAACTCTACAGGATTCTTTCCCTCGTCAGGCCTCATCCATTCACCATTTACCAAATGTATTTGGATCTAACGCCATAATCTTTTACCCCAGAGACACCAAGCTTGGATCAAATCATTGGGATGTGGTACTGTCAATGGGTGCCAAGATTGGTGACTCTAGGATCTTCCATGCCCTCGCTAGGCCTTCTACAACAATTCTTTCTCCACTCGAGACTTAAGTCCAAATTCACAAATTGGTTTGGCTGCAACTCCCTGACCATTGAGCCTTGAGTCACCAATCTTGGTCTAGGTTATCAGATTGTGGTGACGTCAATGTGTGACAAGTTTGATGACTCTAGGAGCTTTCCTGCCTTTGCTAGGTCGTGAGTGTGTGCATAGGTGTAGGTAGGTGTGTGTAGGTATGTGAATGCGTGAGTTTGTGAGTGTGTGCATAGGTGTAGGTAGGTGTGTGTAGGTATGTGAATATGTGGGTTTGTGAGTGTGTGCATAGGTGTAGGTAGGTATGTGTAAGTATGTGAATGCGTGAGTTTGTGAGTGTGTGCATAGGTGTAGGTAGGTATGTGAATATGTGGGTTTGTGAGTGTGTGCATAGGTGTGTGTAGGTATATGAATGTGTGGGTTTGTGAGTGTGTGCATAGGTGTGTGTAGGTATGTGAATGTGTGGGTTTGTGAGTGTGTGCATAGGTGTGTGCAGGCGTGTGCATGTGTGAGTTTGTGTGCATTTGGAGTATGTGAATGTTTGGGTTTGTAAAAGTGTGCATAGGCATGTGTAGGTATGTGAATGTGTGGGTTTGTAAGTGTGTGCATAGGTGTGTGTAAGTATGGATGTGTGCATTTGTGAGTGTGTTTGTAAGTTTATGCATATGCGAATGTGTATGGGTGTGCAGATGTGCATGGGTGGCTTTAAGTGTGTGTGTTAGAAATGATGAGGTGAAGTGTTAGTCAGCCCAAATAGTTGCAGTTAACTATCTAAGACATTGATTGCCAGTATGTTAGCTGGCAGCACTGCATTACCGTTTGCTACTGCAAACTAGTTTTGCATAAATGCAGGGGTGTGTGCCTGGCACAGACAGACTCAGTTCGCCATCAACCAACCTAAACATGGTCCTTCATAGCACCCCTTACAAGATTGAACAAAACTCTCATTAACCGCACTCACTTTCTCTCTCTCCACATTAAAAGTGCATTATTACAATCAATATATATTTCACCTGTGTGTGAAAGGTCACACGGTCAGGACAAACCAGCTGTAGCTCTTTGTGAGCTGACATTACTAGAAGCACATTAGTTTTTGTTTCCAACCTTGTTACTTACTACAGCTACAAAGCACGGTCCAGATCAGTGGTGTCATAGGAAACTTTTATGGATTAGAATAAACATAAATATCTTGAGTGTAAAAGGGAATATCTGATCTGTAAAGCTTCTCCACTATCCTCTGGACAGTTGCTATGTAAGTGCAGGGCGTCAATATCTAGCCGTCCACTCAACTCTATACTGCAAGTCTTTCCTTGTCCTCTGCACTTCTCGTACAATGTTTTTTACCACTTGAGGCTTAAGTCCAAATTAACATTTACTCGACTGATTTGACTGTAGCTTCCTCTGTAGTCAAACCAGCCTCGTACAATGTTTTTTGTTGAAGTTTAAATGTACAAATGGATTTGGCTGTAACTCCCTCACCTTTGAGCCTAGAGTCACCACACTTGGGCCACATTATCAGACTGTGGTGATGACAAAGAGTGCCAAGTTCAGTGGCTCTAGGATCTTCCCTGCCCTCGCTAGGCCACATATAATGGTGTTTTTCCACTTGAGGCTTAAGTTCAAATTCACAAACGTATTTCACTTTTATTCCCTGACCTTTGAGTCAAGAATCACCATACGTGGGCCACATAATCAGAGCGTGGTGATGTCAAAGTGTGCCAAGTTTGGTACGATTTTCCATGCCCTCGCTAGGCCACATAGACGCTCACTTGAGACTCAAGTCCAAATTGATATTTACCAGATATTTACCAGACTTGTGCCAAATCTGATAAATCTACAGTATTCCTTACCCTTGTCAGGCCTCATCCATTTACCATTTACCAAATATATTTGAATCTAACTCCATGACCTTTCACCCCAGAGTAAACAAACTTAGATCAAGTTATCAGGATGTAGTGTCAACGTGTGCCAAGTTGGGTGACCCTAGGATATTTCCTGCCTTCCCTAGACCATGTAAAATGTCTTTTTCCCCACTTCAGGTTTAAGTCCAAATATTTACCAAATGGATTTGACTGTAATTCCCTAACCTTTGACCCTAGAGTCACCAAGCTTGTGCCACCCAATCAGATGGTGGTGATGTCCAAGTGTGCCAAGTTTGGTGACTCTGGGACCTTCCCTGCCCTTGCTAGGCCTCGTACAATCTTCTTTTCCCCACTTGTGTCCAAATTTACATTTACCAAATGAATTTAGCTGTGATTCCCTGAGCTTTGACCCTAGAGTATCAGAATGTAGTGATGCCAATGTGTGCCAAATCTGATAACTCTACAACAGTCCTTTCCCTTGTCAGGCTTCATCCATTCACCATTAACCAAATGAATTTGGCTGTAACTCCCTGACCTTAAAACCTAAAGTCCTTGAACTTGTTTAGGGATGTCAACAGGTTCCAAGTTCGATGACTCTAAGACCTTCCATGCCCTTGCTATGCCTTGTATGAAGCAGACACTGTTTAATTAATTAGTTAGTTAGGGTTTTGTTAGAGTTACCTGGCATTATTTACATTACGTGATCGTTACTGTCCCCCCTGAAACATGTTTTTTTTGACTAGTGCAATCAAAACCAGTGCCCTGACTTCTTCAGTCAGTGATGCATAGTTGGCACGTCAACGGATCAACGGAACATAAATGGCAATGCATGTGAGATAGTTGTAAATCGATGTGACCAAAACAACTCTAAGCAGTCCAAGTCATGGGCCTATAATGCTAAACACAGTGAGACTGCAGACCAGCGAACGAGTGGGGAGTGCTCAGGCATAGTACACAAGAGAACACCGCAAAAACTGGAAAAGAAAAAAAATTGACACCAAATTCAGTTACTTACGGAGCATATCTTGAGATTAGAACCTGATGTCTGATGGCTCGGTGCTCTGCAAGGTAGTCAGTATAGTGGAAAACACAGCAAATAGTTGTTCAGGATATTTATGTGCATTCATCAAGTAAATAACAAGAACAGATGAGATGAAAGCAGAAGATGTGGCGAAAGGACAGATGAGGGATAAAAATCTACAGGACCCAGTACATGGACGAAGAAAAAAAACAGTACATGGATGAAGAAAATTAGACAAAAGGAAACAGGAAAAAGAAAGAGAAAAGAAGAAGTAGTGAGACCAATGAAAGAGAAGGATAAATAAGACATATTACCTTAGCTCAATCAACTTTCTAGTGATATCATCAAGTGCACTAAAGAAGCTGTCTCTGAGATTGTTCCCCACCACTCTGGCTCTCTCAGTACACCTGAAACAACACAAAGCAAACTATGCATATGCCTGTGGTTGAATTGTCTTTATCCATGGCTCTACCTTGAATGTTGTGTCACATTAGCATTAATAAATGCAAAAACTGCTGCAAGCAGAATTAAACATCTGCTACAGAAAAATGCTCAACATTCAGAATACAAAACAATCTCTTTCTGCAAATAAAACAAACCAACCTGATTTTTTTGTAAAACATGCGGGCCAACGGCATACCATCTGGATGTCAGGCTTGTCCTAGAATAATTATTTTCCCCGAAGAGCAAATTTCACATCATTTTGTTTCTTAACAAGAGATCTATTTGGCTATGTTTTCATCTGAGGAATCTGAGGAGCTCCGTCAAGGCTGTGGTCATCCATCCCTTCCGGATATTCAGGTAGATAATTTATTTATGTCCATATCGGGAGGCTCTTTATATGTAGTGAGCTTTCCATGCTTTTCCACGCGATTGTGGTTCTATAATTACCTATTTTTAACTTGAGGCTGTTCTTCCATCTATCCCAGCCACAAGGTGTTCCTGATTCTGTAAGACATCAGTGTGCTTGAACTAAAGCTTTTGCAACAGTACCAAATTCTAGTTTTGTTAGATATATTTTAAATGCATATAAAGTCTCGTTTTTCCAGGATATTGTGCTTCAGTTCTTTTTTCACTATAAGGCAGGCTGCATCATTGAGAAAGACCTCTGGCCAATGATGACTTCTATCCAGAGGTGACACAGACAGCATATGAGTGTCTGCATGACTGCTTGTGTCACAAATTGATTCAGCTGCTCCAGTTATTCTCACATGCTCAATGATAGGGATGATTTTGATAATAAGCTTTTCTGGGAGTTCAGAAAAATCTGTAAGGTTACAGAGTTTTCATGGTTAATGTCTGTTGTATAGCCATCTGGGGAAGATATATAAGAATATTTGATATATATGTAGCAAATAACATATCTTTTCTCTGTAACCATAAGTTCTCCTTGTACCCTGTATGCTGATACCAGAAAGACATCATTCAGCTCTGACAGTTTGACCACACACACACACACAGATGGCGTGTCACTAGAGAAGTTGGTAAGATCTCAAGTGCTCACAGTACCATTTTGTCATCCTGTGGCAGACAAATTAAATTGCTGAGTTTACTGCAAAAATCTTTTCAATCTGGGCTAATCCTCTGAGACATGAGGATAAGCCTGTAGAGAACATCATGCCTAGGGGTACTTGATTCCATCTACACAGACAGAAGATACAACAATAACTGGTCCTTGCTTTGGAATGTTTTAAGAGATTGCCCAGGGGCCTTCCTATAAAGGCTACCCTGACTTTGCTCACCTCCTTCCTTTAAGCGCATTGTCCATACTTCGGACAGTGGACACAACCTTCTTACAAGCTGTGGGTAATGTTCTAAATAGTGACGCTTTGGCTTCAAATGAAACCTGGAAATGTTGACTGCAGCAGCGCTCTGTTTTCCGTTATATTACAGTGCTGGAAAAGCAGTGTCTCTTCAGTATGCCTTGGTGCCACAGCCAGTTTAATAATGTCTTTACGGACCATTCGAATTTCCCATGTGTTGTCACCTTTAGGGACATAGTGGCCAATAAGAAATGGAAGAAGCCTCATGAGGCACCAATTCTCATGAGCATTTCTTCCAATTTTACTTTTACTGGAAAATTCTACAGTTCTTAAATAGTTGTGCTCTCTTTTCACAGTTACCAGAGCAAAAAAACACAGTTCCTGGGCATCTTTAAGTTCTGAGAACGTAACATTAACTACATTTAGATAACTGTCCCCTCTTGATTAACTAGGTGTGTATTACATGAACAATAACATCAACATAACATTTGAATATTTAAGCTGGCAGAAGAACTCTCAAAAAAGGCTCAAACCACACCCATTATATTCCTTATGAAAAGGTGACAGACAACGCATTTAAGCACAACATGACATATCTAAATCTGGTAGCTATGATTCTAGCTATTGATATAAATGCACTGCCAACATTTCGTTCAAAATAGTAATGCAACTACCAACATAAATAGCATTAATGCATGGATAAACATAAACCAAGCCTACACGTATACCACAATAGATCATAATCTTTTTTTTTACTTTTTGATATGTAGGGTGCATGTTTCGAGCGCAATAGTTCTGTTCGCGATGTTTTTCTAGCTAGCTAATTTACTACAATGCTAGATAGCCAATATGCAGTGTTACTTTTCTAGCAAATGAAGCAATGCCAATGGATCATCATAATACTTCCTCTTTTTCTGGAAAAAAAACAAAAAAAACTGTGCTGACTCACGCGTAGCTTTGACTTTAGCGCCCCTAGTGGTGCACTTCCTCTTGGGTTCGGAGCTACCGAGCAGCATTGTAAGCAGCACAGGGAGAACTGGGCAAGCATCAGTTCACATCCAGTCTTTCTTCCACTTTGTTCAAGCATTATCTGTAAGCGGCTTGTTTATAAGACATTACTGTATGCTATTTGTGCATTATTTTTGGTGAACGTTTTGTATTGAACCATTGTTTCATTTATAAGTCATGCTAGTCAGGCTATGCTAGCACTGTTCTAGTGTTTGTAAGGGCCTCAACCAAAATATGTATGTATTTGTTCGCAATTGATATTGATTACTGAAACTGAAAGCCATATTTCCTTTTTTCTGTTTTCTCAGTTTTACACCGCTTCCATTAAAAACACTTAAAGGCACCACGTGTCTTGGTCACTTCTGGAAGAGTGTTTAGCTGTCTGTTTAGCTGTGCACGCAAACGCATAGGGAAGGCAGAACAGTAAAAAGATAGCTTCATCGAGATTGGACTGGAGACACAACTGATTGCACCATTGCCGACAACGATGTCAGAGACAAAACATAGCGACCCTGATCTTCATGGCATGGAAGTGCGGTCTAAATGCTCTTCATCTTCCTCTTCTTCACGACGCTCAAGTAAGTCCTCAGTCAGCATTGCTGCAGCTCAGGCCAGAGCCAAGGCTGAAGCAGCTCGCACACGTGCTGCATATGCAAAGCAAGAAATAGCCATGAAAGTGGAAAAAGCTCAGACTGACGCAAATGCATCTATAGAGAAAGCCCGTATAGAAGCAACACTGAATGCTCTTAAGGAGGAGTGTGAAGCCGAGGCAGCATCAGCAGAAGCTACAGTGCTGGAAGCAGCTACAGGTGTAGAAGACATTGAGCACCGTAGTGAAGTCCGGCAGTGTACATCACCTCATCGGTCACTTGAGCGCACTAGTGAATACATTCAGACTCACTTTGCTTCTCGGCAAATTCACCTCCATACTCAGCCCAGTCCTGTTAAGGTAGAGGTTGACAAAATGTCACAGCATGTTGATGCTATAAAAACTGAAGATCAGAGTGTCAGTAAAGCCTTGTCAACACCAGGGGGCGCATCTACGCTCTCTCAATCTCAACAGAAGCAAAAGTCACCACCTAATGCCCTGCCAAACTTCAGCCACACTAATCTTAGTCCTCTGCAGCATTCACAGCATTACGATGAGGTCAGAAAAGGAAGACAGCCTATTCACAACATCCAGCCAAAGTCTTCCAATGTGTCAGATCTAGCTATTTACCTGGCTCGCCAAGATCTAGTCACAGCGGGGTTGAAAACATTTGATAATCAGCCTGCGAATTATTTGTCGTGGAAATCTAGCTTTCTGAATGCTACTGAAGGGCTTGACCTTAAACCAAGTGAGCAGCTTGATCTTCTCATAAAGTGGTTAAGCGGTGATGCACTACAGCATGCTAAAAGAATTAGAGCAGTTCATATCAACCAACCTGATATCGGCCTGGATATGGTGTGGCAGAGACTTGACCGGTGTTATGGCTCTCCAGAAGCCATCGAAGCTTCTCTTTTTTCAAGACTCGAAAAGTTTCCAAGAGTAACGCATAAAAACTACTCACTGCTGCAAGAGCTTGCGGATCTGCTCCTTGAAATCGAGGCAGCCAAATGTGAGGGTTACTTACCAGGGCTTAGCTTCCTTGACACAGCCAGAGGCATTAACCCCATTGTTGAGAAACTACCTTACAACCTCCAAGAGCAATGGATGAGTCAAGGGTTCAGGTACAAAAGAGAGTATGACGTACCATATCCACCCTTTTCCTTTTTTGCGGACTTTGTGCGTTGCAATGCAGAAATGAGGACTGACCCAAGCTTCAGCCTTCCTGCACCCAGTGCAGTGTCCCTTCACAGCGATAAAGTCCCATCAAAACGTTGGAGAGACTCTGTCACAGTTGGCAAAACACAGGTTGAAAGCCAGTCATCCTCTGACTTTTCTAAGAGGTCTGTAGTAGATCCTAACAAGCAATGCCCTATACACAAGAAACCTCATTCCCTCAGGAAGTGCAGGGGTTTCAGGGAAAAACCACTAGAGGAACGTATGAGTTTCCTGAAGGAGCACTTTGTATGTTTCAGATGTTGTGCTTCGACTGCACATCAGGCAAAGGAGTGCAAAGCAGTCATTCACTGTTCAGAGTGTGATAGCAGTCGTCACGTTTCTGCGCTCCATGCAGGCCCTGCACCTTGGGTTAAAAAGGAGTCTGACACACCTGTTGTAAACCATGGTGGGGAGCAGCATGAACATGATTCAGCCATTCTTACCTCTACATGCACAGAAGTCTGTGGACAGGGGTTCCAAGGCAAATCTTGCTCTAAAATATGCCTAGTGCATGTGCATCCAGAAGGGCATCCAGAAAAGAAAGTCAAAATGTATGTGGTATTGGATGACCAGAGCAATGTATCATTGGCAAGGTCTTCATTCTTTGACATTTTTAATGTACACAGTGACAGTTTCCCCTACACTCTCAAAACATGCTCTGGCACAACAGACACAGCTGGGAGGCGCGCTATGGGCTTTATGGTAGAGTCAGCTGACGGAGATGTTCACCTGCGACTTCCAACTCTCATTGAGTGCAATCAAATCCCAAATAACAGAGAGGAAATTCCCACACCAGAAGCGGCATACAGCCACCCTCATCTCAGGGTTATTTCCAACAAGATTCCACCTCTCGAACCTTCTGCTGAAATTCTTCTGTTACTAGGTAGAGACATCATCCGTGTTCACAAAGTTCGGAGCCAAAGAAATGGGGATCACAATGCTCCCTACGCCCAACGCCTAGATTTAGGATGGGTTATTGTTGGTAATGTCTGTTTACATGGTGCTCACAGACCTGTTGTGAATGTCTTCAAAACTAATATCTTGGCGAATGGCCGTCACAGCTATTTTACACCATGTGAAAACACCATCTCTGTAAAAGAGAATTTTGCACATAAGCAACACACATGCACCAAGGTCTTGCCTACTCACACACCAATTAAAGAGGACACAGACAAACAGTTCTTTACCTGTTCAGAAGACAGTGACAAACTGGCTCTTTCCATTGAGGACGAACAATTCCTCTGCATCATGAACAAGGAGTTTGCTAAAAATGAGGCAAACAGTTGGGTGGCACCTCTACCATTTCGTGTTCCTAGACAACGCCTGCCGAACAATAGGGAGCAAGCCCTTACTCGGCTTATGTCACTTCGACGCACTCTGCTAAAGAAACAAGACATGAAAGATCATTTTGTAGCCTTCATGGAAAAGATCTTCATCAATGGGCATGTTGAACCTGCCCCTCCGTTGGAAGGCAACACAGAGTGCTGGTATCTGCCTAGCTTTGGGGTTTACCACCCCCAGAAACCAGGGCAAATCAGAATTGTATTTGACTCTAGTGCAAAATACGGTGGCGTCTCACTTAACGATGTACTTTTACGTGGCCCTGATTTGAATAACAGCTTGCTTGGGGTTCTTATTCGCTTCCGGAAAGATCCCGTTGCTGTGATGGCTGACATTGAACAGATGTATTACAGTTTTCTGGTCAGAGAAGATCATCGTGACTTCCTCCGCTTTCTGTGGTTTCATGGTCACAATCTTGATGGTGATGTTGTAGAGTACCGCATGAAGGTTCATGTTTTTGGAAACTGTCCCTCCCCAGCAGTGGCCATGTATGGACTTAAGCGATCAGCCATAGAGGGAGAAAAGAACTTTGGTGCTGAAGTGAGACGATTCGTAGAGAAGCACTTCTATGTCGATGACGCTTTTCCCTGCACAGAAGAAGCCATCACTGTACTCAGCAAAGCGAAAGACATGCTGGGTCAGTCCAACATCAGACTTCACAAAATTGTGTCCAACAACTCTGATGTCATGAAAGCATTTCCAGAAAAAGACTTGGCTAAAGGCCTACAGGACCTTGATATTGGACATAACCTTCCACCCATGCAGCGGAGTCTGGGTCTCAGATGGGACATTGTGACGGACACATTCACGTTTCAAGTGGCTGCAGATAATAAGCCATTCACACGTTGTGGGGTGTTATCTACAATTAACAGCCTGTTTGATCCTCTCGGCCTTGTGGCTCCTGTTAGTGTCCAGGGTCGCTTCATCCTAAGAGAGCTCACATTGAACACCCACGAATGGGATGCACCACTACCTATGGAGAAGTACGCTGAATGGCAGAAGTGGACCAAATCCCTCAAAGACCTAGAAGAGCTGAAAATTCCTAGGCTCTACACCGCCCTGCCAGTCTCTACAGCACAAAAAAGGGAACTTTGTGTTTTCTGTGATGCATCAAACAAAGCTATTGTTGCTGTTGCTTATCTTAAAGTCACTGATGCTGAGGGAAAAATTCATGTGGGATTCATCTTTGGCAAAGCCAAGTTAGCTCCCAAACCTGAACTCACCATACCAAGGCTCGAACTATGTGCAGCTGTGCTGGCAGTGGAGATCGCGGAAATCATCACAGAGGAACTAGACGCTCCAATAGATGACACAAAGTTCTTCACTGATAGCAAGGTGGTGCTTGGCTACATCTTTAATGAATCCAGGCGATTTTATGTTTATGTTCAGAACCGAGTGCATCGAATCAGATGTTCAACTCAAGCAAGCCAATGGAACTATGTGCCCACCAGCTTAAATCCGGCTGACCATGCCACAAGACCACTTGCTCCAAACCAGCTGGCACTTACTTCCTGGTTCACCGGCCCTGCCTTTCTGAGTAAGGAACAAAAGAGTACATTAATCCAGGCAACTTACCCTCTTGTTGATCCCGCATCAGACACAGAGGTACGTCCAGAAGTTACAGTAAAGGCTACACGAGTGTCAGAATCGGCTTGGCAGTGCACGGTTTGAACGTTTTTCAAGTTGGAAGTCACTCACGAGAGTTCTTGCTCGCCTCTTGCACATCGCACAGTCCTTCACAGAAGCAGCAAAGGACAGCTCCTGCCACGGCTGGCATGTGTGCAGCAAGCCCCTTCTCAAAGAACAACTTGACCAAGCAAAAGCAAGAATCATAAGCACAGTTCAGAAAGATGATTTTGCAGATGAGATTGAATGCATCGAAAAGGGAAGCCTCATTCGAAAACACAGTCCCCTTGCCAAACTCTGTCCCTTTATCGATTCACAAGGTGTATTAAGAGTTGGAGGAAGACTGCGCAGAGCACAGTTCACACAAGATGAAATGCAACCAGCGATAATTCCAGGCAGACACCACGTTACCAAACTGCTGATCAGACACTACCACCAACAAGTGCACCATCAAGGCCGGCATTTCACTGAGGGATCCATAAGAACAGCTGGATTTTGGATTGTTGGTGGAAAACGAGCCATCAGTAATGTAATACACAACTGTGTAATCTGTCGCAGGCTACGTGGCAAAACTGGTGAGCAAAAGATGGGAGACCTTCCAGTTGACCGTTTAAGCACAGAACCTCCTTTCACCTATGTAGGACTGTATATATTTGGCCCTTGGTCCATTGTTTCCAAGAGAACACGTGGAGGTTGTGCGAACAGGAAATGCTGGGCCGTCATTTTCACATGTATGAGCACACGAGCCATCCACATCGAGGTTGTTGAAACAATGGCGGCATCCAGTTTCATTAACGCTCTCAGACGTTTCTTTGCCATTCGAGGAGCAGCAAAGCAATTAAGATCTGACTGTGGGACTAATTTTGTTGGAGCCTGTAAGGAACTCCAAATCACAGCTAAAGGCTGCCACAACAAGGAAGTCGAGAGCTTTCTGACGGATCAGGGGTGCATGTGGATCTTCAACCCTCCACATTCTTCTCATATGGGGGGCAGCTGGGAACGAATGATCGGCATAGCACATGCCGATCATTGACGCAATGCTTCTCCAAATTGGCTCAGCAAGGCTTACTTATGAGGTTCTGGTGACATTCATGGCTGAGGTCACTGCTATAGTTAATTCTAGACCACTCACCTCAGTGTCTACAGATCCCGATCAGCCACTCATTCTCACTCCAGCCATGCTCCTTACCCAGAAGGTTGGCACACCCCCTGTACCTCCAGGGCACTTTGACAACAGCGACCTCTTCAGACGTCAGTGGCGGCAAGTGCAGAGTCTGGCTAGTACTTTCTGGGAACGATGGAGAAAGGAATACACCAGCGTTCTCCAAGATCGCCGCAAATGGAGAAATGACAAGTTTGACCTGAAGGAAGGGGATGTTGTCCTACTGAAGGACGCTCAAACAAAGAGACATGACTGGCCAGTTGGTTTGGTTACGAAAACTTTTCCCAGTGACGATAAGAAGGTCAGAAAAGTTGAAGTGAAGCTCAGTAGGGGTGGTACACACAAACTTTTCTTGAGGCCTGTCTCTGAAGTCGTCCTTCTGCTGTCTAAAGACAACAATAAATGACACGCATGCCACATTTGTTATGACAGTTTGGCATTGTACCAAATGCCAGGTGGGGAGTGTGCTGACTCACGCGTAGCTTTGACTTTAGCGCCCCTAGTGGTGCACTTCCTCTTGGGTTCGGAGCTACCGAGCAGCATTGTAAGCAGCACAGGGGGAACTGGGCAAGCATCAGTTCACATCCAGTCTTTCTTCCACTTTGTTCAAGCATTATCTGTAAGCGGCTTGTTTATAAGACATTACTGTATGCTATTTGTGCATTATTTTTGGTGAACGTTTTGTATTGAACCATTGTTTCATTTATAAGTCATGCTAGTCAGGCTATGCTAGCACTGTTCTAGTGTTTGTAAGGGCCTCAACCATAATATGTATGTATTTGTTCGCAATTGATATTGATTACTGAAACTGAAAGCCATATTTCCTTTTTTCTGTTTTCTCAGTTTTACACCGCTTCCATTAAAAACACTTAAAGGCACCACGTGTCTTGGTCACTTCTGGAAGAGTGTTTAGCTGTCTGCTTAGCTGTGCACGCAAACGCATAGGGAAGGCAGAACAAAAACAAAACAAAATACCTTAACAAGACTTATTTCAGACAAATTCTTAATTTTTGCAAATTCGTTACATAACTTACCTAAATCACTTGGCCGTGGTAAACTTTAAGAACGGTAGCAGATGAAAGCGTCCAGCTGGTAAAAACAGTATAGAGTAATGAACAGTAACGAAAAAAAAAAACTGTTCAAAAACAGAACAATGAGGTGGACACTGTTAGCGTTAGATAGCTAAAATCTTCAGGCAGTCTTTTATTACAGTTAGTAGCTGGTGAAAATGGCTGTCGAAACTGTTGGCTTAATGGTAGCGCTAACTAAAAGCTTTCAGTCTCTTTGATCCGTTGGTACGGGTGAAAATGTCTGTCTAAGTTGTAGCCTTTACGCTAGCAAAAAGTCTTGAGACTGTCAACGAAAAAAATAAAGGTTATGTGTGAGTAAGGTGTTTTAAATACGGAACAAATCGTGTCCCGTCCAGGGGCGGAGGGAAGGGATGAAGAGAGATTGTGATAATTTGTGTGTGTGTGACAGACGTGTACATGTAAATGCACTAAAATGTAAGAAATATTGACAGAGGTTTCACACCACTAACTCTCTCAACGTGCATTTAATGAACTAAAAAAAAGAAATGAAAATACAGCACTCCACTGTTTGTCTTCTTTGTATCCATTCATCCCCATAAACTTTGACATACATTCTATAAATTTAGAAAAGACATTCACTTCACACTGCTAGAGATTTGATGCTCTTTTTATAAGGCTAATATTAACAGATAAATTGTGACTTTCCAGTACCAAGGCTGATATAACATGAACAGGGTATATATATTAGCCAAGATGGCTACTAGAGAGCTACAGCACCTTAAACGCCATACATAGCTAGCATATGTTCAAAACGTGCCAAAACCAGAACAAAAAGGCTCTATAAAACATTCGTTTTTTCGACATTTATCTGCTTTAACATGAACTATAATACAGTTTAACCAATGAAATTGACTCATAAACAAATATTTCTCACCTAAGAGATTTCACACCACAAACTCTCTCCTCAACGTGCATTTAATAAACTAAGAGGCAGAGTCGGTTGCTCCACCTACTGCCCTCTACTCACCCTATCAGCGAATTCAAGTAGTGCTCTCAAGAGATGGCGGACCTATACGTAAAAAAAAAGAAAAACGTTTTATTTTTTCCCCTTCCTGTTCAATTTTCTTAACATTTTAAGTTAATATATTAAAACGTGAGGTTTTTAGTTTATTCTGTATAAAAATATTTATATATTTAAAAATGTAATTCAATTAGTATGACATACTAACATTTTATAGTAATGCAGTAAAACCTATTTATGTACATTGTAATTAAACTGTTTAATTAGATATAAAATCTGAATGACCAGTGTGGTTTTAGAAATAGTTGATGACTAAAGTGTTGGTGAAAAGAAAAAACTGGTGGAGATTCAAAGCCTCACCGAGTGTGGGTTTTCAGCAAAATCATGAAACAATAGCATGGCGCAGTCACGTAAGCATTACAGCCCTGTTACACCAATGTAATTAGACAACCATAAACCATAGCAAAATCCTTTGGAGAAAATAAAATTCAATGTCTCAGAGAATCTATATTTTACTCCTTTTCTCTGGTGGCTCTGCGTAGCCACGCCCCTGTCATCCCCGCCAAGAACAGATGGCTAAAATTCATCCTCGCCACTTTTATTAAATGCATATTTTCAAGCAAATAAATATAGTCATTGTTTTAAAAATATTTAGTGACTGTAAAATGATTCTGCAGCACTGCTTGACTCATGAAAAACAGTCTAGGAGCAGATTGCATGAAATAACTCTAAAAGCATAAAATACATCGGCTCATGTGCGGGCAGAAAACCGGCGGTGATCCAAAGGAACCACATGAACATTAAAACTCTAAAACACCAATAACTGGACAGCCAGGAACCAGGACAAAATCATTTTGAAAACAGCGTTTTCGTTGTCCCACAGAACCATATTTTACACCTAGATATATCTGTGCTGGTGGCTCTGCATAACCACGCCCCCAAACATCACCGCACCACATCCCGCCCGGAACTGATGGCTAAAACTCGTTCTCGCCACAAATAAATATTGTCATTGGGTTTTCCGCGTTAGGTTTATCAAGCCTAAATCATGAAACAAGAACATGGAGTGATCATGTGAGCATTACAGTTCTGAAACACTAATGTAATTAAACAGCCATATACTGTAAAACATTTATTGTAAATTTTACAGTAAATTACTGGCAAAAATCAATCAATCAATATTTATTTGTATAGCTCTTTTTACAACCAAAGTTGTCCCAAAGCAAGAGTTAATGTACAGACATAGAAATAGGCTGGGGGTGGAGTGGGGGCACTGGGTCCAATGCTCATGTGCCTCTAGCTGCTCTGGGGGTTCTGATGTGATTGCTCTGGAGCAATGTCATTCCAGTGCTTACCAAAGAAGAGGAAAGAAAGAAACAAAGAAGGAAAGAGAGAAAGAAAGTAAGAGAGAAACAGAGATAGAGACAGAGACAGTGATTAAAAGGACTAAGGAGTAGACATTGTAACTTGTTGTATCAATTAAGTACGTGTAGTCCTGAGAGTCCTGGAGAGAAATCCTCTGCACTGATAGCCCTTCAATGTTATCTATCAGTGTTGATCTGCTCATAGAGAAGACAGATGAGCAGGAAAGAAGTTTGGGTATTTGGTCCATTTATGGAGAAATGTAAATTAAAGCGGTAAACAGATGTTATCAGCTAAATGCTTGTGCAAACAAGTAAGTTTTGATTCTAGATTTAAATGTAGAGAGTGTGTCTAATTCCCGAACGAATAAAGGGAGAAAATTCCAGAGTTTCGGGGCTACACAAGAAAAGGCTCAACCACCTACTGTGGTTCTTTTGAACCTAGGTACTGTCAGCAGGCTGTCATTTTGTGAACGGAGGGCACGTGTGGGTTTGTATGAGTAAAGTAGTTCACTGAGATACTGGGGGGCCAGACCATTTGGTGATTTAAATGTTAAGAGTAGAATCTTGTAGTCCACGTGAAATTTAACCGGTATTCAGTGTAATGACGACAGTACTGGGGAAATATGATCGTATTTTTTTGTGCTAGTAAGGACTCTAGCAGCTGCGTTCTGGACTAGCCGGAGCTTATGTAGAGACTTGTTTGAACATCCGGCTAAAAGGGTGTTGCAATAATCCAGCCTAGAAATTATAAAGACCAGCGTTTCCGGGTCTTTTAAGGATAGGATATTGTGTAATTTAGTAAGGTTACGCAGATGGAAGAATGTCGTCCTAACTATGTTACTGACACGTGCATCAAAAGACAAGCTGGTATCAAGATAACGCCTAGATTTCTCAGAGTGGAGCTAGGAGTAATAGTGTGGCCATCTATATTCAAGACAAATTGGGAGAGTTTAGTTCTCTCTGCATTTGGGCCGAGTAGCAGGACCTCGGTCTTGCTTGGATTAAGCTGAAGGAAATTCTTAGTCATCCAGTTTCTCATATTAGTAACTAGGGGTGTAACGATACATTGTGGCACGATGCATCGCGATTCAAAAATGTAGCAATGTGCATTGTAGAGATTAACAATTGCGAGTGTGTTCTGTTATTTATGCCTTTTAAATAAATTGCTTTGTTTTAACACCAGAGGGCACCAATTGATTCTCCCCTGCAAGTACATCATACAATCATATGTTTACAGCTTCTTCCAGTTTGCGATGGAAACAGAAGGTGAATTTAAGAAGGATTCTCCGTCGTGTTTTAAATCTAAGGTGTGGCATCATTTCGATTTCCCCATTTTCCAAAACAAAAACGGTGAAAGGGTAACTGACAAAAGCAAAACCATTTGCAAATACTGCAAGAAAACCATGGCCCACATAATGGCAAACACTACAAATATAATGCAGCACCTACAGCGCAACCACGGTGAAAAGCTCCGTCCACTGCCTGCAAGGAAGAAGCTACTGCAAGGCCAAACATCTTTAGACAGTGCAATCCGCTTCCCCAATCCAGTACAAGAGCTCAAGAAATAACCAGGTGCATTGGTGTTTTTAATGCAAAGGACATGAGGCCTTTTTCGGTAGTCGACAACGAGGGGTTTCGACTTCTTCTTAACACTCTCGAGCCCAGATACAGCATTCCATCGCGCCTGCACTTCAGCCACGCTGTACTCCCAGCTCTTTACAGTGAAAACAAAGGCTAAGATGATGCAAACTCTCAAAGAGCCAGATAGTCTAGCGCTAACAACCGACGGGTGGACCTTGAGGGCTACGCAGGGCTACATTACTATAATAAAGGCACATGTCATCACTGGTGAGTGGAAAATGGCGAGTTTTGTTCTCCAAACACAGCCGCTTTTCAAGTCGCACACTGGGCTAAACATAGCCAAGGTGATGAAATTGGCCGTTGTGGAGTGTTTTGCCCACACTTTAAATCTTGCTTCCCAAGCAGGCCTAAGTGTAAACGGCGTCAGTCGATTGCTGGGGCAAGTGAGACGCATAGCCGCCTTCTTCCACCGAAGTGCCATGGCCACCGCCGTGCTGGCGGCTAAACAGAAACTACTGCAGCTCCCACAGCACAAACTTGTCATGGATGTAAATACATGATGGAATAGCTCGCTGGAAATGCTCGAGCACTATCTGGAACAACAAGCAGCCGTAACAGCAACTCTTGTAAGCACGGAGATTCGTTGAAATGCTTGTGACATCGATACTTTGGACAGTTCCAACGTCAGTGATGCCGAGGATATTGTGAAACTTTTGAAACAGCGACCTCCGTTCTGTCCAATGAAAACAACCCCACAGTCTCACTCATCTTGCCGTTGAAGCACATGATTGAGAAGAGCATGGAGCCCAACGAGGAGGATTCTGCCACCGTGACTAACATTAAGAGGGCCATACTGAAAGACGTCTCGAGCAGATACACTGGAGAGCATGATTATCTACTAGAGAGCACAGCACTGGATCCCAGATTTTGAGCTCTACCCCATGTACACCACGAGCAGCGGGAGGGTATTTTCCAAAGGATCATGAAAAAAGCAGTCCAGCTGCAATGCAAACAGGTATTTATTTTTAACTTTCAATTTTTCTGTGCACACGTGTCTATTTTAATGTTTCAAACACAATAAGATATAAGATAATATTCCTTTATAATGTAAATAGTTAACTCTGCATCGTAACTGTGAATAGATTATTTTTTCACGTTGGCTTATGTGAAAATGGGACACAACCTCAGGTTGGGTTTGGCTTAAAATATCCTCTATTCTCTATTATGCCCCAGACTGTAAGAGAAACACAAAAGGTGGGAGCAATGGCGAATGATGACCCCAAAACTGACCTGACAAACACGGCACATTAAACTGATCAGGAACAACCACGTTTCAAGAAAACAGCACTAGAAGATCTGCTTGGGGATGTGGTAGTCTTATTCGCTACTCCGTGCTCAAAGAATCAACTCGATCAGTCAGCCTTGGGAATGTAGAAAAACACTCTTTAATCCTGCAGTGAATTAACGCGGGCGGAAGGTTTCAGAACTGCGTCTGACAAGAACCTTGCCGTACGGTGTCATTGTTACATTTTTATATACCACAGATACATGATGAACGTGTGCCACGTGACTTTCACACATTGACCAGGCTGGTCTTTGATGTTCATTTGTCCAAACCGCGCTGCTTTCTATAGCTTTTGAGGTCCTGTGTTGATTGTTGATCTTCTGAGCCCCCTGTGATGAGGCTGGTGTGAAGTTGACAGAACCCATTGTTTCACAGTAACAAAGTCACCATTTGTCTGCTCCTATTCCCCAAACGGTTCCATATGTAAAAACATGTGGTAAAAACAAAACTAATGAAATGAAAAATAATCTATACATATAATACTGATAAACCAGGAAAAATTCCCCCACAGGGACTGTTTCACTGAACCACCAACAGCACAGACTAACAGTGGGGTAGAGGCAGAAATTCAAATATACAGAAATGACCCTCCAATTCCACTGAACAGCTGTCCTCTAAAGTGGTGGGGAAAAAATGCACAGTTGTATCCACTGCTCTCTCCTCTAGCCAAAGCATGTCTGTCAGTTCCTTGACAGTTCCAACTTCTGTTCCAAGTGAACGAGTGTTTTCAGCAGCAGGGGACATTGTAAGCGCTCAAAGATCTCAGCTTCTGCCTGAAAACGTAGACATGCTGATTTTTCTCAAAAAAAACATGTCAATGTCCTAGGTTAGGAAAGATTGTGTGTTTAAAGACTTAGGTAAGCATTTGTTCAACCTGTTAGTAAGTTACATTACAGTAAAAATCGGATCGTGACCTCAGTATCGTGAACTGAATCGAATTGTGAGAAGAGTGTATCGTTAGGTTACATGTAAAGAGAGAAGGGCAACAGCCCAAGTACTGACCCTTGAGGGACACCATTTCTTACGGGTGTATGATTACAGTGCTTCTTGTTGAGACTAATAAATTAATAGCGGTCAGTCAGATACTGTCACGGTTCGGTTGGGTGTTGGACCCAAGCGCAGTGCAGGAATCCGTTTGCGGTGTAATTATAGCACGCAAACGGACTTCCTGGATGTGGATGCACGTGAAACTATGAGTGAAGTGTTTTGGGAACGTTTTTTGTGATTGTGATTTAGGCGGGGATCGAACCCCCGACCTTTGTAGTGATAACCCCACGTGCTACCACTGCGCTATGCGGTAGTACACGTGGGGTAAGTCAGAAGGGGTTTTGTGAAGGAGGGGAGAAAAGGCGGGAAGGGCAAACAAAGGAAACGCTGAGTAGCGTGTTCAAACAAAAGGATAGCTTAAAATAGGAACTGAAAAGAACGGTAAAGGGATTAACAAAACGGGGAATTAGAATTCACTACGTGCAGAGTGACCCACAGTCTACTCTGCACGATAGTTCTTTTCTTTTGGCTTGGCTTGGCTCTTGGCTTGGCTCTTGGCTTGGCTCTTGGCTTATTACCGTACCGGCTACCCCTCTACAAAGGTGTAGCGCCGGTGTATGCGCGATGACGGCTTATATTGCCGACGCCCCAGGTGCTGCTCGTTGATCTAATCGTCGTGGGGCATTCTGGGGTTTGGAGTTCCGGGCTGTAGTTCCCCCAGAACGGCGCCGCTGCTGCCGCCCTCTGCTGGCTGCAGGCGGTACAGCCCGGACCCTCACAGGACCCCCTCCACTAGGGGCGGCTCCCGAAGCCCCCAAGCCGGCCGCACGGTCGCGCCGGAACGCACGAATAAGCTCGGGATCGAGGATGTGCCGGGCCGGGACCCAACACCTCTCCTCTGGACCATACCCCTCCCAGTCCACCAGGTACTGGGTCCCGCCCCGGACCCGACGCGAGTCCAGAAGCTTGTGGACGGTATACGCAGGCGCACCCTGGACCAGGCGCGGGGCAGGAGGGTGGGATGGAGCGGCCGCCCGGCCGCACAGAAAAGGTTTCAGGCGGGAGACATGAAACACCGGGTGTATCCGCATGGACGGGGGCAGGAGCAACCGGTAAGCGACCGGATTGACCCGGCGGTCCACCTTGAATGGGCCGACATACCGGGGGCCGAGCTTCCGCGAAGTTGCACGCAGCGGGAGGTCTTTAGCGGATAGCCAGACCCGCTGCCCCCGTCGGTAGGTTGGAGCCCCCTGTCTCCTACGGTCTGCTGCGCGCTTGTGCGCCCCCGACGCAGCTTCTAAGGCTGCCCGGGCCTTGCGCCAGGCTTGCCTGCACCGCCGCACATACTGCTCGGCTGTTGCAACCCCAACCGTGCGTTCCTGCTCGGGGAAAATGGGCGGTGGATACCCAAACTGGCACTCGAACGGGGACATACCCAATGAAGAATGCCAGAGGGTATTGTGGGCATACTCCGCCCAAGGCAGGTGCCTGGCCCAGGATGATGGGGTATCTGCCACCAGACAGCGGAGGGTCTGACCCAGGTCCTGGTTGACTCGCTCTGTTTGCCCGTTGGATTGGGGGTGGAAGCCTGATGAGAGGCTTACTGATGCCCCCATGAGCTCACAGAAGGCCTTCCAGTAGCGGCTCGTGAACTGGGGTCCCCGATCAGACACCAGATCGCTGGGCATCCCATGGACACGCACGACGTGCTGCATGAGCAGCTCCGCCGTTCGTTTGGCAGAGGGAAGCCCAGGAAGAGCCACTAACTTGCAGGCCTTCGAGAACCGGTCAACCAAGACCAGGATTGCTGTGTTGCCCTGGGATGCTGGCAGACCCGTGACAAAGTCCAAAGAGACGTGTGACCAGGGACGACCAGGAATGGGAAGAGGTTGAAGGAGCCCGGCTGGTTTGGTGCGTGGGACCTTATTACGGGCACAAACCTGACAGGACCCCACGAAGGCCCGGACCTCTTTTTCCATTCCTGGCCACCAAAAGCGTCTCTGTAGGAACTCCAGGGTCCGCTTTATCCCAGGGTGACCAGCGAATGGGGACGCGTGTCCCCACTCCAAGACCTTCTGCCGAGTGGTGGCTGGGACAAACAATGCCCCCGGAGGCCCTCCACCCGGGTCGGGCTCCCGTCGCTGGGCTTCCTCAATGGCCGTTTCCAGGGCCCAGCGAAGGGGGGCGACAATATGGGAGGCTGGCAGGATAGACTGTGGCTCCGGGCAAGTTTCCGGAGGGGCCCACTGACGGGAAAGGGCATCGGGCTTGAGATTCTTCGAGCCCGGTCTGTAGGTCAGGACGAAATCGAACCGGCCAAAAAACAAAGACCAACGTGCCTGACGTGGATTGAGGCGTTTGGCCTGTTTAATGTAAGCCAGGTTCTTGTGATCCGTCCAAACCACAAACGGGTGTTCAGCCCCCTCCAGCCAGTGCCGCCACTCCTCCAGGGCCAGCTTAATGGCAAGAAGTTCCCGATCCCCCACATCATAGTTACGCTCCGCTGGTGTCAACCTGTGCGAATAGAACGCACAGGGATGGAGCTTATTGGGGATGCCGGACCGCTGGGAGAGCACCGCACCCACACCAACATCGGAGGCATCCACCTCAACAATGAACGGGGCCCTAGGGTCAGGCAACTGGAGCACCGGCGCGGTAGTGAGGCACCGAGTGAGCTCCTCAAACGCCTGCTGGGCCTCAACGGTCCAACGGAAACGTCCTGGGGTTTTGCGAGTCAGCGCGGTAAGTGGGGCCGCTACCGCGCTGAAGTTCCGGACGAATCTCCGGAAAAAGTTGGCAAACCCCAGAAACCGTTGGACTTCCTTTAGGGAGGATGGAGGAGGCCAATCCTGGACCGCTCGGATTTTCGCCGGGTCCATGGCCAGGGTTCCCTTGGAGACTATGAATCCCAAAAAGGAAACCTTGGGCACATGGAACTCCGACTTCTCCAGCTTCACGTACAGGCGACTCTCCAGTAATAACTGGAGAATACGCCGGACGTGACCTACGTGTTCCTCGCGGGTACGACTAAATATCAGGATGTCGTCGAGGTACACGTAGGCATAGCGATCCAGGGCCTCCCTCAGGACCTCGTTAATGAACCGCTGGAAGACCGCGGGAGCATTCATCAATCCAAAGGGCATCACGCGGTACTCGTAATGCCCGGAAGGAGTGATGAAGGCCGTCTTCCACTCATCCCCTTGCCGTATGCGGATGAGGTTGTAGGCGCTGCGCAGGTCCAGCTTGGTGAAAACCGCGGCGTGCTGCAGCGCCTCAAACGCGGTGTTCATCAACGGCAAAGGGTAGCGGTCCTTCACTGTGATGGCATTGAGGCCCCGGTAATCGATGCAGGGGCGGAGCGTCCCGTCCTTCTTCCCCACAAAGAAGAACCCCGCACCTGCTGGAGAGGTTGAGGGCTGAATGAAGCCGTTAGCCAGCGCCTCCCGGATGTACTCTTCCATAGCCGCCTTCTCAGGGGCAGACAGGGAGAACAACCTGCCTCGGGGAGGGGTTGTCCCGGGCAGGAGATTGATGGCGCAATCGTACTCCCTGTGTGGAGGTAGTACATGAGCCCTGTCTCGGCTGAAAACCGCTCTGAGGTCATGGTACTCCGCGGGGACCTTCGATAGGTCAGGACCCGGCGGTTGTGCCACAGACCTCTCAGGGCAGCGGGGAGGTTGCTGGCTCAAGCACGCCCCCTGGCACTGGGGGCCCCAAGTGACAACAGACCTGGTGACCCAATCAATGTGGGGGTTGTGTTGTACCAACCATGGAGACCCCAGCACCAGGTGGAGCTGGGGAATACAGGTTAGGTACAACACCATGGTCTCCACATGGGGCCCCACCCGCAGAGTTAGAGGTTGGGTGCAGTGTGTCACAGGCCCAGCCCCTGCTGGCTGACCATCCAGGGTCAAGATCTGGATAGGTCTTTCCAGGGACTGGACAGGCATCCCCAGGGTGATGGCTGTATCCCCGTCAATGAAATTCCCTGCCGCGCCAGAGTCAACAAAGGCACGGAGAGGGATGGGTCGGTGGCCTGACCATGACAAGGCGACCCTGAGGAACATGCCAGCATTGGGAGAGGGCGTTCTGCTGTCCGCCCCGGGGCCCTCGGCCCGGAACGAACTTAAATGTTTTCCCGGGGGTTGCTTGCCCCCGGAACCCATTCTGCGGCTGGGTGGAGCGCCACGTGGGTGCAAGCCACCTAGCTGCATGGGTTCCGGGGCATCCGGACCTTGGGGAGCCTCCATGGGGGCCACTGGACTGGCAGGCCATGAGGGTGACCCCTGGAAGCGGGTGGTCCTAGACCGCCCCCTCTCCCTGAGGCGGTTGTCCATGGCGATAGCCACATCGTACAACCCCTCCAGAGTAGGGGGCAGGTCTCGAGTGGCCAACTCATCCTTAAGGCGCTCGTTCAAGCCCTGGTGAAATAAGGCCATGAGTGCCTCCTCGTTCCACCCGCTCTCAGACCCCAAGGTCCGAAAGTCGACGGCATAGTCTGCCGCCGACCTGGCCCCCTGTCGGAGCCGCAAGAGCCGGGGCGCTGCGGCACGCCCCCCCTCCGGGTTAAAGAAGGTCCGACGCATTGCTTCGGAGAACCGGGCTACCGAGGAACAATTATCGGACCTCTGTTCCCAGAGGGGAGTAGCCCAATTCAGTGCCCGACCAGTGAGCAGAGCCATGATGTAGGCCACCCTAGCCCTCTCAGTGGGGAAATGAGAGGGCTGCTGCTCAAAGACCAATGAGCACTGCAGCAGGAAGCCCCTGCAGCGCTCTGGATCCCCATCAAACTTATCAGGGTGAGGAAGTTGGGACTCGCTCACCCCAGTGGGCCACATCCCCTGAGGCTCTAGCTGTGGCATAGGGGGTGTAGTGGCCGTGGGAACTGGCAGTGTGCTACTGGCTTGGGTGAGCTGGGTCAACTGCTGCATTATTTGCTGCAGCAGTTGCTCATGCCGTCCGATTAGCTCACCCTGGGCCGCTAAAGCACGCCTCACTACTAGTCCCTCCTCATGATCACTGTGATCCGCATCCATGGCCTGCCCTGCTGGGTCCTGCATGGCTACACCTTCTGTCACGGTTCGGTTGGGTGTTGGACCCAAGCGCAGTGCAGGAATCCGTTTGCGGTGTAATTATAGCACGCAAACGGACTTCCTGGATGTGGATGCACGTGAAACTATGAGTGAAGTGTTTTGGGAACGTTTTTTGTGATTGTGATTTAGGCGGGGATCGAACCCCCGACCTTTGTAGTGATAACCCCACGTGCTACCACTGCGCTATGCGGTAGTACACGTGGGGTAAGTCAGAAGGGGTTTTGTGAAGGAGGGGAGAAAAGGCGGGAAGGGCAAACAAAGGAAACGCTGAGTAGCGTGTTCAAACAAAAGGATAGCTTAAAATAGGAACTGAAAAGAACGGTAAAGGGATTAACAAAACGGGGAATTAGAATTCACTACGTGCAGAGTGACCCACAGTCTACTCTGCACGATAGTTCTTTTCTTTTGGCTTGGCTCTTGGCTTGGCTCTTGGCTTGGCTCTTGGCTCTTGGCTCTTGGCTCTTGGCTCTTGGCTCTTGGCTCTTGGCTCTTGGCTCTTGGCTCTTGGCTTATTACCGTACCGGCTACCCCTCTACAAAGGTGTAGCGCCGGTGTATGCGTGATGACGGCTTATATTGCCGACGCCCCAGGTGCTGCTCGTTGATCTAATCGTCGTGGGGCATTCTGGGGTTTGGAGTTCCGGGCTGTAGTTCCCCCAGAACGGCGCCGCTGCTGCCGCCCTCTGCTGGCTGCAGGCGGTACAGCCCGGACCCTCACAGATACGATCTGAACTAAGATAAAACCTGTCCTTTAATGCCAAACTGATGTTTTAGTCTATTAAGAAGGATCGCGTGGTCAATGGTATCGTCTATTGGGTCTAGGATGCAGGTCGAGTATGTGGAAGAGGTAATTAGCTTAATTAATTCATCCTGGGTGAATTAATTAATCCATGTGTTACATCTGTCTGTCTGCCTGTCCCTGTCCATGTGCTGTTGTTTTGGTCACGTGACCTTTGTTGTCTTGCTCCATGTGCGTCTGTCTGTTTTGATCATGTGCCCCTCCCGCCCTCCATGTCCCGTGTTTGTAGCCCCGCCCCTTCCCAGGTGTTCCACGTTAGTCTTTGTCAGTGTTGGGGGTAACGCGGTACAAAGTAACACATTACAGCTAAATATTTTGTAATCACATTACAGTTACTATCTTAATAAAAGAAACTGTTACTTGCGTTGCTCCCATTTTTATATAGAAATATGATTTTATATGGCCGAAATGTAAAATAATTCCTGAAGCTGTTTTCTGCGTAATTTGTGCACTGGCGCCTTGGATCGAAATGGAGATATTCTCATTATTTAAAATTTGTTTCACGCAAAGATAAAAACATTACAGTGAAGTGTGAGTTATGTCCAAGCCGAAAGCACCTTTCAACTGCAGCAAACTTGACAAGCAATTTGTCGAAGTACTTAAACAGGGTGCACGGTAAAACAAAACGTGTCGCTAAAGACCCCTGTATCGAAGAAGAGAGTGCCCCAATAGCACCCAAACAAGCTAAACTGAATTTCCATCCACCAGCAGGTAACAAATGGTGAAATGAAAAGACTTGTTGCAAGATATATAGTCGAGGAAATGCTACCACTGTCTACTGTCGAGTCGCCGTCTTTCAGACACGTGCTGAACAAGATTCCCGTCACAGGCAAAAGTGTACCACCTTCAGACCGAGAAACATTTGCAAGCTATTTGGACAGATGTTATGATAACATGGAGTGTGAGCTTAAAAAAACATTCGAGGGCTTAGAGTATGTCTCTACCACCGCAGATATATGGACTTACCACAATAAAAGCTTCCTCGGGATGACGGCTCACTGGATAAACCCCACTAGTTTGGGCCGTAAAAAGCTGCCCTGGCGTGTAAAAGAATTAAGGGGAGGCATACATATGATGTCATTGCCAGTGAAATTGAACAGGTTTATTCAGCATACAAGCTGTCACATAAAGTCACTTCTACTGTGACTGACAACGGATCTAATTTTATCAAAGCCTTTAGAATGCATGAATTTGCTCCAGATGCAGTTTCAGATTCTGATGAGGAGCCCAGGGATGAAGAGGTGAGCTTTACAGATGTTGGCCAGGCTCTCTCCTCTGATTCAGAAGGGTAATTTACTCTCCCTCCTCACATAAAATATGCTTCACATACACTTAACTTGATCTCAAGTAATGATGTGGAGAAATGGCTAACAACCAACAGTGAGTCCAGAGTAGTCTACAGAAGTGTCACTGCGAAGTCCTCAGCTCTTTGGACAAACACAAGCAGCTCATCTATAGCCTCGGAGCTAGTTGAGGACGTGACCAAAAGAAAGCTCATCGTACACACTGCAACAAGATGGAACTCATTCTATGATGCCCTGTACACTTGGTTTTTTGCTGTACCACTAAAGAAGGTTTTATTGGACATTGTTCTATTGCTAAAATACATGGACTTGTTCACAAAAAATAAGTAACACCAAGTAAAGTGAAATCCATTTTATACACGTTAAATGTTGCTACTACTGGTACAATCTGTTCCTAAATAAACTATTAAAAGATTAGTTGATTTGTACTTTTCAGATATGTTTGTAGATTTGAGTATATTTGTATGGATTTCAGGATGTAACTTAAAAGTAACTTAAAAGGTATTAGATTACGTATTCCAGCAAGTAATGAGTAAAGTAATCCCATTACAATTTTAATAAATAATAAGTAATCAGTAATGGATTACTTTTTTAGAGTAATTACCCCAACACTGGTCTTTGTGCTTTTATATGGCCTGTTGTCCCTTGTGTGGTTGCTGGGTGTTTTGGTTTTCTTGTTTGTTGTAGGTTTGGTTTTCATGGACTTTGTTTGTGTTCTGTTATTATGTTTGTGTTCTAGGATTATGTTGGTGTTTAAGTAGTACGTTTGATTTCTTGTTTGATGTAGGTTTGGATTTTTGTTGGTTTGGTTTCTTGTTTGTTTCTAGCCTTGTTTTTTGGTTTGTTTCTGTCTTTGGTTTTGTTTTGTTGTTTAATTAAACCGCTTGCACTTACGTCCAGCCTTCTCGTCAACCCCCCGCTTCCCTGACATAACACCAAGCCGCTCAAATGGACGTAGCGAGTGGTATCTCCTTGCCCCCTGCCTACCCCAGGTTCTTCAGGGGGGATCCTGAACAGAGCCAGGACTTAATGGGTGAGTGCAGGCACTATTAGGCCCACTTTGATCAGTCCTTCCAGTCCGAGGAGGATAAGGTGGTTTTTGTGGTTATGCTACTGCGAACGCCTGCCTCGGACTGGGCGGCTGACATGTGGGCCTCAACGGAGGGCCTGCCTCACACCATTGGTGAGTTCTGGGATCTCTTCCTGTTGAACTTTGGGCCTAGGCAGAGGAGGGTGGACGCTGCAGGCCCGCCTGCTCCCGAGCACGTCGCTGCAGACCCGCCTGCTCCCGAGCACGTTGCTGCAGGCCCGCCTGCTCCCGAGCATGTCGCTGCAGGCCCACCTGCTCCCGAGCACGTCGCTGCAGGCCCGCCTGCGCCCGAGGAGGTCCCAGCAGGCCCGCCTACTCTAGTTGAGGACGCACCCGGCAGTTCCCTGCCCGGCCCGCTCCGCAGTTCCCTGCCTGTTCCCTTCTATGTATAGTCCTAGTCCTGCTTCTAGTTGTATGTTTGTCCCTGTTGTCACGTATGTCCCTGTTCCTGTCACGTTCAGTGTTAATGTTCCCATGTCTCCGGCGTTGTCTGTCCCTGTTCCCGTTACTGTTTCAGTTCCTGTTCCTATTGTAGTCTTTGTCCCTGTTCAGTCCCCGTTTGTCCAGTCCCCTGTCTTGCCGTCATTTATTCAGTCCCCTGTCCAGTCGCCGTTTGTCCAGTCCCCTGTCCAGTCACCGTTTGTCCAGCCCCCTGTCTTGCCGTCATTTGTCCAGTCCTTTGTCCAGTCCCCTGTCCAGTCTATTGTCCAGCCATTTGTCCCGCCGCCTGTACGTTCCCCTGTCCAGCCACCTGCCTGTTCCCCTGTCCAGCCATTTGTCCCGTCGCCTGTACGTTCCCTGGTCCCGTCTCTTGTCCCTTCTCCCAGTTCGTTCCCTAGTCTTGTCTCCCCTAGTCTGTTCCCCAGTCTGGCCTCTCCTCTGAGCCAGCTCTCTTTGGGCCTTCTTTTAGGCGCCCCGGGAGCTGCGCATTAGAGGGGGGGTTATGTTACATCTGTCTGTCTGCCTGTCCCTGTCCATGTGCTGTTGTTTTGGTCACGTGACCTTTGTTGTCTTGCCCCATGTGTGCCTGTCTGTTTTGATCATGTGCCCCTCCTGTCTCCGCCCTCCATGTCCCATGTTTGTAGCCCCGCCCCTTCCCAGGTGTTCCACGTTAGTCTTTGTGCTTTTATATGGCCCGTTGTCCCCTGTGTGGTTGCTGGGTGTTTTGGTTTTCTTGTTTGTTGTAGGTTTGGTTTTCATGGACTTTGTTTGTGTTCTGTTATTACTTTTGTGTTCTAGGATTATGTTGGTGTTTAAGTAGTACGTTTGATTTCTTGTTTGATGTTGGTTTGGTTTCTTGTTTGTTTCTAGCCTTGTTTTTTGGTTTGTTTCTGTCTTTGGTTTTGTTTTGTTGTTTGGTGTTTAATTAAACCGCTTGCACTTACGTCCAGCCTCCTCGTCAACCCCCCGCTTCCCTGACACCATGGAGCTAAAGGATACTAGTTCACCTTTTGGGCTGACAGGACATACGTCATACTGTGTTATTAGATTTACAGACGTAATTTGGGTTTTTAATTGACTGACATGTTCTAATATGTTCTATTTTGTCATTGAAGAACCTGTCATTACAGCTGTATGTGGTTTGAATACAATCTTCAAACTGTTTAATGTTACTAGTGAGTTTAGATAACATTAACATAACAATAACATGCTAAACAGGACTTGAGGATTATTTTTGTTTTTATCAATGAGTGATGAGAAATAGTCAGCTTTAGCTGTGTTTAAGGCTTTTTTTTATTCTAAGACAGTGTTCTTCCACCCACTTCGGAAACAGTCCAATTATTATATACGCCATTTACGTTCCAGACTACGAGCTTTTTGTTTTAGTGTGCGAGTATGATTTTTGTACAACGCCATTAGCATTTTCCTTTTAACCATTTTCCTCTTTATGTGAGCCACACTATTGAGAGTTGACCTAAGAGTGGACTGCAGGATTTCAGTGCTACTTTCAAGCTCATTGAGGCCCAGTGGGGCAGGGCCGATTGATAGATCTGGTACTCTATTTATGAGGGCATCTATAGTAGAGGCAGTAATTAGTTCGTTTATATCGATAGTGGGGTGGCATGTAAACATTATAGTCTAAAACGACTTCATATATCAAGTAATGATCTGAGATGCAATCACTCTGAGAAACTGGGTCTAAGTTTTCTACCCTGATTCCTTGCATTAATACCAAATCTAAGGTATGGTTACAGCGGTGAGTAGGTCCTATTGCATTTTAAATAGGGCTGTACCCAACTTAGAAATTTTGTTTCGTTTATTATATTCCCTGTGCAGAAATAATGATCTCTCGTTTATCGACAGGCATATTAAGTGACTGTACTTATCCTTAAATAAAGAAAATCTTAGCTGTAGACGAATAAATAAATTCATTAAAAAATGCTATTTTTAAGGGGTCTTGATTATTTTCAAACTGAATGTTAAAATCTCAGACTAAAAGAGCCTTATCTGCAGAGAGGGCTATATTTGTTAGAAACTCTGCAAACTCTGTAAGAAATTCAGAGTAAGGGCCCGAGGACGATATACTGTGGATAATACAAAGCTAATAGATCCAGGACAGGGTGCCAGACACTGTATATTAAGTAGACTAGGTTTAATGAGAGAGCTGCTAGCGCTGCCACTACAAGAAGTTAAATTTACTTTAACGAGATTGTTAGGACAGGCTGTTCTATGTCAACGTTTATGAGCGGGACGGGTAACAGACACAGTCTCAAGGCTTGTATTAGCATGAGAGTATTTGTAATTCTGTTAGGCAATTTATTAGTACTTGCCTTGTTTACAGCATTAGAAGTATAACATGTGTTGAGCTCTCTAGAGTAAGGTTAGGGCTGTGTACCAGCGCTACTTACATGGCCTCCATTCCGCAGTCAGCGGATGGCCCTCTCAATGTTTCAGGAGAGTATACAGGATCCTAGACGACTAGGATGAAGTCCATCCCTCCTGTAGAGAGCCACTGATCACACACCAGCCGCGAAGCCAGGACTGCAGCCCGAAGAGCCTGCTGAACCGCTCACAGCCCTTCCCATAGGTGCAATAAAGTACTGTAAACCTTTTCTCAGCTAACCGTGATTAAAGATTAGTGGTGAATAATGGATGTTAACATAACTGTATGAAATTGTTATACATATGTAACACACTTGTAACAACTCTACGATTGGAAATACCAATTTGCATGGGCCAATATCGTTACTGCTCTAGGCTTGAAAAGGAGTGCTATGACCGAGTTGCAACAACACAGACTGCAAAAATCTCACAAATGAAAATCTGGGTTTATTTAAATAACCAGCTTTAAATTCAGCTCAGTCACAGATGCTACAAAATAAAAGAATAAAGAAAAAAAAGTGTAGGATGTTATGAGAATGAATGATGTGTTGAAGTGTATGTTTGTATGTGAATTGAAGAAAAACAAAACTTGGGGTGAAATCACTGTTCTGAGGCTCAGTTTAGAGTTACCTAATGTAAAAAGTAAATACGCAAAACATCACAGTAACAAAGTATAAAAGAATGCTCAGATTCACCTACACAATATCATAGTTCTTTTACAATATTTCAGGTAAACTTCAACAGGTTATTCTTCCCAAACATTTGCTCAACATTTATTGAACAACAAAACAGTCCGTAACCCCCTAGTCTCCACAGGCCAGTCAAAAAAATTAGTTTTCTTTTCCAGTCACGTCTTTAAATCTTTCCTTTGCTCCACTTGCGTGTATGTGTATGAAAAACCTCCCGCTGAACGTGTTCCTTTGTTTCTCCACTGCACAGTGCAGGGGGTGGGCGGCATTGTCCATAACTGCAAGGAGTTTGTTGGGAGTCCGCTTTTCTGCCACAACCTCCAGAGTGTCCAGTTTGAGTCCTATAACAGACCCAGCCTTCTTGACCAGTTTTTTCAGTTTGTTTATTGCAGTTTTGTTGATGCTGTTGCCCCAGCAAACAACAGAATAGAATATGGCACTAGCAACAACAGACTGGTAGAATGTCCACAGGAGTTTAGTGCACACCCCAAAGGACCTCAGTTTCCTCAGAAAGTACAGACGGCTCTGTCCTCTCCTGAAAACTGCAGAGATGTTAGAACTCCAGTCCAGTTTGTTGTCCAAGTGCTTGTAGAGATCTGTTTTTCCTAAAATCCACCACCATCTCCTTTGTCTTACTGATGTTTAGCTGCAGTTGGTTCAGTTTATACCAGCTGACAAAATCTGATACCAGCTTCCTATATTCAGCCTCCTGTCCATTCCTGATACACCCGACTATGGCTGTGTCATCTGAGAACTTCTGCAGATGGCATGTACCAGAGTTGTATCTGATGTCAGAGGTGTAGATGTTGAAAAGAAATGGTGCTAATACAGTCCCCTGAGGAGCCCCAGTACTGCACATAGCTACGTCTGAAACACAGCCCTGCATCCACACAAACTGGGGTCAACCTGTCAAGTAGTCCATAATCCAGGAGATGATGGATTCATCCACCTGAATCTGGCGAAATTTCTCCCCAAGTAACACAGGCTGTAAGGTGTTAAATGCACTGGAGAAATCAAAAAATGATCCTCACAGCGCTGCCTGCTGTATACAGGTGGAAGTGGACTTTGTCCATGAGGTAGATAACTGCACCATCCACTCCAATGGCGTCCTGATATGCAAACTGCAAGGGGTACATAGCAGCTCTGACCAATGGTTTCATGTGGCCCAGCATCAGTCTTTCCAGTGTCTTCATCAGATGGGAGGTCAGGGCAACAGGCTGATAGTCATTTAGTTCCACCGGATGCTTCTTCTTGGGGACAGGAACCACACAAGAAGTTTTCCACCTGACCGGAACCCTTGCTTGGCTGCAGCTCAGATTGAAGATGTGCTGAAGTATTCCACACAGCTGCTCACCACACAGTTTCAGTACCTTAGGCTGAATGCCGTCCGGCCCTGCAGCTTTGCCCTGTTTTAGTTTCTTCAGCTCCTTCTTCACCTGGTCAGCAGTAAAAGTTGGTTCACTGCTACTCGACTGGTCCTGAGCGGGAGTAGTGAAATGAGCATTACTGTCAGAGGAGGTGTAAATGCTTGGTATGGAGGAGGTGTGAGCTGTGAATGGTGGTGGCTGTTGTTCTGGTGAGGTGTTAAGGTTCAAAACAACTGGAGACCCAGCAGAGGACAATGGGGTAGTGGGGGAGTCGTTGTCAAACCTTAGAAAGAACTGGTTCAACTCACTCACCCTTTCATAACTGCCATCAGTTACTGCTCCAGAGCTGCTCAGGTTGAAACCAGTAATGTCTTTCAGACCTCTCCACACATCACGAGTGTTGTTATTTTCCAGTTTGGTCTCCAGCTTAGTCCTGTACTCCTCTTTGGCCTCCTTAATCCTTATTTTGAGCTCTGTTTGCACCCTCTTTAGCTCCTCCTTATCCCCTGTCTTGAAGGCTCTCTTCTTCTGGTTCAGGAGATATTTTAGGTTACTTGTAACCCATGGCCAACCCATTATTTACCTTTGGATGAATTCCAGAGTGCATGAGGCCCTTTCTTGGTATTCCAGGTTGAAATTGTAGAATGAGGCAAACAAAGCCGCCAGGCTCGCCACAAAGTTTGGATGTGGAGACAAGATGACCTGACCCTCTATACTAATCATCAATTTCACTGAAGTCAGGGGCTCACCTTAAATCAATAAACATTAATGTATGTACATATATATTTATCAAACCAAATGTAAAAAGCACAACACTACATTGGTGAACTACCTAGAACAATCAGTCCTGGGGAATCTGGTAAAGAAACACACATCTCTCCACATCTGCCTGTGTAGTTGTGGCCTAAAATACGTGGTACAAATAGACATCACTGACACAAGAGATTCACACTAAAATAAAAAAAAACCTTCATCACAGTTCTCGGAATCTGACCCTGTAAGCTGTTTTTATGTTTTAACAATGTAATTGTAAATCAACTGAACACTTACAATAACTTGTAAAATCAGTGTGTCAGATTTCTCTTTGAAGTGCACCATTAGCAGAAGGACAACACATGGGTCAAGTGTGGTCTATCCAACGACATCAAACCTTGACAGGATTAGTTTAACTTCTTCATTTGTTGGCTTTTACCAGAAATAGATGCACAATCATCTTTCCTCTGTCTTCACTTGCTTTATTTCTTTTTTCAAGAATGGAGATATCTGTAAGTAGCTTGAAGTGAGGGTACAGGTCCTTCTGTATGATCATCATCCATCTTCTGTTGCCTCCATGAGTTGTGCCTGGTTCCCTCTGTCTGCTCCTGTTGGAACCTCACGGGCATGAAGTTCTTTCATTTAAATTTTCTTTTCTTCTAGACTGAGTTCAGTTTGCCCTTGAGGACAATTAGCAGCCCTCTTGTACTGTTTTTACCTGATGAGCTGGAGACCCCTTTGACCCTTCTCCTTCTTGCTATCATGCTGTCTCAGTTCAGGTGTTCAACACGAGTTTTCAGTTGGTTTAGAAAAGAAGCATAATCACTCCCAATTCTGGTGCCATCCTTAAGAACGTCAGCAAAGCTTTTGGGATACTGCTTTACAAACACCTTGGCGATAGTAACACAATCTGACCTTGTTGGATTAAGCTTAACAAGATGCATTTCATCAGTAATAATTTAATCTCCCGACGATCTCTAGGAGAAGAATGCTGCTCTCTTGTCTTAAGTTTCTGCTTTGTTGTTTTCAGAAGGCACAAAGTAATATTCCAGCTAGTACAGGAAGGTTAGAGCCTAAAACTCACCATGAGCTCAGACACTGCCCGAACAAGGGGTCAGAGAGATCAATACTAGAGAGATCAATACACAGAAATATTTAAAGCAAAAAGTCCACTACCTGGCAACCCTATCCCCGTGCTCATACCTATAGAGAAGAAAGGTAATTATAAGTGCAACATAAGTACATACACATATAACTTACACATCTACACTGTAAAAAAGAAAATGTTGACAAAACTCAAAAAAAACATTATGCATTAGGATTTTTTCGTTTTCTCAACAACTGCACTGGTTGTCATTCTTACAAAGATTAATTTGTTTAGCCAACTTAGATGTGCTTGTTTAAACTATTCTGATTATCCTGTTCAGGTTGGTTGGAACTTTGTTAGGAGAACAACAAAATTGTAGTTCAGTAAAGTATTGTGTTTATGCTTCATGAACAAGCAATGAACAAGCATGATGCATTAGGATTTTTGTGTTAACTCAACTAAAACTACTTTGTTTGACCTTTAGGAAATTAAACTTTTTTTTGCTCACTTACAAATACTTACTAATTCCAAACCTAAATCCTTAACATAATGTACAATATACACATTAAGACAGTGATAAAATGTGAACTTAGGTTACATTACTTTATTTCACATGTAACTGACAAATGGCAGAAACAAAATATAAACCTGCATTTCCCTCAGCATTAAAAGGCATACAAGAGCTATGTAAACATTCTTTAGTAAACTGTGCAAAAATTAGATCTTAGCATTCCAAAAACAAAAGCATCCCATGACGAAGTTGGTAGTGTCTCTGAAGGAGATCTTGGCTTGAGCTGGTAAAACTGCAGACCTTACATTGCATGCAGATCAATAACATCAACCTGAATAACAAACAACATTCATTTTAAGATTACAGTGTTATATGAATTTTAGCAAACCTTAGTTACTATTTACACTACACACTAGGCTATATTAACACTAATCATATTCTCTCACACACACTCACTCACACACATGTATATCATTATTATTAATTTTTTGTAAGCAAATACCTTTCTCATGAAGTGATTTTCAGGCAGCAAATACATGCACATATGCCAACCAGCTTCTTCGGTCTTCGTTGAAGCTTCTGGTCAGAACATCTAAAATACATAAATATTCATTAAAGTGCATATAGGGTATAGTGTGCACAATCAAAAATTTTAAATGTAGAATTTCAGTACATTACACTCATAATACTAAAATAAATATGCTAAGTAGACAGTGTAAACATGTATTTTTCCTATTTATGTTATGTTAAAAAATAGTTCTATTTGACCATCACAATTGACTGGCATTAGTAGAAGATGTGTATGTAAATCTTATTTCTAATAATATCTACTCCATCCAAATGAATTTAAATTTTATTAAAAACTTACCACTGGCTAAAACACAGTTATATAGAGTTGGTTTCCCTTTTGGATGTTGTAGTGTGACAGTAATGAGCATCATATTATTAATTAAGCTTATTAAACAATACATTGTTTGCAAATGTTGCGTCACTGCATTGTTAAAATCAATTTAACCGAGAAACCACAGTGACCAATCATCAGGTACCAATGTACCTTATACTAAATTTAGTACAAAATTTTTGTTCATAAGGAGGAAAATAAGAACAGCTGGTGAGCTGTTGCCTGTAGTCAGAACCGAGACTGAAAGTTTACTGTTTGTGTGTTTACTGTCTGAATTTAGTGGAATTTCTTGTAGTTTTAAATCTATCACCAGTGCACAGCCATGGCACCCACAGACCCACTGAGCTCCTCACGAACGCACGAGGGTGAAGCACCTTACCTGCCGGCTTCCCCGTTTCACCTTCAATGATGTGCCTGGAGCCAGAACCGCTTCACCATTTAAGGCGTAATGGTAAACCCAGCGAATAAAAAAGCTGTTTTTTGTTTTTGGCTCGAGACAGTTACTCAGTGATTGTACTCTGGTGATGGATTTAAAACCTAACGTTACGTTAAGTGACAGCTGTCATGTTAATGCCGAGGGACACGGCAGAGTTACATGTTGCTGGTTAATCCGTAGGACGAACACTTGATTTTAATGCCGGTTTTCTACGTATGAATCATGTCCACTATATGATATACGCAGTACACTGGCGCAGTGCAGGCTCCTGGCCTCCATTTCGTCCACTGTTTTCCACCGGGATTTCGCGCCAAGTCATTCGCGTCACACCGATTTTCAGACCGTAATTTTTCAGACTGTAATTTTATGTTGAGCAAGTTAGCCTGCATCAGAGTTTTGGTGGTTGCCGGACTGAAAAGTTAGCATGTGCAACCAATGTGTCCCCTTTTCACTAGATAACCAAACATTATTGTAAAGTTAACCATGTAGTGTATCATATCAATTCCCTAAACATTCATTTGAAATTTTTTTCAACTGCATTCCGAGCAAGTTGGTTGCTGAGCATACGATGCTAGCATTGCTAGCTAGCTATGCTTGCTACACTTACTGTTAAAATCAAATAGTATTAGAATGCTATTAAATACTTAAACCCCAGCTAAACATACCAATGACAAAATAAACACTACACTTTCCACCTAACACAATCCATTCTTCAACTAGTCTCAAATAAGTAATTCAACAACTAATTTAGATAACTTACCTGCAAGTAGATGCATGTGCCGCACTGTTCAAAACCCCTGCTGTGCAAGAACGAGAAGCCCTGTAGCATGAGTCAGCTTAATCATCAAGCAGTTTTGTGTAATTTAAAATTGCTTGTTGAGGTAACACATACACTCTTGTTTGCACAATATCAGTGTGAAATCTGTTGGCCTGACAAGATTTTGCTTGTTAATGCAGGGTGATTAACAATTCACTGTCATTGTGACTAAAATCCAAAATAAAGTGAATGAAAAGTAGTTGCTGTTTTTACAGTGTACTAGTGCTTACTCACTTAAGTGCATTACAAAGAGATGGGTCTTCAGTCTGCGTTTGAAGACCGCGAGAGACTCTGCTGTTCAGACAGCCAGTCTGGACAGAGCCAGGACAGAGAAGAGTCTGGACGGTTGTCTACCATGTGTCTTCAGGGATGGTGGGTTGAGTCGAACTGTACTTGAAGCTCAAGGGGCTTGAGGTACAGATTGACTCTTAACCATTGCCATAAGGTAGGGAGGCACTGGTCCATTCTTGGCTTTGTAGGCAAGCATCAGAGTTTTAAATCTGATGCGGGCAGCAACAGAAAGCCAGTGAAGGGAGCGCAGCAGTGGAGTGACGTGAGTGAACTTTGGAAGATTGAAGATGAGTCGAGCTGCTGCATTTTGGACTAGTTGCAAGGGCCTGATGGCCCATAGAGGGAGACCAGCCAAGAGCGAGTTGCAGTAGCTTAGCCTTGAAATGACCAGAGACTGGACAAGCAACTGGGTGGCCTCCTGAGAGAGGAAGGGTCGTATCTTCTGGATATTGTAAAGGAGAAATCTGCATGACTGAGTCATGTTCGCAATATGAGCTGAGAATGATAACTGGCCATCCAGAATCACTCCAAGACTTCTTGCATCCTCAGTCGGGGTAATCAAGGAGTTCCCGATTGACATGGTAGAGTCATGGTGAGGACCTGTAGTGCTGGGGATGAACAGCACCTCAGTCTTGCTGGGACTGAGCTTAAGGTTGTGAGCTGTCATCCATGAGCTGATGTCAGTCAGGCATGCTGAGATGCAGTTGCATACCTGTTTGTCAGATGATGGGAAGGAAAGCATGAGTTGGGTATCATCAGCATATCAATATCAATCATATCAATCAAGGTAGAGAACGAAATCAGTGTAAGATGAGCTGTGTCCCGTTGCGGCCTTCCTGTAGTAGTATATATCATGCACCTTGTGTGACACAACGATTTATGATCCCTGATTTATGACCCTTGATTTATGACCCCTCTGCGGTAGGGTTGTTTGATTGACAGGTCGAGTTGCTTGACAAGTTAGCTGTCTTGTCAGCATGTCGATACACCACACCCCCCACACCACCACACCCTCACTGTTGAGTGTGTCAGGAGCCCGCTTTGATGCGTGTGTGTGTATATATATATATATATATATATATATATATATATATATATATATATATATATATATATATATATATATATATATAGTTTAAAAGCACATTCTCAGCAGTGTTTTCGTGCGACTAACTCTGTAACAATGTCTAGGTCTAGTGTAGATCTGACGTCTCTTAGAAATTCTACAGCAACACTTGATTCTAGTGGTTCTGTTAACAAAGTGTTTTGCTCCAAGGAAGAGACGGTATTATAAGTCTCGTGAACACTTTAATGATATTAAGATCAACCTTATGAATTCTCTGGCTTATGACGTTTCTGGGGAGTGTCAGACGGAATCACCGCCCATGCATTGTGTGTGTTAAAAGGATCGTCGTCCATACCCAGTGCGTACAACCAGACATTACCCTGCATTCAAGACACCATGTTTTGGGATTTTCTTCCAGCAGGCCACCCTGGTAGTCCTGGGTGTGTGTGGAATAGAGCGGCCGACAACGGTTTTGTTGAAGATTATCGGGTACCGGACTTTTTGATTACAACCTGCCCAACACAGGACCTGTCGTTGTGAATTACAGCCATGATGAACCAGCAGCAACCAACAGGACACCAGACAACAATTTCGGTAATGATCGGCTGCTACAGATTGTCATGGTGATCAGCCAACTCCATACAGACCATCAGACAAGGCCTGGTTGGACCAGCTGCGTGAAGATTTTACCGGAGCAGATATGACATTCCGGCGTGTACTACCTTTGTCATCAGAACCGTCAACAGGGTCTGTATCCAAACCGCAGATAGATCCACCATCCATGGATGATGACGAAACACTCATGGAAGCTCCTAAATGCGCACCAACCGAAGATGTGGATGGTCAAGTATGTGCTACAGGTCTAAGACTAAAAGGTCTAATAAAATCCGCTGTTGTTGTGATCCTACAACATATCATAGGGAAACGTGTCTTGGTTGTGAAGTGAACCACCCCAGTCAGCGGCGACACTCGTGTCTGTTTGAGCCGGACATTTTCTTCTTTGAAAAACACTATGATGAAATAACGCGGACATTGTTCACACCAGGGTTGAAACACGCCATAGCAGTTCTTCTAAAGTGTTTTGGAATACAGCTACCACTTCTAAAAATTCAAGGGTGTGCTATACAGGTGTGTGCGAACTGCGGAGTGAGCCGTACATTGTGGAAAAGTTGCAGGAAATCAGAGAAAGCCTGGTTGATCACATATCCGGTCAATTTGTCGGCGACGCTCTTGATTGTTGGAAAACCAGTTCAGAGACTTGCAGTTCTGTTTAAGACAAAATGGGTAATGTTTGTGGATGTCTGGATTTGTCAGAACACATACTGAAACACCGAGTGAACTACAAACTGACAAATTTGATGTGTAAATATATTGAGGATAATGTGGTAGATTTTAGACTCTTTAATAATGTACATGATGTTGATGCTAAACGTTTACAAAATTTCAAGAATCAAATAAATATTATCAAAACACTGTCAGATGAATGGCTCCACTTAACACACCAACCTATGTGACTGTTAGCAAAATTCTGTCTCTTATGCCTAAAAGTAGCAACACGATAAAAATTAGTCATGTGCTTTGCCTGTGTACATACATATTAGACGTTTGTGTGATAAAACTTTCAACAAACAAGCCGATTAATGTTTGTAAAGTGATTGAAAGTTGAATATTTGGTTGAGAGAAATGTAGATGTGTGTGTGAAATTTCTAGATTACATCAATGCTTTGTGAGTTGTGAATAAAAACTGTGAAACAAACTATATTTGAATCATTATTGTTTGTGATGACATCTATTACCATGTCCGAGCTTCTGAAGAATGTGTATTATACACCGTCTAATCCTGTTTTTTTTTGTGTGGTAAAAGTCAGTTGAAAGAGGCTGTTTTACAAGATACAGGTGTGTGTCTGTCTGATCAAGAGGTTTCAGAATGGCTAGCTGGTGAGGATGCGTACACGCTTCACAAACCCATACGCCATAATTACAAAAGAAACAGGGTCGTAGTGTATGGCATTGACACACAATTCCAAGCTGATCTTGTTGATATGGCAGCATATTCTAATGAAAATGATGGTAATAAATATATGTTGACGTGTATTGACGTGTTTAGCAAATATGCATGGACCCGATTGTTAAAAAAACAAGTCAGGTTTAGAAGTTACTAAAGCGTTTGCGTCCATATTAACCGAAGGTAGAGTACCTCAAAAATTGCAGACTGACAGAGGTAAAGAGTTTTTCAATAAAGACTTTCAAAAACTGATGGCAAAAAACAAAATCAGGCATTTTGCTACAGGTAGTGAAATAAAGGCCTGCGTCATAGAGAGGTTTAACAGAACTCTAAAAACACGCATGTGGAGATATCTAACAGCTATAAATTCCAAAAGGTACACTGATGTTTTACAAGACATAACAAATGGCTACAACAACAGTCATCATAGGAGTATAAAAATGAAGCCAGTCGATGTAACCAAAGAAAATGAAGGCGCTGTGTTTAAAACACTCTATGGTGTGAGAAACAAACTAGACAAAATCACTATATTCAAGTATAAAATTGGTGATGTCGTGCGAATTTCTAAAGTCAGGGGTCCATTTACAAAAGGTTATGAGGAAAACTATACACACGAGTTTTTCACTATATCGGAATGCATCCATCGCCAACCACCTGTTTACAGATTGAAAGATTATGATGGCGACATAATACAAGGTAGTTTCTATGAACAAGAACTACAAAAAATAAAGGTTCATAGAGAGAAAACATTTAAAGTTGAAAAGATTCTAGATAAAATAAAATGGTAAAAAAACAATGGTTTTAATGAAATGGCTGGGTATACCCAGATAATCAAATTTCTAACTACAGAACAAAGTTAGCAAAACCGATCGATTTGAAAGGCGATTGGGAAGTAGGGTTGGTGGAGTTTCAATACCCAAGAACGTGGAAAACGTTTGATGATGCTGATGCAACATTTATAGTAAAGGATAAAAAATTGGGGAAAACAACACAAATAACGCTGCCCACAGGGTATTATAACAACATATCCATGTTGATGGGTGAAATAAATTTTCATCTAACAACACATTCTATAGTTCTTGGCTATGACCAAATAAGACACAAAGTTTATATTAAGACAGACCTGGTGTGGGGTTAATATTTGATGGAAAACTAGCCATCATTCTAGGTCTAATACCCGGTTTGATGCTGGAGTCTGCTGCGGTTAAAACAAGCAACCAGGAAACCTTTCAGAAACAGTATGCGCCACACGCGGCTGACATCTATGGGGCTTTCTACACATTCTATGTTTACACCGACATCATCGATTACCAAACAGTTGGTGATAGCTTTGTGCCACTGTTGCGGTGCGTACATATATCAGGGAACAACAACGATGTTGTCACTGTTAGATACAAAAAGCCACACTACGTGTCAACAACCAAGACATACATTATAGATATAGCTATAGAAGTGAAAACAGACCAGAACCAGCACTGAAATTTTTCCTATGGGAAGGTGGTTGCAAAATTACATTTTAGACCAGTAAAACACCCAATCAGGTTTTAAATGAAATCTTTCAACATGCACGCCATGGACCCTGAACGCTATGTCTCTTACTACCAAAATCAAGCAGGTGGTGTCATGCCTGGCTATGCGGGCAGCCCTGCAATGTATGGAGCTGGCTATGGCGGGATTTTTAGAAATTTATTCAGAATGGCTATACCATTGTTCAGGAGGGGTTACAGTATAGCCAAATCGCATTTAAAAACCGCTGCTAAAAATATTGTACGCGACATAGTCGACCATGGGGTGACGTGTGATGCGTGGCAGTCAGGACGGTTCGGGTATGATGGTGATGGCTCGAAAATCTGTGAAACGAACACCTGCACCTTGCGGTCGACCCGCAAAGAAAACCAAGCGAGAGACTAAAAAACACATAGTTTCAATAGGGAAGAGAAAGGACAAACAAACCACACGGCCATCCAGTAAAAAGGCTATAAACACCATTTTCTGATCATGGCGCTACTTCATCGTATGTCTGAAGAATGTATTAAATCAGAATTGGACTTGTTTACAGTACCTTTAACACAAAGAGCTATCGAGAAGAACACCTATGTTGAAATCCACCGCTTTCGGCAAAATTCGCTTTGGAATTTTTATACAGACCTGAATAACACACTCTTGTACCTCTGCCTTAAAATCACGAAACCTGACGGCAGGATGATGGAGCAGTTCAAGCACGTACCCTTACTGCAGCATCATAGAATGTCTCGTCAACTATGGTCGGGACACACTGGAAACTGTTTTCTCTGCAGGACTCTTATCTGGACACGCCAATTCATAGTGACATATTTTTTCAGGAGAAATTAATGCTTAATGGCGTCGATATAAAAATTCGCATGATACGTAATAAGGATGAATTCTGTCTAATGCGAAATGATGCGTTGGCTATAAAGTAAACATTCTCTCCTCATCTTTATTTGTCAAAAAGGTGTCGGTGTCACCAGCTGTGAGGCTAGGACATGCCCAGGCATTGTTGTCAGCAACCGCTAAATACCCAATCGATAGAGTGTGTCTAAAAAACTTTTCAATACCCGCTGGAACACGTGTTTCTAACCAAGAAAACTTGTTCTTGGGGACACAAAATCTATGATAATAGTGATGGTTGACAATGATGCATTTACAGGCGCATACAATAAAAATCCTTTTGCATTCAAACATTATGGTTTGGAATTTCTAGCTGTGTATGTAGATGGACAACAGTATCCAGCTAAACCGCATCAACCTGACTTCCATTCAGGGTCAGCCGTACGCTAATTTTATCAGTTGTCTCTTGCATCTGGAAGACATCTGAAAAACCAATCTTTGCCCATTGATAGGTCAGATTTCCTACAGGGCTATACTCTGTATGCGTTTAATCGTTTAATCTCACACCTGACGAAGAATGCAGTCAACATATATCTTTGGTCAAATCAGGTAACATAAGACTGGAGGCGCGCTTCAAACAACCCCTTCCAGACACCATAAATTTGATTGTGTATGCCGTTTTTGACAGTATCATTAAAGTGTCTAATCGAAGACAAGTTTTTGTGGATTTTTACTAATGAACACATTAGAGCTGACTGATATCATGGACAATGTGGCCATCAACACACATTTTTTGGTGTGTTAGCATGTGACCAATTACCATCAAATAATCATAAAGAAATTAGCAACAATAGTCATTATTAATACACACACCTCCGACCTCCCCGGAGAATACTGGCTCGCTGTCTACATAAATGAGGATCGTGTCGGTTGTTTTTTTGACAGTTTTGGAAACGGACCAGACTATGGCAGGTTTCCTGTTTCCTGATTAGTGATTTCATTAAAACGATACTCGACCAGACAAGTACAAGATTTTTTACATCAAATTTCAAACAATATTTACACAGTAATGATAAAAAACAAATAAATAAGAAAACACATAAACAACAATGTTAGAAGTCTAACCATTTACTGCTGTCTATAATGGGGGAGACAAACACAGGGGTTTCAACACTCTTAACCGGCGTTTGTGCAATGTCCTTTTGTTGTGTATCGTAACCATCTGGGTTTTTATTGGGTTTTATAACAAACTTATTTTTTCTCTAACATGTTTGTTTGGTACGGTAGACCTGGTGTGGTGCTGTGATACTTTTTACCAAATCCAGAATATGTGAACCCGGGACCGCTCGGAAGTTTAAAATAAATTATCCCAATTCATTCTAAGAAGACACATCTTTTGATTTAGACATTTTGTCTAAAACATACTCAACATTCTTCTTGCTTCGTGAGGGTATATTTCTAAGAACATCAGTGATTACATCATTTACACCATTAGGCTCAACATTTGTCGCCGTATTAACATTACTTGTGGGCGGCAATAATAGTGTTAAAGTATTGGTTTCCATTTCACCCTGTTTGACAATGGTTAAATATCTCTGCAAAACAGAGGCGTAAAGCTTGGCCTTCTCATGGGCATCAAGATTGTTCCTGCCTAAAATATTTCGTATAGACACATCCAAGTCATTTTCCACCACTTGTCTGATAGACCCAGGTGAATGATCATTCCTCAGCTTACCCAGCTGATGTTGTGGTACCAAAAACATTTTTTCGGCATACTCCATACTTTCAGTTATTTGGTTATCAAACTCGTTATGAAAGGCAAAGCAACGCTCAGCAATGGTAGAAGAATACCACCTCCTTTCTGATTAATATCTTTTTCCGTGAAACAGCGACCTTGTTATCTGCAAAAAATGTTATAAATGGCTGTTTAAAATCTGTTGTATTTGTTGATGACCTAGAACATTAGGCGGAGTGAGTGGGTGAAAAGAAAGTGCGCGAGAGGAAGAGAGAGAGAAAAAGATACGGCGGAGCATATCTAGAAACAGTTACTTAAGTAGCTTGAGAACAGCATTCATCATTAAAGAGTGAAGTCCATAATCGAGTCTCATTCCTTTCATTCCCCGTTCAACCATGCTACCCATCACAAACTCAACCAAACTCACAGCCCAAGTCTGAGTCGGGCCAATGACTTCTAATCCACTTTTACACTAAGCTCCTCCCACCCTGGCCACGAACTTATGGCTAAAACTCGCGCTTGCCAATGTCATTAAATGCATATCTTCAAGCAAATTCATGGTTTGAAACACATTTCATGGTTTGAGAATTAGTTATTGACTGTAATATGATGTTGCAGCAATGCCTAGTTAAGAAAAAAAGGGAAACAGTCTAGGAGCAAACTTCATAACATAGCTTAAAAAAAAAACAGACCGTGTGCGCATGCACCAGGGGGCGGAATACTGGTGGAGATACAAAGCCTCAATGAGGGAGGGTTTTTAGCGTTAGCTTTATCATGCCCAAATCATTAAAACAAGAGCTTGGCACAATCATTTGAGCATTACAGTTCAGAAACACCAATGTGATCGAACAGCAATAAGCCATGAAAAATCGCTCTGAAAAAAGAAGTTTGGTTGTCAGACTGAAACCATATTTTACTAGTAGTTATGTCTTGCTAAGCTCCTCCCACCCCCGCCACGAACAGATGGCGAAAAATCGCCCTCGCCAATGTCATTAAATGCATATCTTTGATGTATCTGAAAGTTTCCATAGTGCAGGAATATTGCACCGTTAAGATCCTGTGTGTGTATATATGTCATGATGTGTTGGAGTGGATCTCTGTTTCAAATTGGGGTTAATTGCGGTGAAAACACCACATTAGGGGGGAGTGTAATGTACGGAAAATAGAAAAAGGAACAGAAACAGTTGAAGTGTAGAATAGCCTGAATTAGTAACTGTATCAGTGTGCTAAATAACACCATGCAAGTGTAAACGAGTATTAGAGTCTTGAAATCCCGTTACCGGTAAGTCATGTGTTTTAGTCACTGCATGAAAGTTGGCTTTGAGATAAAGTTGAATTGGTATTTAGAAAAAGTGTGGGGAAAACCTTTGGGCCCAAAGGTTAATTGGAGGTATACAGAGGAAAAGAGAGGTAAAAAAGGCACCAAATACAAAGTGGAATAACCTTAGGAGTAACGTTAATGTGCGATTGAATAGCATTATGCAGCATAACATTAACATTATGTCGTTAACAGTAAGTCATGTGCTCTCCATTCGTCACGGAGTGAAACTTGGGCTTAAGGAAAAAGAGTAAGAGTTTATGGTAGAAGAAAATAAACTGGGCCCAGGGGATCTTTGAAAAGGAATAAAGGTATGTAAGGATAAAGAGAAGAAGAAGAGAGTGAAGTATAGCGTATTTAGTAGCATTATAGTACAGTAACACCGTGTGAGGTTTCTTTCTGTAAGACACGTGATATTCTAGTCCCTGGTGTGAACGATACCTATAAGAAATTTGCTTAAAATTAAAGAAAGGTACCTTGGCCAAGGTAAATTGGATAGACTAAAAGAGGTTAATACAGAGAAGGTCAAGTGAAGGGGAAATAAAAGGCAGAGAAATAAGGAGTAGAGAGAAGTGGAAAAAAGAGCTCTTTTTTGTGTTTCTATGTCCTTTTGTGTGTTTTTAAGGGTTTGTTTTATGTGTGTGTGGTTTGGTATGTCCTCTCTGTGTGTGCGCTGTGGGGGATTACCCCCCTCCTTTCTGTGTGTGTGCAGCGCTGCTTTGTGTGTGTGCGCGTGTGAGCCTGTCTGAGTGTGTGCGCACCTTTCTGCGTATGCTCTGTGTGTGTGTGTGCCTGGTTAAGCGCAGAGCATGTGTGGAATTCCTGAATGTATGAGAATAGGTATATAGAGGTTATGGTTGAGAATAGTAGGTTTGGTAATGCATAAAAACAGATAGTTTGTCTTTTAGTGTTAAAACATCATGAGCCGTTTTTGGGGGACGTTCTGGTTAAATGTTAAAGATAACATCTATGAGCCTCAGAGTCTGAGGACTAGCTTTTTGGAGATAACATCTATGAGCCTCTTTCGGGAGGACTAGTGGCTAATATCTATGAGCCCTCAAAAATGGACATTTTGTGACTCTGTAGAGAAGTGGAGAGTTTAGTGAGTATCTGCAGGGGTAAACTCTACAAGTGAGAAGATAAAAAGATGAAAGGAGGATAAGAGTATTAGGAAATATAGTTTGTGGGTGATGATAAAGTATAGGATGATTTATGATGTCCTTAGAGTATAACATACTGAGTGTTTCTTTATTGGAAATACTATATTCTTTTATATGAGAAGGAAGTGAGGTTTGAGGAAGTTTATCCACAGCTTCCAGTGATCAGTCAGGAGGGTGCATATCACATCAGAGATGAGGATGATCGCACAATTGAGCGGGGACAAGCGGAAACAACCATAAAGACGTATCCAAGTTCGAAAAGCAAGAAGGAAACAGCCAGTGTGAGAGCCAAGCATGAACTGAGGATCAGGAGAAGGGACTTTGGAGGTGACAATGATCTAAGTGATCTAGAGGAGGTCACAGGTGGATAGGATCCTGCAGTCAGATGGATGTTGTCCAAAGCGGAAAATAGAGGTGAGACGACAAGGAGGAAAGAGAACTCAGGAGACAACAGCTCTAATGAAAGTGAGAATGGAGACAGCGATGGCGATTCAGAAAGTAAGTGTACTTTCTTCTTCTCTTCGAGAGGGCTTTTCCCTGCGACGTCTAGTACCAGAATTGAAGAAGACAAACGGAGGGCTCTAAGAGAGGTTGAAAGAAGCATAGACCAATGCCTTTTGTACTTGGATAAGTCTACTGGCTCAGAAAGCCAAAAAGCATTGGAGAAGCAATTAAGGAAGCTGCAGGTACAGAAGAGGGAGTTGCGGAAAGAAGTCACCCGAATGTCACAGGAAATGATCCGGATCTGAACCAGATGGAGCAGTCAATTCTGAGAGCCAAAATTCAGAAGGGGCTGCCCTTACCAGTGAGTAGCAAACTGGCAGAGGTGGTTGGTCTTGGAAGCATGGAAAAAGGTGTGTATACAGATCATATAGCCCACCAGGTGGAGCTATACAGGAAGAAGGAACATGATCAAAAGGCCAACGTGGACATTCCCGGTTTCGCCACCATGAGAGCAGACAGGAACGCCAAACTGAGCGGCAAAAGCAAAGGTGGGCGACTCGTGCTCTTTGTGAACATCAGATGGTGTAACACAGGACATGTGACTGTGAAGGAGAGGTTCTGCTGTCGGGACATTAAACTGCTGGCGGTGAGTCTTCGGCACTATTACATGCCCAGAGCGCTATCCCACGCCATTGCTGTTTGTGTTTACGTTCCTCCAAGTGAGGATCCTGAGATCGCGTGTGACGTCATACACGCAACCATCGCGAGACTTCAGACCCAGCACCCTGATGCCTTTATCCTATTTCTGGTGATTTCTGGTGATTTTCATCACACTGGACTCAGTACTCACTGCTTTACACCAGTTTGTGGACTGTCCCACCAGGAAGAACAGGACAATCGATGCATACACCGCCACACCCCTGCCCCCTCTGGGAAAATCGGATCACAACCTGGTCTACCTGTAGCCACAGTACACAACCCATAACCACCTGCTCCTTCAGGAAATGGTCTCCTGATGCTGAAGCAGCTCTCAGGGACTGGTTTGAGTCCACTGAATGGAGTGTGTTGCAGGAGCCGTTTGGGGAGGACATTGAGGGGATTACACACATGCATGTTGTTCCTGTAAAACTGTGCGCTGCTTTGCTAACAACAAGCCCTGGATACCCAGCAGTGTTAAAGGCCTTCTGAACAAAAAGAATAGGGCCTTTAAAGACAACCAGGAGGAGCTTAGGAGCGCACAGAGGGAGCTCAAAGTCCACTTGCGAGAGGCAAAGGAGTCCTACAGGAACAAGGTGGAGCAGAAGTTAAGGGAGAATAACATGAGGGAGGTATGGAGTGGTATGAAGACCATCACAGGCTATATGCAGAGGACAGACAGTGCTACAGACGGTGATGTAGAGAGAGCCGATGAGTTCAACTTCTACAACCGGTTTGACTGCCCTGTTCAAGTCTCTGCAGCTTCAGCTGATACCCCCTCCTTGCCTCAGCTCCTGATACTTCAGCCTCTGCCTGCCTGGACATTAACACCTCACCTTCTCCTTTTTTTATTCATGCTCCCCTCCCACAGGCTGATAGCTCAGACAACACGGCCCCCGTTCCACCATTCTTACACCTTGTCTCATCAGACCTGACCTCCAGCACCACTGAAGCCCACACCTCTCCCCTACTGCACACCTTCACCGCAGACCAGGTTAGAGGTGAGCTGAGGAGACTCCACACAAGGAAGGCAGCTGGACCGGACAGAATGTGTCCCAGACTACTGAAGTCCTGCGCCACCGAGCTGCACCCCTACAGCACATCTTCAACCTGAGTCTGCGTCTGAGTCTGGATGACCCAGTGAGCTCAACGACTTTCAGGACAGTCGCTCTCACATCACATGTCATGAAGACCCTGGAACGCCTTCTTTCTACACCTTCTCAGACCCCAGGTTCAACACGCAATGGACCCCCTGCAGTTCACCTACAGGGAGAAAGTGAAAGTAGAGGACGCCATGCTGAACCTTCTCCATCGGGCCCACTCTCATCTGGACAAGGGGGGCAGCGCTGTGAGAGTCATGTTCTTTGATTTCTTCAGTGCCTTTAACACGATTCAGCCCCTCCAACTGAGAGACAAGCTAAAAGGATGCAAGTCAATCCGCACCTGGTCTCCTGGATTACTGACTACCTCACTGGCAGACCTCAGTATGTCAGGCTGAAGGACTGTACATCAGAGACTGTGGTCAGCAGCACAGGAGCACCACAGGGGATTGTACTTTCCCCTTTCCTCTTCACACTGTACACCTCAGACTTCAAGTACAACTCTGAGTCGTGCCACATGCAGAAGTTCTCGGACGATACTGCTATTGTGACCTGTGTAAGGGGAGGGCAGGAGGCGGAGTACAGAAACCTGGTGGAGGACTTTGTGGCATGGTGCCATAGGAACAACCTGCTACTGAACACTTCCGAGACTAAAGAGATGGTGGTGGACTTTCGCAGGGCGAGGCCACTCATACAGCCGGTCTTTATTGAGGGGGTTGAAGTAGACATGGTTAAGACCTACAGGTATCTCAGACTGCACCTGGACGAGAGGTTGGACTGGTCAGCCAACACTGATATCCTGTACAGGAAGGGGTAGAGCCGACTTTACTTCCTGAGGAGGCTGGGGTCCTTTAACATTTGTAGGAAGCTCCTGAAAATGTGTTTTATCAGACTGTGGTGGCCAGCTGTCTCTTCTATGCTGTGGTGTGCTGGGGAGGAAGCATTAAGAAGATGAGATGCGTTTGGACAAGCTGGTCAGGCGAGCAGGGTCAGTTGTTGGTGTGGAGCTGGACTCGGTGGTGAAGGTGGCGGAGAGGAGGACACTGCACAAACTGCTGTCTATTATGGATGATGATGGGCACCCACTGCACACCATCATCATGGACAGAAGGAGCAAGTTCAGTGGTAGGCTGCTGTTACAGAGCTGCTCCACGGACAGACTCAGGAGATCCTTTGTCCCGAGAGCCTTCAACTCTTCCCAGCAGGGCCGGAAGAGGGACAAGGACTGCTGAGGACTAAATTATCTTTTCAATAATAGGCTTATTTATGTATTATTACACTTTACTGTATATACTGCACATCCTAACTCCTGGACACTCTCAGACACTTTACTGTATATACTGTATATCTGAACTCCTGGACACTCCGCTCCACTTAAATACCAATATATGCACATGTTTATTATGTTAATTCAGTCATGTATCTGCTGATGACTGTGCCCCTTGCAAAATCATGCACATTTATTTATTACTATTGCACTACTCTTTTCTACAGTATACAGGTATATCTGTATTTTCTTGTATATATTTCTTGCCTCCTTGTGAAGTGAGATATATTTATATTTAGATGTTTATCCATAGTGACGCGAAAATAGTGAAATTGTTGCATGCTATGGTGAAGCCTAAAGAAATAGCAATAGCTAAATGTGCAGCACATAAAATGGATGTGTCAAAGGTCTGATGATTCATGAGACATATGGGTTAGCTCATGTGCAAGGGGGGAATTTAGGAGAAAAATCACAAAGTCAAGGGGTCCTATGCGTGAGTTAGTTATCGACTTTGTTGACATGATAAAACCGGTTGAAGGTAAAAAATGCTAGTTGTCATAAGCAGACATCCAGATTGGATATCTACAGACAATGGGAAAGAGTTTGTGGATAAAACGGTAAAATTGATTTTGCAAAACATTGGGTACTAAACAGCGTCTATCACCCACAAAGACAAGGGTGATACTGTGTATTTCACATTCACTTATGATCTGTTAATCCGGATCTGATGTTTTAATATGCATCTGTTGTTTTCTGCAAAAGATACTGTTTGGTGTTTCCTTCCCTTCCTAGCAGACAGATTTGGAGAAAACCACTGTAAAGGTGGTTGGTGGTTCAGGAACTCTGAAATGCTGAAGGGACTCATATGCTCACATGTGGACAATAAAAAGGGACTGGAGGACTCTGAACAAGGATGCTGTGGATAATGCTTGGATTCCACTTATCATCAACGCTACTTTGAGAAGTGGATACTGCAGAGGAGCTGCAGTGTGATATATTCTTGTGTGTTCTTATATATATATATATGCATAATATTAGATTTTGTTTATTATATTGTAATCTGTGACAGTGATACAGGATGTTTAAGGGGAGTGATACTCTGAGTAAGTACATTGGGAACCTCAGATGTTTTGTTCTTTTTCGGTGTTTAGGGATAGTGGTGTTAGGCAGGCACAGGTGTATTGGAGGGTCCGATGGGTCAACCAGCATGAATTTGGACATTGTTTGGATTTTATTTTCTGAGGCCTCTATATGTCATATCTCTATACAAATTGATAAAATTCCTCCTTTCTCAATTGGACTGGAGTACTTATATGTGGTTGCCTAGGGCAGAGGGATCGTGAGAGATTTTTTCCTGCCTAGATTGTTTGATGGATATTTCAGGAAAAATAGCTGCCTGGCAGGTTTTCGCTCTCACACTCCATAAAGTTACTGTGTTGCTTAGCATATAGGAGGAATTATTATTTTGTTATGGTTACAAACATGGGTTATTCTTATCTGTTCTGAGGCCTAAACCTCGGTAGGGGGGAATATGATGTATCTGAAAGTTTCCATAGTGCAGGAATATGATGTATCAGAAAGTTTCCAGTAGGATGATATGTTTTGCCCAGAGGAAATGACCCATGACTGGGGCACAGGAAAAACATGTGAGGTTAAGAGTGAGGGATTCAGGGAAATCTCTCTCTCTCTTTCTTTCTGAGAAGTACACAGAGGGGGTAAATTCCACATTTACATATTCCATATGTTTTCAGTCTATAAAAACCTAGGGTGTGTCTGCGTTTGGGTGAGAGTCAGAATTGGATGTGAAGCTCTCCCAAGTGTTGAATAATCAGTGCATTTCGCATTAGGGTGTAACATTTACCATGTGGTTAACATCACCAGAACAGAGTTGTATATCTTTACGACAGGGCGGAGTCCCTGGGATATTGTTGTTCTCGGGGTTTTACAGGTCATAGATCAAAGCCCACTTGGGGACCATCTGTTGACCATTTGTTCGTCCTAACTAAGATCACAACCACCTTGTTTATTTTGGGGGTGGTTAAACGGTGTATAAAACCTGTGTCACAAGGGTCTCTCTTGGGACTGTGTTGGGTTGAGTTCAGACTGCACTGAACTGGCCTGGCTAAGGACAAGAGAGGAGTGAACTGCGATCGCCTTGAAATAAACTACTCCAACATCTCCAGCCTTCAGTCTCCTGACTCCATCCTTCTGGGCAAGCAACTAAAGAAACTACAATTGGCGTCACGAACAGGATCCGGAACATCTCTTCAGCTGCTGGCTCGGTGAGTGAGACATCCGGAGAAAAAGAACTTAAGAAACAAAAGCGTAGCACCAGTAAAGGAAAGGAGTCAGTTTATGTTTGTTTTGTCTTGTAAAAGTCCTAGCTAGGCTTTAGGTGAACTCACTTGATTATTTCTTGTCTGAGTATCACATCACCCTGTGAACTGTGTCTTTCCAGGGACAAACCGGTATATTTAGGTGAGCTCACTGAATCTTGTATCGTGAGTATCACAACGGCCTGTGAACTGTGTCTTTCCGGGTCTATATTGCGTACTCATGAGATCATATTAAAATCCAATGTGAGTGAGTCTTCGCGATCTGTGAACTGTGTTTTTCCAGATCAAAACTGCGTGCTCATGAGATCATACCAAAATCTAATGTGAGTGAGTTCTCGCGATCTGCAAACAGTGTTTGTCCAGGTCAAAATTACAGACAGTAGTCTGGGAAGTAGATAGTCATACTACTTCAAGTAGCAGTAACACTACTTCAAAGTGTTCGTTGTGCAGGTTTTGGTACACATAGAGCTTAAACAAAATGTTTTCCTGGTCCAAAAAAAATTCTGCATGTACTGCTGCATCTATGCCTTCACCATATGCTGATAGAGAGGCATTTGAAACTAACTTGAGTCACATGCTAGATAAAATGTGCTCAAAGAAAAAGGCTAAATTGTGTGAGAAATATGGCATTGCTCAGGAATCTGAATGGAGTCAGGAGCAATGTTTCACTGTACTGGCAAAATGTGCAGGGAAAAAAGATTTGGAGGGGTGTGTACAGATATTCCGTCAGTGGCATGCTTTGTTAATGACAGAACAGCAGGAACACATCGCTCGATTAGAACAAGAATGTTCTAAGCATAAAAGAGCAGCCATTAGTGCCCAAAAGACATGTGAGCATACACAACGTTCTCTCACTGTTCTTCAAACTAAAGTTGAAATGCTAGAAAAGCAGGGAAAGAAGTCACATGACCAGCCTACGGTCAGACTTTATCCTTCCCTGAAACAATTCAAGGGAAAAGTTGAGGCACAGTCTTCAGGTGACAGTGACAGTGATGACTCTGTGTTAGATCTCAAGATACTTGAGGCTGCACCAGTGGTGGTGAAACAGAGAAAAGTGAAAGGAGAGAAAGACGTCAAGGTGTCCGTCAAACATGTGGCTTTAAGTCCAGAACAGATAGACCGCATGGCAAAAGAATTCAAACATCCACGCGAAATGGGTATCAGTCCCTTTTTAACGTTTTTTTTTTAATGACAAGGAAAATCAAACTGTACTCCTTGCATCCAAGAGATGTGATATCCATATGTTCTCAGGTGTTAATGCCAGATGAAATAGACAAAATGGAAACATTTTATGAGGCATGTGCTGATGAACTGGAATCTCTAAAAGATGTGGATGACTGTAATGCATGTTTGCTTGTCCAGTTACGGGAAAGTTTGGGTTCTGCTGTCTGTTGGCAAAAAGTGGTGGACTGTCGTCAAAAAAGGAATGAGCCTGTGAGTCAGTATACGCAACGCTTTGCGGAAGTATTTCTGATCCATGGTGGTCAAATAGACTGCAAAACTGTGAAACATGTTTTGGAAGGCAAAGTCGCTGTTGCTCAGTGGGCTGATGGTTTAACCCCAGAGCTGCGAAGAGTTCTGCCTCTGCTGCAGGCTAAATGGCGCAATTCTACTTTGGGTGACCTGGCAGATAGTTTAGCTGGATACGAGAGAGATTCTAATGTGAAATTACACATCTCTGCCGTGTCGCAAACAGCTGCCCAGATATCAAGCAGTCAGAAACCACAAACAAAAAGTTTCTGCAGATATTGTAGGAAAAGTGGACATTGGGAGCGGAACTGCAGACTGAAGCAGGTTCAGGATACAGGTCAGTTAAAGGAGCAGTCTAGCCTGGGGCATGGACCAGTGTCACCAGAGGTCACAGGTCAGCTGCTTAAACTTATTCAGCAAGTAGCCCAGATGAATGCCTCCCCCACCCAGACAGATCCTTTAAACTAGGAATGTCTGCTGTAAAAACATACTTGCAGCCAATTCTACACGAG
>JAMWET010001241.1:330000-337434 GCA_024036415.1 Prochilodus magdalenae | reverse complement strand
CACATTTGCATAGGGCTATCGAACTTATCGCACGCATCGGTTGTGACCTCTTCAAGAAAGCCGTGCATGGCTGACTCGGATGTTGCCGGTGAGGTCTGAACATCTGAACCGGGCGATCTTCACGCGGATACATGCTGATAGATGGTGCTTACCATATCTTGCAAATGAGCATTACGGGGCGCCTACACAGTGATGATGAACAGACGAGAGGTAGAGGAGAGGACAGGTGGAAGCAGGAAAGTATCGCGAGTCAGTGCCAGCCTCGTTCAGGTTGCCGGTCTAGGCACGGCTGCTATGTACGAAGTAGACTGTATCGATGCATTATGTGGGCGCGAAGCTGGTAAGCTGACAATGGCCTTTGGAACGGTTCACTGTCCTGTTTAGTTTTGTAGTTTGGTGCTGGCACAGTTGACACCTGTGTGCGGGCAGCACCTATCAAAACGCGATTAACATACTTGGACCAGCTTGACGGGAATTCTTAGACTTGAATGGTCACATATACGGAGTGAGTAGAAATCGCCACGAAAAGCCACATAACGACTAGTCATGTACAATCACTGACAACATACTTCAATACTCAGGGATACTCTAGTCAGTAGAACTGATCTCTCATGAGGTTGCGGATGGCTCGGCTTGGCGAAAACAGCCACATACATGTGTTCGCTACACGTCAGTAGTAAGCTGTGAATCAGGACGTTGCGCCTCTTTCTCTTGGTGCAGGCGGAGCAACATTACATCACTCATCTGTGCTAAAGAGGTCGTAAATAATAAGTTCATATGGGCATACAGCGGTATACCCTTGCAATGATACATTGTGGGGTATACTGGTCCCCACCAATGTACTGCATACAACGATTATGCACACGTCCCGACATAGTCCTGACTGCGAACACACTGTGCATTACATAACTCAACATAGAAGGCAATGCGCCAGTAACAACAGCACTTGTCATCATATACAAATACACACATCTACACACACAAAACAACAAATACAATCACAACGCACAGTTACGGTGACACACTCACTACACAGCTACAGTCACAAACACTCACATTTAGACCAGTCAGTTTGCCCAACTATTGCACTTCCAGCCACTGACACAACACTCAGTACACTGTCGCAAGCACACTAACGTATAAACACGACAAAGCAGCAGTATAAGCTCACTACGTTAACTACGGCATCATCAGCACTAGCAATCTGAAGCACATAGACACCCACACATCTTGAGTTATGTCCCAGTCGATTGTAACTGCAAACCTACATTGCCCAAACTCCTGGTACTGAGCGTGTTAATCAGTTGCCAAAACCGATCTCGGAGGCAACGGACAAAGTAGCACACGAAGCTACACTAACACATCTACAAACACAGGTGGACTACACGACTGCAGCTTAACACCACTACTGACCCACTATACGAGTGAGCGCATCACTCTGACCATACACACACAAACACAAGATACCACGACTCACACACTAAAACACACGGTTGGGAGTACTGTCTGCTCAGAGTACATCACCTTAGCAGGAATCAATGAAGCATGGAGTGTAAGAAACGCTCTACGCACTAACCTGCGTGGCTCATCGGTAAGAGGCTCAGGCTTGAACAAGCTCATGTCATGTGTTTACTATGTAGATATATACATAGTATCTATCTGATATATAATGTATATGGATATATATCATAATTGTCCTTACAAAACCGCCAAACCGTCAATAATTTTTGTCTGCTCGCGCAACATACACATCATTCATATATTTTCCTTTTCATGGGACAGAACCAAAATAGAAAGAAAATGTGACCACTGTTGATACCATATACCCAAGATACGTCAAGAAGAGGTACAGCTTGTCAGCTAAACACTATCACACACCCTGACATTACTACTCCACACAGCTCATCTACTGATCAACACATCTAACGCACAAGGTGGTAACGAAAGTGAGTACTTCTAAGTGTTCATATTCTTCTGTGTTCATTCAACCACATCAGGAATAGAGTACTACTAAAAACACACACTAAATATTATTATTATTATTACTTAAACAACATGTGATGGGGTGTAGACGTAGCTGACACAAACTACACACATACACTATCAAAAAGTAGTTTTCACAGAATAGTTGCAGCAAAAGCAATACAACAACACACACACTCACGTGAAACACAGCGACACACTACGACAACATTACATTTACACACACACATGACATCTACATCTAGTACTGAACCGCATCACACATAACTACACTCACACTAGCACAACCAACACACACAACACAGACACTATCTGCACACTGTGTTAGTAAACGGGAGGCATCAGGTTCCATACCTATTCATTTACAGGTCTTAAGGGTCTGATTATACGCCATTATGCGATTTAGTGTGGTTAATATGTCTGACGGATAAGATGCTCCGAGGCCAGTGGGTGTCTGATCACTCAACACACACACTAACACAACACACACACACTTTTGCTGTGAGCTTCAAGCTGGACCTCTATGCTCTCTCCTTATGGCCTACACATAGGCAGCACTCACTTACTATGGTGTAGGCACATGGCATAGTCCAGCCTAGACTGGGATCTCACAGACACCGGCATCTCACACCTAAACTACAGACACACACGTTCGCACGAACATTACACACTCACGGCGTACACGAAATACTACACATGATTATGCGCTCAATGGATTCATCCTTTTAGTGCACACACACTACACTATTGGCAGGTATCGCATCACTTACACCGGGCGACACATGCAACAATGCAGGACTACATTAACACCACGTCAACATCGGGCAAAGACTCGCAATGGTGTCATGCCAGAACTGTTCATTCCAAGTGCTCAAAAAGGAATGATAACAGGTCATCTTCAGTGGACAAGTCCCCACACAATAACACATCACAAGCTACACACACTCTTACGTCGTGCAGTTGTGATCTTTTCATAATATGATGATATTTGCCTATGCCTCACACAGTGGTAGACCCTCAATCGCTGCTCGTCAGTCGATCACGCTCATCCTGGTGCTTGGATCCTACTCACATCCTCTAAATCTCTGCTCTTTAATAAGCCACTACGTCTTGCTTTGTCTTATCACGATCCCTCGCTTTCTCATTTCGCAGACGCGTGTTCTATATCCACTCACTGGGCACACTGATGTACTACTAACATCATTCACACCACAAATATCACAGATCCCAGAAGAAAGAAAGAAAGAAAGAGAAACTCGTATCTTTTAAACATTTTCTGCTACAGACCATCACTCATCACTCCTCCTCTTCTCTCTCTCTCTCTCTCTCTCTCTCTCTCGTTCTTTCTTCTTTCTCTCTCCGTATCCTCTCTTCTCACGACATCAACATCTGCTTAGGATCTCCTCTGCTCGAGAATATTCCCATCATTCGTCGACGTTCCCTCTCTCGTCTCGTTGACCGATATGTTTATCTTGTGCTGGTGTGCTTCTCGCTTCGCTTCTCTTGTTTCGTCGTCTTCTTTTTTCTTTTCTCTCTATGTGCTCTAGGGCCCTTTCTCTCCGTGGCATGCGAATCTCTCCTTACAAGGCGGGTAGCCCTTCTTTCCTTCTCTCGTGGGGAGACAGGTGTATGGTGGTTCATCCGCTCTTGCCAGCTATGTTGGGTTGCGTGTTTGCTACAAGAGCTTTAGCTGTAGCTACATTCAACGATATGTACCATTTCTGGCCTCCGGGGAGGTGAGCGGGTGAGTTTGTGATGGATTGTTATTAATCCTCATTCCGGCTGCGAGGCCTGTTGGATGATGGATGAGGTTTTTAGTCCTCGTGTTAACCTTTACCTCCATCCACAGTTAGAGCACTAGCCCAGGCAGCGACGCTGGTTAGGTATCAGCTCAGTGCCCATAACAACCAGCCAGACCAGCATAAAGCCCTCTGACAGCCTGTGCACACAGTCGCGTACCACAGCGCAGCTGACAGGGACGGATAAACTCCATGGCCTGCCTGTAAGCCCAGCTCGAGTGGGTTTGGTATGAAAAGCTTAACTGTAGAGAGACTTATAGCCTCAGATGTTCTTTATAGTGGTGGTGATGGGAACCAGGTGTCTCCATGTCTACAACACATATACAGGCATTTCATCTAATATCTAGAACCACGAGTGAACCTACACGTGTGTCCTGAGTGTGTGTATGTGATGGTGGTGATGATGATTAAACTGTGGAACATCTGAAAACAAGTTTTAAAGGGAGCTTTTAGAGATGGACGTTTGGTTCCATTCACCACCACTGTAAGCAATTCTGGGTACGTTTCTCTGGATAACACTGTTTAGCCCTGGTGGATGCTAGTGTGTTGTTAGGTGGTTGCAAGTGGTGGCAAAGATGTTGCTAAGTGATTGCTATGGTATCCGAAATAGTGGCTAAAGTGTAAGTGTAAGGGGCTACTAGGATGTTGCTAGGCGGTTGCTATGGTAACTCAGGTGGTTGTTAGGGTGCTGCTAGGTGCTTGATATAGTATCCCAGGTGGTTGTTAGGGTGTTGCTAAGCCATTGCTACAGCACCCCAGGTGGTTGCTGGGGTGTTGCTAGGCGGTTGCTATGGTATCTCAGGTGGTTGTTAAACTGGGTGTTGCTAAGTGGTTGATACAGTAGCCCATGTGATGGTAGGGTATTGCTAAGTGGTTGCTATGGTAACTCAGGTGGTTGTTAGGGTGCTGCTAGGTGCTTGATATAGTAACCCATGTGGTTGTTAGGGTGTTGCTAAGGCATTTCTACAGCACCCCAGGTGGTTGCTGGGGTGTTGCTAGGCGGTTTCTATGGTATCTCAGGTGGTTGTTAAACTGCGTGTTGCTGAGTGGTTGATACAGTAGCCCATGTGATATTAGGGTGTTGCTAAGTGTTTGCTATGGTAATCCAGTTGGTTGTTAGGGTGTTGCTAGGTATTTGATATGGTATCCCAGGTGGTTGTTAGGGTGCATCACTGTGATAAGTTAGATGTAAAAACTTTTGCATTCATTCCTGCAGTAAAAAAAATGTTTTTTAATGAAAGCTATATGAAAACTCTGTGTCCGATGAAACCATTCCTGATCAGACCAGAGATTCTGAAGCTGGAACAGTGCCAATATCGTGTCAATAATTATGGGGTAAAAAACATGACATTAAGATCAAATGCTGTTTGTCTGTTCCTCAAGTTCCTCCTGGTGCTCCATGCTGAATCCGTTCACCCAGAGCTGACCTCTGTCCAAATCATGGCCCGCCTACATACCTTTTTCTGAAGTGGGCTGCAGAAGGTGTGACGGGCCCCTGTATTAAGCGATATCGTATGGGCCGATAGTGTTGTGTTGTTTCAGTATTGTCGTGTCAAGTGGTTCTTTACATAACAGATTTGTTGAGGGGGTTTGAAATATTGTTATAGGGCTTCCTGAAATTAAATACGTTCCACGTTCCCCTCAACACGTAGGCCTGTTTCCCTCTCCACAGCTCAAAGAATAGTTTCCTAAAAGATACAATGAGCTTATTATCGCTGGGCCAATCTGCTGCTCGCTGGCATGGGGAAGGGAGGGCAGTATCAGATAGGATGCGTTTAATAAAGATTTCATATGTGCTGCCAGATCCAGAAAGAATGGAGGGACTGGAACAAACGGGGGGGAGCGGGGGGGGGGGGGGGGCTGGCTCTGGGTGTAAGTGTGTGCTTTGTTATCTTTGTGGGGGCAAATGTATTAATAATGTTGCTAATCTGTCTAATAAATACATGCTCCTTCAGGGAAAATGCAGTTTCCTCGAGTCACATACATCAGTGGTCCTAGGAAGAAGGAAAACTTGGTGGCTAGGTTTGACATTGGGAGGCATGCTAATGATTCAAGTTTCACGTTCTGCCATGCATGTGACATCAGCGATGACGGGCCTTATCGCTGTACCTGACTGACCCAATAGCCATGATTGGGGACATTCTGCGAGCAGTGGTGTCCTCCATGAGTCATCCTGTTAGTGCAGCACCATTGGCAGACGGCTGCACCACGCCTGTCTACATGCACACAGACCGTTACCACGACTGTCCTTAACAACACGTCACCCAGTCAACAAAAGACCTCCAGTGGTGTCGTACCAGGACTGTCATGGAGTGACCTCAGAATGGCAAGCGGGTCATCTTCAGTGACGAGTCCCGCCTTTAGTCTTGGTGGAGACCCCCGCACAACGAATCCGTGTTGTGGAGGCAAATCCGTGGTCAGCCACCAAGATGAACGGTTTTTGGTTGTCACGCGTTTCCAGGCAGACCTGGTGTCTACCTCCATACCATCCACCCCTACGCCTGGGGCTACTCCGAAACTGGGCACCATCGTGCAGGAACTGTGTGAGGATTGTTCAATTGTGCATTGGATTTCGATTCCACTCAGGACCACTTCCCATTAGGAAGCCTCTACCTAAACAGCTCCATCCGAGATCGTCTTTCTGGCGTGTTGGGTTACGCAAAACACGGGCGGACCCCCTACGCCATACTGAGAGACTTTTGTATGTGTAGCTCAGTAAATATTGATCATATCAGTCTAAATTTATCATCAGTTATTGATCCTGGTCACCTTTATCTTCCTTCCCAACACCACCGCACTCCCACACCTCCTTCTGGGTGCAGCTGTTCTATTAATGATGAATTGTATTTTGCACTCCTGGATCCCTAAAACAAACAGGTGGGACTTAATATTTTTGAGTTTCTAGTATCTTTCTCAGACGGATTCTTTTTCCCCTGTCAGCATAAGGGTTATCAACATAAGCCCAAACGATTTAACTTTACAGGAGAGGGCAAAAACCTCATTTAATTTAAATGTAAGTGGAAATGGAACCAGACATTTATCCAAGCCATTTCTGTCGGTCTATTCATCCTTTTCACACAGTGTAAACAGCAGCTGCTGTGTTCCAAAGATGCATTAAAGTAAAAAATCAACTAAACTTGAGCAAAAATATGGTTGCTTATGAGTAGGACTGTCCTCAATACCCTTTTTGGGCTCTGGAGCTTCAGCAGTAATCAGCGCTTCACTCCAGGGGGGACCTGTAGAAAATCCTTGTGCACAAAGCACATCTGTAGCTCCGTCCGCTGTAAAATCCAAATGAGGAGTGGCGGGTTTTCCAGGAGCAGAGCCAAAGACTGTGTCTTGCACGGTCAGTACTGGAGAAGCTGTGTTAATTGAGTCTATCTTTGAGTTTCTAATGTAAACAAAAACAAATATCTACCCAACGAATGAAAATCCTGAGAGTCAAATACTCTGATCCACCACTACTTAGGTGCAGACGTCACGGTACTGAACCCCATCAGTCGTGATGTATTGTTGGTGATCCATTAAGATTCTGCAATTTGACTCATGAAAACAAACTCAGGTTCAGCATGTGGACCTGAAGCTTTGTGTGAGCTACCGTGTTTCCTATCACTGTATTGAAGAAGCATCATACTGTCTTTATGGGTGGATG
>JAMWET010001241.1:320000-325000 GCA_024036415.1 Prochilodus magdalenae | reverse complement strand
TTGGGTGGAGCGGCACCGTGTGCCGAGAACGGACCACCACCCAGAAAATAACAGCAGCGCTGCGGTCAAAAACCAGCCCCCATCTACATAGTGGACACTAATACAGTGGTCAGTGAGTGGAAGCACAAGGTAGGTGTTTCTAATAAAGTGGCCAGTGAGCAGAAGTACAAGGTAGGTGTTTCCAGTACAGTGGCCAGTTAGTGGAAGTGCGCTGTAGGTGTTTCTAATAAAGTGGCCAGTGAGTGGAAGCAAAGTGTAGGTGTTTCTGATAAAGTGGCCAGTGAGTGGAAGCACAAGGCAGGTGTTCTAATAAAGTGGCCAGTGAGTGGAAGCACAAGGTAGGTGTTTCTAATAAAGTGGCCAGTTAGTGGAAGTGCACTGTAGGTGTTTCTAATAAAGTGGCCAGTGAGTGGAAGCACAGTGTAGGTGTTTCTGATAAAGTGGCCAGTGAGTGGAAGCACAAGGCGGGTGTTTCTAATAAAGTGGCCAGTGAGTGGAAGCACAGTGTAGGTGTTTCTGATAAAGTGGCCAGTGAGTGGAAGCACAAGGAGGGTGTTTCTAATAAAGTGGCCAGTTAGTGGATGTTCAAGTTAGGTGTTTCTGATAAAGTGGCCAGTGAGTGGAAGCACAAGGAGGGTGTTTCTGATAAAGTGGCCAGTGAGTGAAAGTACAGTGTAGGTGTTTCTGATAAAGTGGCCAGTGAGCGGAAGTACAAGGCAGGTGTTTCTAATAAAGTGGCCAGTGAGTGGATGTTCAAGTTAGGTGTTTCTGATAAAGTGGCCAGTGAGTGGAAGTACAAGGTTGGTGTTTCTAATAAAGTGGCCAGTGAGTGGAAGTATCAGGTGGGTGTTTCTGATAAACTGGCCAATGAGTGGATGTACAAAGTAGGTGTTTCCAATAAAGTGGCCAGTTAGTGGAGGTGCAGGGTAGGTGTTGATGGTCGCACATAAAAAAATCGATCTCAAGTTTAAAATTGTAAGTGAAATTCTGTAAAGTTCTTCTCCACACTGAAGTGTTAGATGAGTGTTAGTGCAGCACTGAAACAGTTCCTCTGGAGTAAACAGAGCAGGTGGTGAGAGAGAAAAGCCAGAGCAGAGGGACGCGCTTCCAGAGCCGAAACAGCCTCTCCGCACTTCAGTAACGACAACTACATCACACACACTTGCTTATGCACTCGCATATACAGAGCCGTGCAGAAATCAGACACCACCCTCCATTTATTTAACATCCAGTCAAAACAGCCCTGAGTTTCCAAACACTGATTAAACCTAGAAAGAAAGTATCTCCTTACAGCAACCTGGAGAAGCTGGCGGACCACCAACACCGCCTTTAAAGACTTTATCTTTAACAGAGAGGAGACATTACAGACACTGCACACAAAGATGCTGCTGGTGACGAACTGACCACCCCAGAGTCCAGACCCTCAACACCACTGAATGTGTTTTGGGCTAACTGAATGGTGAGAAGAAGCTGCTAAACCAACTACTAAGACTGAACTCTGGAGCTGGGTCTCCTGAGAAGAATGGAAGCTGCTACAGAGGACAGTGTTCAGCTGACCTGGTGTGATGTAGAAGTGTGTGTGGAGCTTAACCTTCAACTCCTGTGAGTGTATGTGTGCTGCTGAACGACTCATGTGTGAAATGTCCGGCTGTCGAGTCATCCAACACAACACCTTTCTGCTCAACTGATGCCAGAACCGCATCCAGGGAAAAACTGTCCTGCCAAAATAAAGACATTCCCGTATGCACACGCAAATAGATCTGGGCTCACGTGTTTCCATCTGTCCATTTCACAAGTTTGCAATTAGTGATAGGAAGAAGACCCTCACACACACAGCTCGGTCACCCCTACACCCGGCCAGATACGAGGGCTCCAACAGACAGCTAATAGTGAAATAATCCTGCAGCTATTGAAACGAATAATCGGATTATTCAGATTATGAATCACTGGATTGCTCACCGACTAACTGTGTAGCTATCAGCTTTTACATGTGCTTGAGGTTGTTTTATATCGTCGCTGTCCAATGAAAAACATGTATCTCCATTTTTGTCCACTTTGACTTTTATGCATCATTTGAAAACAGCCACTGCCCTTTACACACTGTGAGATTTGCATGATGAACAGACCAACTGAAATGGCCCAGAAGTGCTCGGAAGGATGTCTGGTTCCATTGACTTACATTAAAATCGAATGAGGTTTTTCTTTGGACAGCAACGATATATATAATATACTGTATATATATATATATATATATATATATATATATATATATATATATATATATATATATATATATATATTAGATTATTTGTTGTAGTAATTTGTTAATTTTAGACCATTAAGTTAAGTTTATCATAGCACTCCTACTACATACAGTGTTACACCTCTAGTATGAAGATGCCTTGTAACAGTGTATCTAGTAGGAGTGATATGATAAATCAACAAATGACTTTTCAGCTAATATTTAAAAATGTAAAATTATATAGTATATATTGATAGTGGACATACAAAGTGGACGCTCCTAATAAAGTGGCAGTTGAGTGAGCGTTGGTGCAAGTGGCAAGTGACAGTTAGTGGCAGTTCAAGACAGGTGGCCAGCGTGTGGAGGATATATATATATATATATATATATATATATATATATATACATATACAATTGCTGTCCAAAGAAAAACAAGTATCTCCAAAATAGCAATTTTATAGGAGAGGCCAAAACCTAACTCTAATGTAAGTCAATGGAACCAGACTTTTTACAAGTGATCTTTGGGTCTTTCTATTGGTCCATTAATTTATTATGAAATTCACATGCAGTGTAAACAGCAGCTCATATGATCAAATGATACATAAAACTAAAAATTGTTAAAAATGTAGATACATGTTTTTCATTTACGGTGATATATATATATATACCCAACTGTATGTTTTAACACATGCTTTTCTTTTATAATACATACGGTAATTAATTTACACAGAACTGGCCACATGGCATCAATCCTAATTACATTACAGTCAGAGTACGGGTCAGGAAAATGGACGGTATGGAATGTGAGACAAATAAAGGAAAGAAGAAGGAGGAAAGAAGAGTGAGTACACAGATCCATAGAAACTAAAGGTAAACTGATCTTTTCTTCCTCCGAGTCTCTCTCACTCTCACTCTCTCTGTCCCCTGAGTGTGCCTCCAGGGTGACCTGTAGAGGCCCAGCTGTCACAGTTTTGATGTCTTAATAAATTTCTCCTCTTGCGCTGTCAGCCGAGAGGCAGGAGATGGATGGAAGAGTCAAAGACCTTCAACCTCGCTCTAGACCACCACCTCCCCCCAACACGAACCCCCTGAAACCCCACAACTCCAGCTCCGGTCTCCGTTCTTCTCCCAGATCAACACCCCACATAGCAGTTACCGAATAATTCATAATAGACACTGGGTCTTTTATTTGAGTAACCGAATAATGCATATCAGCTGCTGAATCATTAATATTACATACTCAATCATTTATAATAGATACTAAACATTAATAGTAGTTATGGGATCATTTACAGTAGATACTGAATACTTTACTGCGGTAACTGAATAATGCAAAGTAGATACTGGACAGTTTATAGTATTTACCAAAAAGACAATAGATATTGATTCATTACAGTCATCACTGAATAATTTACAGTAGACACTGATAATTTATAGTAGCTCATGAAAAATGAACAGCATTTTCCAAAAAAGAATTATAGCAGCTACTGGAAAACTTATAGCGGATACCATATACTTTCCAGCAGTTACTGAATAATTTATAGTAGAAATTTGAATATTCTATATAAAACACTGAATATTTTAGCAGTAATTACATCATTTATAGTAGTTACTGAAAAATTAATAGCATTTTCCAAATTACTTATGGCAGTGACTGGAAACTTTATGGTAGATACCAAATACTTTATTGTAGTAACTGAATAATGCACCTTAGCTGATAAATCGGTTACAGTAGATACTGAATAATTAATAGCTGTCACTAAATAATTTAAACTAGATATAGAATAATTTATAGTAGTTACTGAGCAATTAATAGTAGACACTTAATAATTTGAGCAGCTACTGACTAATTCATAGTAGACACTTAATAATTTTACTGCAGATTCAGGATAATTTACAATCTAAATCAATTTTTCTAAAGCAATTATCGAATAATTTAGTAGTTACTGAATAATATATATATATATATATATGTATATATATATATATATATATATACATATATATATATATATACATATATATATATATATATATATATATATATATATATATATATATATATATATATATATAATTTTATATTTATTATATATTTTAGATTTATGCACGTATGTTTTACAATAAACAAATATTTTAAATTATATGTACTGTACAGAATGTGATCACACAAGCAGCTGAAGATGATGCAACTATGTAATAGGAGCTGTATATGATAATACAATCAAATCAAACTGAGAAAAATCTACTGTAACTACTGAATGAACAGATACAAATCACTTCCACTGCAACAAATGTATTATCGCTGTGCGAAGAAACACATGTATCTACCTGTAGTTTATAATTCATATTATTTTTAATCATTATCATTTTGGGGTTTTTTTTGTTTTTTTTATCATTTGAACTCAGTAGCGTTACATGTGTAAAATATTATTATAAATTGACCAATAGAAACGCTCCAAGATGTCTGGAAATACAGACCCTTTGCATCATCTTACTAGATTTCGTTCACAAAACTGCAACTGCTGTGACATTACCTCGCTATTATGGAAATGCATGCACACATCACATGATTTCATACCCTCATAAGTCATTCTGAAATGACACTACGTGTCACTCTGACCCTGGAAAAACAACACGGACATGCACTCACACACACCCCCACACAAAGGAACATCAAACAGGTCAGGAGAACCGCTCTCCAGAGCTGAGAGGGAATGTGACCTTTCACCTTTGCCCATTAAGATCAGATGTCAAG
>JAMWET010001241.1:165000-315000 GCA_024036415.1 Prochilodus magdalenae | reverse complement strand
GTCCTAATGTCCTCCAACAGTCACTGTAATTCATTTTAACAACCATGATACTACAACTGTGTACTAATACAACTATTTATAACCCAATTTTTTTATTCGTTGGAGTTTACTTGTTAGATATTTGGTTGAGATGGTTGCTGCAGTGCTTGATTGGGTTGGTAAAGCACTTTGCTGTTTGATTGGTTGATTGCTTCATTACATAACTGGCTTTGCTGTTGTTTTGCATTTTGTTAAGCGTTTTTTGGTTTTAGTTGGTTGGTCGTTGGTTACTGGTTGGATGGGTGAATCGTTCAGTGGTTGGTTGATTGTTTCTTTGGGGTTTTACCACTCAGAGAGGTTTGAGAGCCTTACTGATTGGATGGGTTTGGTTTGGTTGCGTAACTGGATGGGTGATTGGTTGTTTATAGGTTCGTTGGTTGATGAGTTGGTTGGTGGTTTGGGGTTTTACATTCAGAGAGGTTTGAGGGTGAGTCTTACTCATTGGATGGTTGATTGGTTTGGTGGTGGGTTTGCTTTGTTGACTGGTTGTTGAGATGTGGTTGTTAGGTTTGGTTGGTTGGTTGAGTTGCATGGTGTTGATTTGGTTGAGAGGGCTTTACCGGTTGGTTGGGGTTATGGGTCAGTAGTTGGTTGATTGTTGGCGGTTGGGTTTTGGTTGGTTGTAGGGATGATTGCTAAGTGGCTTGGTTGGTTAGATGGATTACTGCTTGGTCAGTTTGGCTGGAAGGTACATCGAGATGTCCATAGATTGGTTGGATGGTTGGTTTACTGTTGGGCGTTTGTTTACTGGTTGACTGATTGGTTCATTAAAATGTGTCCTGTTTTTTAGTTTACTGGTGAGTTGGTTGGCTGGAAAGTTTAGTGATTGGTAGATGGTTTGTTTTAATTTGTGGTTAATTCGATTTTTAGTTTTGCTGGTGAATGAGTGGGGGTTACTGGTTTGGTTTGGCTACTTGGTTGGAACGTCTTTGGCTGGTTTGTTGGTTATTTGGATTTGTTGACTGACTGACTGAATCTTATATCGGTTGACTCTTCGTTTGATGGCGAAATCATTGATTGTGAGAACTTTGGTGTTTTTTTTGCTAAAATGGCCAAATTAACATTATAGTTTAATAACGATCCCCTCCAATTATTCACAAAATAGTTTCGCAAATTGAGCAATGAAGAGACAATGACGGTGAAAACCGACCCAGTCTTGTGTGTGTGAGTCATTGTGTGTGTGCAGTTCTACCCTGCCCTGCGAGCACTGAGGGCCAATGGACCGAGGAACTGATAAGGGCCCCAGTCTGCAGATAGCAGTCCAGAAGGAGAAAGGAGCTAATTGGCCGTATTTAGAGCCTGAATGTCCGCCCACCTTTGCTGCCAAAGAGCTGTCACTCAAGCAGGTGATCACAGAGCACGGCCAGCTGAGGAGCACTGAAAGAACTGGGTCACACAGCAACAGCCGGCAGCCGCAGTGATGGAACAGAAGCTTGTTTGCTGGAGTTTAGCAAACTTTAGAGTGTGATCTCCTCACTGGAGAACCAATATTTCTTACCAGCATATTTGGCACACAGAGACAGACCGTCTGGGCCAGTATGGTAGTTGTTGTAATTATTACTAAACTGTATTTAATGCCAAATTACGCTGCTGATATTGTTTTGCATTTTAAAGCAGGTTTATGGTACAGTCCGCTTGTGCAACCTCAGCAGGATGTTAGGGTAAAACTCTAAAGATGGATCATGGATTAATTTCACATTGCCTAATTAATAGAAGAACAAAAGATCAGCTGCCGGTATGCTGTGCACTCCTGCATGAACACAGCCGTTTCCGTGTCCATCTACTCTTAAGGCCCTCGTAGAAAGGTATGCATGAATAGACAGCATAAAAGCAGAGACGACTGAGGGAGCATACTTTATCAGACAGAACCCATTGACCTCCTAGATCTGAAGTCCCTTCTTTCAGAAACACACACACGCACACACAGACCAGTTCACTGTTTCTATGTTGCCAAGTGTGCCCCCCTCACCCCCCCACCCTCTTTTTTTTGGAAGTTGAGGGATAAAGTTTCCCAACAAAGGCCATTTCAGTCTCCCTCCACTATTTACGAAACCTGATGCTTGTCGCATTAACCTAGCTATCCAAATTCACATCAGACAAAGAGAGGAGGGGGGAGGGAGAGAGAGGGAGAGAGGTGAGAGGAAAAAGAGAGATGGGGGCGAGGGAGAGAGAGAGAGGTGAGAAGAAAAAGAGAGAGAGAGAGAGAAAGAGACAAAAAAAGAGAAAAACAGAAGAAATAACAGAATAACAGAGAGGAAAGGAAAAGAGAAAAGGGAAGGGGGAGAGAAAAGGTAAAGAGAAAGGGAATGAAGCAGGTAAAACAGAAAGAGGAGAGTGAGAAAAGAGAAAGAGGAAAGAGACGTGAGAGGAAAAAGAAAAAGAGTGAAAGGAGAAAGGGAGAAAAGAGAAAGAGGAGACAGAAAAAAGAAAGAAGAGCGAGAGAGAAAAAAGAGAAAGAGGAGAGAGAGAAAAGAGAAAGAGGAGAGAGAGAAAAGAGAAAGAGGAGAGAGAGAAAAGAGAAAAAAGGGAGCGAGAGAAAAGAGAAAAAAGGGAGAAAGAGAATGAGGAAAAAGAGAAAAGAGAAAGAGGAGAGAGAGAAAAGAGAAAGAGGACAGAGAGAAAAGAGAGTAAGGAAAGAGAAAAGAGAAAGAGGAAAGAGAAAGAGGAGAGAGAGAAAGGAGAGTAAGGAAAGAGAAAAGACAAAGAGGAAAGAGAAAAAAGAGAGAGAAGGAAGAGAGAAAACAGAGAAAGAGGAGAAAGAGAAAAGAGAATGAGGAGCGAGAGAATAGAAAAAGAAGGGAGAGAGAGAAAAGAGAAAGAAGAGAGAGAAAGGAGAAAGAGGAGAGAGAAAATAGAGAAAGAGGGGAGAGAGAGAATAGAGAAAGAAGGGAGAGAGAGAAAAGAGAAAGAAGAGAGAAAGAGAATAGAGAAAGAAGGGAGAGAGAGAATAGAGAAAGAAGGGAGAGAGAGAAAAGAGAAAGAAGGGAGAGAGAGAAAAGAGAAAGAAGGGAGAGAGAGAATAGAGAAAGAAGGGAGAGAGAGGCAGGTTCTTTACTCACTCCTCCTTCCGTGGGGCTCGCGACCCAGGCCAGTTCTCCCTGCACCAGTCTGGAATCCAGTAACGTGACTGAAAGAAACAGACGGAGAGACAAAGAATGAAGGAGTGCAGGTAGAAGTCTGTGATTGTGATCTGGATCCAGTGTGCCTGACCTACATACAGCGACAGCAGATCACAGAACACCTCTGATTCATAAGCAACAGGGAACAACAGCTCCAAACTCGGTACAAGCGCCCGTGTTACTGAGGAGCCCCGGGATAATAACACACAGCCTGAGGCCCTGACCATCAGATTCATCAGTACTGACCATACCAGTAACAAAGCCACAATGTAATAACACACCATCATCAGAAGAACAGCTCCACCCAGAAGGAGGTGTGGGAGTGCGGGTGTGTTGGGAAGGAAGATAAAGGTGACCAGGATCAATAACTGATGATAAGTTTAGACTGATATGATCAATATTTACTGAGCTACACATACAGAAGTCTGTCTCTCAGTATGGCGTCGGGCCGCCGTGTTTGCTAACCCAACACGCCAGACGTCTCGGTATGGAGCTGTAGAGGTTCCTGATGGAGTCCTGTGATAATCCATCCCATGCAGCTTGAACATCCTTACACAGTTCCTGCAGATGGTGCAGTAGGGGTGGAGGTGGAGGTACACCAGGTCTTCTGGACGTGTGACAGCAAACCGTTCATCTCGCTGCTGACCACGGTGCCTCCACACACGGGTTCGTTGGGCTTCTCCACCAAGACTAAAGCGGGACTCGTCACTGAAGATGACCCGCTGCCATTCTGAGTCACTCCATGACAGTCTGGTACGACACCACTGCAGTCTTTGGTGACGGTGACGTGGTGTTAAGGACAGTCGTGGTAATGGTGTGTAGTCCTGCGTGGTGCAGCCGTCTGATGATGGTGCTGCACTGATGGTGCTGAACAATGATGGCTGTTGGGTCTAACAGGATGACTCGTCACTGCTCGCTGCAACGAGTGCCCTTCTTAGGATGTGCAGCCTATTTGATCCTGATTCCTCTTGGGTTGCAGTATTTGATGGGGTGTATTATTGCTAACCCACGGCTCATTGTAGCCAGTGGCGTGGAAACTGTTTGGAAAGTGCAGATTATACGATTTGGGTTCAGACCACACGTGTGTGGAAGAGGAGATCTTTTATTATCCGGAGCTGTTGAAAGATCAGTGCCGTGTCCGAACCAGGAGTTGCTGATTTCGCAATTATATCTGAATAGTAAAGCAACATGAGCCGGTTCTAGCCATTTAAAGACCTAGATCCCACATTTCACTCATGGGTTATACCCCCCGCCATTCACCCCAAGGTCGGCTTATCATATCCGTGTGGCTTTGTGCTCTTAAACACAATCGGAATTTGTTTGTACACGGCCATTATCCCTTAAACGGGCTGTTTCTGTTACTGTGCCTTCACAGCTGAGCTCCGTTCTGATCTTTCGATGACCAGTCCAGGCTGGAAACCATCCCTAGTCTCAGTGCACATGGGAGCTACAAACCGTTGAATGGTTTTGATGAGATCAGATTGATTTGATCCCACTGATACAAATACCATCTTTGGAACTGTAATCTTCAGTTTGGAGTAGTTTGGTGTCTATTCCTTCAGAGAGAGAAATCTAGTCTTGCATGGCTTGGAATAATGGCCAAGGGACGGTGCAAAGATGGCCGCAAAGTCAAAAGACTTTAGCCATGCCCCCTTATTAACCTCTTGGATTCTCTAAATGTCTCAAAATCACAATTCCAGCATGAAATTCAGACACTATGATGTCATAATTTGGCTGCTTCATCCGCAGTGCTTTGCAACTGAATTATGGCCTCTCAGCTATAACTATACCTCCTGGGATCCCATTGGGTTACCTCCGGGATACCTCAATGGATCCCTCTAGGTTACCTCTGGGATACCTCCTAGGATACCTCTGGGATACCTTCTGGGATACCTCAATGGATCCCTCTGGGTTACCTCTGGGTTACCCCTGGGATACCTCCTGGGATACCTCTGGGAAACCTTCTGGGATCCCTCTGTGTTACGTCTGGGATACCTCTGGTTTACCTCTAGGATCCCTCTGGGATACCTCCTGGGATCCCTCTGTGTTACCTCTGGGATCCCTCTCGGATCCCTCTGGGTTACCTCTGGGATACCTCTGGGATACCTCTCAGATACCTCTAGGATCCCTCTGGGATACCTCTGGGATCCCTCTGGGATAGCTCTGGGTTACCTCTGGAATACCTCTGGTTTACCTCTAGGATCCCTCTGGGATACCCCTGGGTTACCTCTGGTTTACCTCTGGTTTACCTCTAGGATCCCTCTGGGTTACCTCTAGGATCCCTCTGGGATACCTCTGGGATCCCTCTGGGACACCTATGCCTTCAGCCATAACATTTAACAATTGTGAAATGCAACTTTGGCCAACTTCCCCAAGACTTTGGGTAGGAAGAGTGCATTATTCCTGATTTCCCAGACTGAAGACAGAAGAGGAGATGATTACTAAGATCACAGTGAATGTGTGGAAACTGAAGCATCAGAGCCGTAATGGCCCACTGCAGGGGCTAACCAACATGGGACCCCCAAATACCCATTTGGTATCATCCACACTGGCCATTGCATTCTGGTACTGTAGTTCTTGAGTCAAAGGACCATGTTATTGCCCCCTGCTGGGCCGGCATGCTCTTGTAAGCATTCTCGTGTGGATGGAGAGATTTTCCAATACATATGGTATGGAACTGCGTTTTCAGAAATACCAGGATAGAAGTAAAAGGGGCCCTAAAGAACGGAATCAGGGCAGCATTAATAGGTGAGCTGAACTTTACAGCCATTCAAACCTCCAACATACTTCAGATCAACTTTCCTCTCTCTCTTTCGCTCCTCTTTAAGAAAGAACGTGGAAATGAAATAACACTCCTACTGTTACAGTGAAGGTGCCTGTATGAGCCTGTGACCTACCATCACTGCCCCGCTCAGCTGGCGCAGGACTGGTGTTAAAATCCAGACTAATGGTGCCTTTCGTTCTCTTCCTTTCTGAAACTGGTTCTGTATAGCACCAAAACAAGGTTCTTGTATTGTGACAACCTTGTCATCATAACAATCGCAGAACCCTTTTTGGTGCTACGTACGGGGAGCACATTCTCCACATTCACCACCCAGGGAATTGCTTAAGCATGTAGATGGTTCTTTGAGTGTTCATGGTTCTGTATACAGTAGAGCCATTTGTTTTACTAAAGGGCCTTTGGAGAACCAGCTTGTCTAAGATCTCTTACAGTGAGCATGTAGCAACTGTCAGAACCAAACCTTGTATCTCCCATATAGCATCATTACGTTCCTCACTGCCAGTGGAGGTCAATGGAACACGGTTTTATATGCAAGGTTTTTCTTCTGGTCTGCTCGTCATGAGATGTGGCACGGTGTAAACAACAGCTGGTATATAAATATATGTATATATTATATACATATATATATACATATAAGGTATACACATATATATATATATATATATATATATATATATATATATATATATATATATGTGTATATATGTGTATACCTTATATATATATATATATATATATATATATATATATATATATATAGGCTTATTATTTGGGTGCTATGTATATATACACATATATATATACGTATTTATATATATATCAATAATACATATTCCAAATAAGCCTACTATTACTTTATATTAATGCAAATAATATTCTACTATTACTGTATAACTGAGTTGGGTTATAACATAAATATTTATATTTAAAATTAATAAACTTTTTCAGCTGGAAAGTCCCATCCTCTATATCTCCTTCTCTGTCCTTCTCTTCTGAATCTCTTCCCTCTCTCCTCTTTCTAATCTCTCTCATCTTTCTTAAGCAACCAGTAGAGCTTTATTTAAAAATACCATCTCTACCGAATGTTCAGAATGTTCAGAGAAGCAGACTGTATGATGATTATAACACACAGTCATTTTATCCAGCTCAACCCTAAACACCACCTGAACTTTCTATAGTCAGTAAACTGAACTATCTCTCTCTCTCTCTTTCTCTCTCTCAACTCTATCTCTCAATCTCTCCCATCTCTATATCTCCTTCTCTCCTTCTCTCTCTCTCTCCTCTTTCTTAACCCGTTCTATCTCTCAATCTCTCCCATCAATATATCTCCTTCTCTCTCTCTCTCCCTCTCTCTCTCTCTCCTCTTTCTTAACCCGTTCTCTCTCTCAATCTCTCCCATCTCTATATCTCCTTCTCTCTCCCTCTCTCTCTCTCTCCTCTTCTCTTAATCTCTATCTTTTTCTCTCTCTTTCACTCTTTCCCATATGTAAACACATTCTATCTCTCTCTCTCATTTCGATATTTGTGTCTCCATTTCTCTTTCTCTCTCTCATCTTTATATCTCCATCTATCCCTCTCTCAACTCTATCTCTGTATCTCAGCGTAATTTCTTCTCTCAACTATCTTTCTTTGTCTCTCAATCTAACTTTCTTTCTCTTTCTCTATCTCTCTCTCCCATCTCTTTCCCTTTATTTTAACCATCTCTCACTATCTCAACTTGCTCTCTGTCCCTCTCTCAACTCTCTCAGCCTTTCTCTCTGTCTCTCTCCATTATCTCTTTTTGTCTCTCATCCCTCTCTCTCATTTTCTCTATATCTCTCCCAATCTCTCGCTCTCTTTCAACTCTCTCTCTCGCTCTCTCTCTCTCTCTATTTCAACTCTCTTTCTCTCTCAATTCTTTATCCGTCTCTCTCTCTCTCTCTCTCTCTCTCTCTCTCTCTCTCTCTCTTTCAACTCTCTCTCGCTCTCTGTCGCTCTCTCTCTCTTTTAACTCTCTCTCTCTCTCTCTCTCTCTTTCAACTCTCTCTCTCCCTCTCTCTCTCCTGGTTTCTTTACCTTCGTTAGCTGGGTAACTCCTCGGAGCGGAGATTCCGGTAGAAACCCCGAAGAGAAGCGAAGCCACGGTGTAAATAATCCCAGATAGCGGCGCCATCCGTCCCTTCAGCGCTGTCCTGTTACCGTTCCTCTCAGTTCCTCTCTCTCTCTCTCTCTCTCTCTCTCTCTCTCTCTCTCTCTCTCTCTCCTCTAACACCTCCGTCTATTCCTCTCTCTGTCCTCCTCGGAGAGTGAGACCGTTACTAACAGTCTAACTCAGTCCACTCGACTCGCTCTCTGACTGGGAGGGGCGGGGCCTCCTCTGAGTGACGCACCTGCCAATCAAAACCAGATTAAAGAAACTCATTAGCATATCGTGTTCGGAGCTGGGAGGAATCCTCAGGCTGTTGATTTGAATAGACTACGTGAATAATAGTGTGAATATCCACAGAAAAGGGATATACACTTATTACATATAGAATATTCTATAGGTATAAAATACTATATATCTATACGATATTATAACTGTGGTAACGCCACTAACAATGTCCTATTATTTTATGGGTTATGGTGTACATGTGATTGCTGTATTGTGTGAGTATATGTGAATCCTGAATTGCTACAGCTATGAACTAGGACATTAATAATTAGGACATTAATAACTAGGACATTAATAATTAGGGCATTAATAATAAGACAGAAAATAACTATTCTAATAACTAAGAAAGTGTACCTTCACTGTAGACTGACTGTGCTCATCTCATAGTGAAGCGTGGTGTTGTCGCCCCCTAGTGTTCTCTGAGCTGACTCACTTCTGCATGGGCTATACGGGAAACTCACAGATGGCTCTCCTTGGTCGAGCACCCGCAGGAGCTGCACTGAGCGCTTGGGGCACTTTTCTTTAGGTCCCCTCATCCAGCATTCCAGACAAAACGCCAATAATGACAGTCAATATACTGCAGAGGAAGGAATGCATGAAATGTCCTGAGCATTATCAGAAAACGGTTGGCACGGTTTGAGTCTCAGGTGGTCGGCTGATGGGAGCTACAGAGAGACAGAGCAAGCAACAGTCACAGGCAGAAACATCGATTTCCCAGTGGTCACTGATCCTGCTTTTCCCCATCTGTATGACAGTAGCGGTCCAGAGTAGCCTGCACACCCTGAAGTAAGAGTGATGAAAGGGGCACCCTGTGAATTTTTGCCTAGGGCCTGAACAGAAACCCCACAATCACCACTGAACACACTAGCACACTTTCAATATATTGTATTAGATGTAACCATATAGCTATAGCACTGGTGAACAGGCCAAACCAGCACTCTGAAAAAAAAAAAAAATATATATATATATATATATATAGTATATCATATATAATATAGATATATACTATAATATAATATAGATATAGATAAAGATATAGATATAAGTGATAAAATAAATAAGATAAGATAAAGATAAGATAAGATAAAATATATTAAATATATTAAATATTAAATATAAAATATTTTATATATAATATATAATATTGAAATATAAAATGCAGAATCGAGAGAGAGACAGAGGGAAAAAAATAAAAAATAATAAAAATAAAACAATAATATACATTTATACACATTGCCTACAAAAATATTTAAATATAATAAATTACTATAAAAACTGTACAGGGGTTGGACAATGAAACTGAAACACCTGTCATTTTAGTGTGGGAGGTCTCATGGCTAAATTGGACCAGCCTGGTGGCCAATCTTCATTAATTGCACATTGCACCAGTAAGAGCAGAGTGTGAAGGTTCAGTTAGCAGGTAAGAGCACAGTTCTGCTCAAAATACTGCAATGCACACAGCATTATGGGACATACCAGAGTTCAAAAGAGGACAGATTGTTGGTGCACGTCTTGCTGGCGCATCTGTGACCAAGACAGCAAGTCTTTGTGATGTATCAAGAGCCACGGTATCCAGGGTAATGTCAGCATACCACCAAGAAGGACGAACCTCCACCAGCATCACGTAGTGACCTGGCCACTGTCCTGCAAGAAGAATGGCTTAAACTCCCTCTGACCACTGTGCAGGACGCAGTATATGTCATTCCCAAGACCAACTGACGCTGTATTGGCCGCAAAGGAGGCCCTACACCATACTAATAAATGATTGTGGTCTAAAACCAGGTGTTTCAGTTTCATTGTCCAACCCCTGTATATTCTAAACAGACAATAGACAGTTGAGGTAGCAGTTAGTTATTGCACATTCTTTGGATAGCTTATAGAGTTATAATTATTGAACATCAAGAGGGCCTACAGTATATAGTACAATGACCCTACATTAGTATGCTATGCTAATGAGTCACCTTGCGTGGTTGAAGTGGTGCTAACTTCAGGCTCCTGCAGATGGCGCTGCATGAGGACGATGTGGCTATAAATCCCTGTGGGGTGTGAGTAACAGGATCCATAGATTGGGAAGAGGTGCTACAGTGCAGGGAGTGTCTCGTTCCATGTGTGGAAAATGGCTCCAGAGCAGATGTTAATGATTGGCTAAAAGGAGGGACTGAGCATGTGGGCGTGGCCAAAGACCATAGTGTGAAGGAAGTAGCTGAATCTGCAGGTGTATGGAAGCGTACGGTCATACGGGTCTACCAGCAGTGGGAAAATCCCAGTCTACAGGGAATTCTCCTCGGACAGGAAGGCGTCTACCTGCGTGATTGTCTGAACACTGATGCGGCCTACCTCCAGAAACTTGTCCATGTCAGCGTTATTTGCGCTACACATCTGATCCAGCCAATAAGAGTCCTGGGAAGACGTTGATTGTGTTGATTGTGGTTGGAACTGGGCACTGCAGGAAGGTAGCTCTCCAGAACTGGGGTTGAAGACCATTGTTCAGATCATAAAACTTCAACACGGATGATCCAAAAACAAGATGAAAAATATTTGACCAGATGCTAGAAGCAAATACCTGGTGATGTAAATTACGTACAGTGGTAGCTGTAGCAGCATGACTCTGATGATGTCACATGTAATATGATGTTGCAGTTCATAAACGAGACATGGCTGTTTGATTGTTGATTGTAGAGACTCTATATAGTGATGGTGATGGGAACCAGGGCTCACCATGTCTAAAATCTGGAATGATATACGTTCTTTGGGGACTATTTGTCCACACCACATCTTTCATGTATCCCTCTGCCGTGTTTGAATTCAAATAAATGGATTAAAATCAATTTTGTCAAAACATTATGACTAACAAATTATAAATCCATGACTGAGACATCAGCCAGTGTATCAGGCCTAACTGTATCAGAGGCATTAAGCACTTCAGACGTCTGGTTCCTATCACCACCACTGAGAACAATTAAGACCGAGCATTTCACGCTAAACCATTCTCAACTGGTTAACAATGTAAGCTAACTAGCTAAGCTAATGTAGCTAAACTAGCCCGAACAGATTCCTCTTGAACAGCCTCCCGGTGACCGTTGCCTTAAAGTGGCCAGTTGGATTCTTATTAGTCCTGCGAGGGCAGGAATGTTTCTCCTATTGATCTCCTCCCCACACCTGGAAGCTCAAACGCATCCAGATGGTTCTGCCCACAGTGCGTGTCAATCAGACATCACACATTCTCCCCCTCCCCTTTACTCCCTCTCTCCCTTAAAGCTAGCGTCCTGCCCTGAGTGGGAGGAGGTCATCTTTCAGCCCCCGGTGCCCAGTCTGGAGGAGTGTTCTGTGGGCTGAGAGAAGTCAGAGGGCAACCAAACAGAGCAACAAAGGAGCACAGTGCTAGGCTGAGACCTCACACTCACACAGGTTCTGGGTTTGCGTTGGACCAGAACTCCTCAGTTGTGTTTTATTCTCTACACTACTGGAGCCATGTCTCCCAAACTCCAGATCAGATATTGTATTAGATCTGTGTATTTAGAAAATCACTAATGACCTCCAGAAGCCTGTTTTTAGAACCATGCTCGCTGTGCGTTTCACCCCAGCCACCGCTCGCCAGTCTCTCTGTAGGTCACTCGAGGTCATCTTACGGTGGGTAAGGGACATTGGAATGAGGTGGCGCTCATCACGGTCAGTAGAGAGTGGGTTTGGCCCTCTGCCAGTCTGTAGCTGTGTTGTCCTGTGTGTTTGCTGCTGGACCTTGTTCTTATGAACCAGACGCTCACTGTATCTGCCAGTAAAGCTAGAACCCAACCTTCGGTTCCTCAATGAGAACCTGCTGTAGATGTGTGAGTGCTCTCTTATTCATTTCCAGAGCTGTAAGTTGCTGATTCCCATTTAGAAGTGTCTTAAAGTTCAGGCTATGACAACACTGCATGAAGCAAGGCGGTCCGAATGTCCACCGGCCTGGTAACTGAACATGCTGCATCCCTGGTCCTGGAGGCACCCTACCCTCTGCCTTCCCTGCTCCCAACACACCTGCTCTAGGCTGGGTCCAACTCCGCCATGGTCCTCTTTCCCGGCACAGTGGACCTCCTCACAGCCTGTGCCATCACTCTTTAAACTCCTGGGGTGCTGGCAACCAAAGATGGTGAGAGATTCATGATGTTCCTTGATAGCATTGCAGGTCTTGGTGACGGTGACGTGGTGTTAAGGACAGTCGTGGTAACGGTCTGTGTGCATGTAGTCCTGCGTGGTGCAGCCATCTGCCAACGGTGCTGCACTAACAGGATGACACCACTGCTCACTGAACGTCCACCATCATGGCTGTTGGGTCAGGCACAGCGATAAGGCCCCTCCTTGCCAACTTCACATGTGCGGATAAGCATTAACACTTGAATCATTGGCATGTCTCACAATGTCAGACCTGCCCACCAAGTTTCATTCCTGTGGGTTGATTCCTTCAGGGTACAGCTATTCACTGGACGACGAGTGTACAGTTTCACACATTCAGTTGTCGCATGCTGGTGTTCTGACCGTGTGGTCCCTTCACGGGTTAACACCCACTGCCCATAGAGTGTAATCCTGGAAATCTCATCTGATATCTGCTTATCACTACATAAGGTATCAGGCATAACAGGTTCAATCTCACCACGTCAACCCACATACTGTCTCTGAAACACGAGCCTTATCGCACACAGAGTGTGCTCTTTGTTCCTCGCCCTCCTCCACATATCTAATCTCAGTCCATTAGTCGGCCCATTAAAATTCCTTAGTCCAATTTCAGAGGAATCCGTTCGCGTGAATGTGAAGCGATGGCCGCCAGAGAGACCAACTGCTTCCACAATAGAGTCTTTCAGGAGGACGTCCGAGTGTTACTGCTGACCAGCCGCTAGTCCAGTTACACTGAGCTGTTCTGTCACCTGAGATGGACTCGTGTGTCCAGCTCATGCAAATGCCACAGACCTTTAGTAAGGATCTTCAGGGGAACAGGTCTCCAACAGCTTCAGTAGCTTTCGTTTTCCATTTGAATGTGGCGTTGTTTGTTATGATATGGCGAGAGATATATGATATATATTTTGTTGGCGTTTGAACTGAACAGATGTAAGCATAACCACTGGAGCAAGCTATTTACAATGTCTCCGCAAATGTTAAAGCTGCCATGGAATGGAAAACTGTATGTACAGGGGTTGGACAATGAAACTGAAACACCTGGTTTTAGACCACAGTCATTTATTAGTACGGTGTAGGGCCTCCTTTTGCGGCCAGTACAGCTTCAGTTGGTCTTGGGAATGACATATACTGCGTCCTGCACAGTGGTCAGAGGGAGTTTAAGCCATTCTTCTTGCAGGATAGTGGCCAGGTCACTACGTGAAGCTGGTGGAGGTTCGTCCTTCTTGGTGGTATGCTGACATTACCCTGGATACCGTGGCTCTTGATACATCACAAAGACTTGCTGTCTTGGTCACAGATGCGCCAGCAAGACGTGCACCAACAATCTGTCCTCTTTTGAACTCTGGCATGTCACCCATAATGCTGTGTGCATTGCAGTATTTTGAGCAGAACTGTGCTCTTACCTGCTAACTGAACCTTCACACTCTGCTCTTACTGGTGCAATGTGCAATTAATGAAGATTGGCCACCAGGCTGGTCCAATTTAGAGATGAGACCTCCCACACTAAAATGACAGGTGTTTCAGTTTCATTGTCCAACCCCTGTACACTGTCATGGTGCAATAGGAAGAGTTCAGTACATGGAACTGACCGACTGTGGGAATCTGTTGTTCCTTCCAAAAGAGGATGGGAAAACAAGGCGATTCCCAAATATCTAAACTGTTATGTAACAGACCCATTAATATTTACACCCCCAACGTTTACATCCAACCACAACGGAGCTATGAAACCAAAATGGTGGACTATGTGGCGTTCCAGGTTGGGAGGAAATTGATGTCGGCCCTTTTCATTCCCAACTGTCTCGAAGAACCCAACTGTCAGCCGTACATGGTCGATGTTCATCTTTAAGTTGCTTTCTGTTCACCAGCTTCCTAATCCAACGTTAACCTTAATGAACATTAATCCCATTCAACGTTCCACCTTAAAAGCCCTAGCTCATTTTAAAGTGGAACAGAACATTCATAAAACAATCCACCACACTTTTAACACCTTGCACACTTGACTCCAGACAGTTTCCCAAACCTCTATGGACAATATGGAGCGGCTCCTCTCAGCGCTTGACCCTGAAGAGACTGAAGAGAGGAGCAGCTCCACCTTTATTAGCATCATTACAACCCCAACAGCAGCCTGTAAGTAGCAGCCATGCTGTGTGATTGTATCCGTGTGTGCCGGTTGGAGCAGATCATCTTAAACTGAGAGCTCCATAGTGAGGAACTTTAGTCTACTGTGTGTTGGTGTCCAGATGGAGCCAGTAGCTAGTACAGGGAACGTTAGCTGCTAGCATTAGCTTTATGTAACTAGCATAGCGAAGTATAGTATGAGGCCGGAGCTTATTTACACAGAGGCTCATTTTATTTAGTCTATTTCCACATGGTGCGTCTGTGTGATGATCAGTGTCAACCAGCCAATCAGAGAAGAGCTCATCAGATTATTCATGAGCTCACCAAAAAGGGGAATCAGCTCTTGTCAAGTTTAATTCTAGGACCAGATCATAGGGAGTGAATGGGCACAGTGTAGAACCACAAAAGGCACCTCTGTAGAACATCAGAGAACAATTTATAGGAATTACGAGTACAGCCGGCTACTCTGAGCGTAGGAACTGAAGCTGGGAAGACCCAATTCCTCTCGTTATTAGTTTTTTTTATTCTTTGGGTCCAAAATGAAGTGATAGAATCCCCAGTTGAACAGTATGAGGAGCATAGAAGAATACCGGAGCTGAACCAACACAACAGAATGAGATTGACCTGTTATGAGTATTGTGCTACTGTTGTGCTACAACAGTGTAAATTGCATGTATACAATTATCACCGTCATGTTGCATGAAAATCAGTCAATCAGTCAGTTAACCAACCAACCAATCAACCATCTGTCCAGCCAACCAGCCAGACAGCCATCCTACTCTTCATCCATCAATCAACCAATCAACCAGTCAATTAACCAAACAAAAATCAGTATACCTTTAATCATCTGAACACACTTAGAGAACCACAAATCCATCAAGCCCAAGGGGTTCGAAGCAGAGTCACAAAGCAGAGCCATCACTCATTGTTATGTGGGAATAGGCTGTAATGCATCTCCATTCAGAAGCTGGCAGAGGGTCCTTACTCATGGCACCCTTCCCATTAAGCTCATCCAACCTCTCCTTTGGCTCTGGCAAGGGTCCAGAAATCTTCAGAGCTGACCACTCCGAGACCACTGTGGCCACTTCAGTCATTAAGTGCCTTTAGATGGCTGGAGTGCCCACCGACATCAATGCAGGTGTCAGTCATGGTGAGAGCTTTTCAGAATGCCTTCTGTCTCTGTCTCTGTCTCTCTCTCTCTCTCTCTCTCTCTCTCTCTCTCTTCTCTCTCTCTCTCTCTCTCTCCCTCTCTCTCTCTCTCTCTCCCTCTCTCTCTCTCTCTCCCCTCTCTCTCTCTCTCCCCTCTCTCTCTCTCTCTCTCCCTCCCTCCCTCTCCCTCTCTCTCTCTTTCTCTCTCTCCCCCCTCTCTCTCTCTCTCTCTCTCTCTCTTTCTCTCTCTCCCCTCTCTCCCTCTCTCTCTATCTCTCTCTCTCTCTCTCTCTCTCTCTCTCTCTCTCTCTCTCTCTCCCTCTCTCCGTCTCTCTCTCTCTCTTCAGCGGGCCTGTCTGGAGTTCTCTGGAGGGTTTCTGAGGAGATCTGGACTCTGGGAGTGATCTTATTTTCCAGTGTCCTGGTGCTGTAACCTGCTGCTCAGCCCTAGGAGTTCCGTTTTGATCAGTGGGTTTGCTTTGTTCGCCACAAAGGCACAGACTCTAGAAACTTCTATTGAGTGGCATGATAATGTACGCAGAGAAAAACTGAAGACCTGCTTGGAGCACTAAATAAAGGGGTGCCAAAAACTGTGGAACATACAGATTTGAGACGTGAATAAAAATATGAACCAATATTTACTTTATGTTAAAATAATTTTCCCCAGAATAATTATCTAGCACTTTGAAATTTGTTCTTCAAGCCAACCTGATCAATACCTAGAACTTACAGAAGACTGTAAAAGGAACTATCCAAATAATTAATAGGGAAATTTAAATAAATAATTATTAAAAAATGATAAATAATAGAAATTAGTTAATCAGTTTTGGAATGTCCAAAAATAATGAAGCTCTGTGAATAATTCTATAATGACCAGATAATAATTGAAATTAATACCTAGAACATTTCAAAATTACCAATCACATCTCCAGCCAGATGGTTTGACAAAAAAATGCCTCAATAAATACTTCCTTCAGTATAAAGGTAATAATAATAATAATAATAATAATAATAATAATTAAAAAACATAATAAAATAAATAAATAAATAATGATAAATGAATATGTGATCCATAGATGCTTGCATTATTAACAAACTTTTTGGTGGAATAATGTTTAATGTCCATGAAATAGTTTTACGCATAAAGTAAGTATAAATATTTAGTTGAATGACACTTAAACTGGGTCTAACTGAGAATCTGCAGACCATCTAAAATGAAATAATAAAAAAATAATACCAACAATTTTTTTTTATTTTACATAAAATGTTTATTTACCATATACCTCCTTGCCCAAGCCCTTTGACAATAGGATATACATTTACTCAGATCAAAAAGAGCCCTGATATAAATAGGGCAAAACCAGACGGTAACATTTCTTACGAACCCTGTAATCATAATGCTCTAGAAATGCATTTATGAGGCATCATATAGCATACATAACACCGTGGAATAAGCTTGTTGAGCGTTTCTTAAGTTGTTACAATGACATGCATGATACCAAATAATGCAATAAGGCATAGCATGCAACTTTATAATGTCAGGCTTCATAACACCTTATAACATCTGCCCGTAAGACCACTGTAGACACTACTGCTGGAATCACCATCTAATGCAACACTTAACGAAGTTTCATAATATAATACTGTATAAACTGTATAATAAAGTTAAACTGAATTATGCCAGGCCTTTTTGGGCTTTAAAGTTGAAGGGTTTTTTTTAAGTATTTAAAAAGTTTAATAGATTTCATTTCAGTACATTAGACTTCATAGAGCATTATAACAGGTCTTTACACTTTCTAAGTAAGGTGAGATTGTCTAACTAGTCATACGGGACATACAGTGTGAATAAGCTGCTCTACCAAATTCATATCTTGAATAAGCAAAGTTGGTTTTACAGCATTCATGGTTATAATGGCCCTATGAACATATATCATAGCGCATTATGAAACCTGACATTATGAAGCTGCTTACTCTTCCTTAATAAAGTGTTTTGCATGTAATTAGAACTAATGGTAAGTAGTTGCAAGCAATTGCCTGGTAATATAAGGTATTATGTACGCCTTATAACACCTTATAAATGCATTTACAGCATTTTGAGTACAGGCATCATAGGAAGGGATTAACGGAAACACCCAGTAATACGTTCAAATCAAGCACCATATAAAGAGAAAAGTCAGAGTACACTGTTTTGGATCTTCTACCATGTCAGTTGAATCTTCTACATACAGTGGTCAGTAGATACTGTGGGTTGAAGGAGATCGTAGGCTGTCTCCGTATGTAAACAGATCAGAATGATATAACATGTCAGTGATGTAACAGCACATACATACACCACTGCTCGGAGGCTAGTCCAGCTACAAATGACTGTAAACTTTTAGAGGAAAATCCCTTTGAAGAATACTGCCCCCTGGTGACGAAATGCGGTGAAGGGTGCGCTAAATTGCTTGCAAGATATGAGTAATGCCTGAAAAGTGATATATAAAATTAATAATATTACCATTACAATACATTTTGGGCAGTTGTGGGCTGGAGGTTAGGGAACCAGCCTTGTGACCGGAGAGTCGCCGGTTCGAGTCCCTGAACTGACAGTAACGACTGAGGTGCCCTTGAGCAAGCCACCTAACCCCCAACTGCTCCCTGGGCGCCATGGATAGGGCTCGGGGTAAGTGTGCTTACTGCCCCCTAGTGTGTGTGTTCAGTAGTGAGTGTGTATGTGGGTGTTTCACTTCACGGATGGGTTAAATGCGGAGACTTGTACATTTCCCCACTGTGGGATCAATAAGAGATTCAAATATTTAATATGTTTTGGGTTTTTTTAGAATATGAGTGGCAACAAACCCTAAATGGTCATTTTTGAGCATGAGCATCCTCACCCTTCCACAGAGAGAGAAGCCAAGTGTGCTTTCTTGGACTGGGAAACCAATCCCCTCATGATGACAGAGCCAGCAAATGCATTGACCGTGTTCTCTAACAAAGAGTCAGATGTCCGCAAGTTCCGCAAATATTTAGTATTGACAAATAGTGGAAACTACTTGTATCTACTGGCTTGCGTCATTTCAAATCAGATTAATTTTGAAGATGGTCCAATCTATAAGAGAGTTATGCGCCCATATGATGTGCAGTGGAAGCTAAGGCTTGCTTTGTAATTAATTAAAAAAAAAGTCTTCAGCTGACTTGCTGAAATATCTATAACGTTTTCATGGCTGTAATTTGACCTACTTGCAATGGCTAGACGAATCAAAACAATGCTATATCACTGTTTTGAAATGTCAGGGCATCTTACTCATTTGCTGAAAAACATCTGTATTCAAAATGGCAAAATCTACAGTACTATGTAGCATGTACTGCACTCTGTATACGCCCCCTGTGTGTGGTATACAGTACAGTAACAAGTTCTGACCTACAGTGTAGTATACTAATACAGTCACATGACCAGTGACTTCACATGTACCTCAGAGCTGTTATTACTGTATCCACTGTTTAGAGCTAGCTGCTGCTAACGCTGCTCAGTTCACCTGAGATACGGTTAGCCTAGCGGTTAGCGACCCTTGGCTATTTCACTCTAAAACTGACCCTCTAAAGCGAGTTCATCTTTTATTCATCTTCAGACCTGTATATTTTACTTTCTGAGGCTCATTCTGATGAACACACCCCCCGCTACCATCACTACACCCACATTTACCTCAGAGCTGTTATTACTGTATCCACTGTTTGGAGCTAGCTGCTGCTAACACTGCTCAGTTCACCTGAGATACGGTTAGCCTAGCGGTTAGCCAGCCTCGGCTATTCCACTCTAAAACTGATCCTCTAAAGCGAGTTAATCTTTTATTAATCTTCAGACCTGTATATTTAACTTTCTGAGGCTCATTCTAAAGATGAGTGGGCTGCGCTTTGTGTCGCTGTTGTTACCTGCCGCCATGTTTTTTGACCGAATGATGGGATGGGATGCATAATGGGATGGAGAACACTAAGAAGATATATTAGAAACTCTGACTGGAGTAGAACACCATACAGCTATACTGAATGTTTAACACGGCCACCGTACCAGCTGTGGTAAGTTAAGGTAAATGAGCCTCATGAGTCAAATGACACAGGTTAGAGAACACAGACAATGTCACAGAGTCCAAACATACACTGTCCTGTTGTCCTGCTATTATTTCATTTGCCAACATACAGTATATTGCACTGAATGCTCTTCAACGGTCATGTCAGAAGACCTTTCATTTTGTCCTGTGTAGGTGTCTTCTATAATCTGCAAAGAGACAACAAAACAGGAACCACAATTAGATGCTGAAGTAACAACTTTTCCACATGGACTCGTTTTAAAAACATAAAGTCAGTCAAATATGTTCACATCTCTCAGACTGACTCCAAATAAATAAAAAAAAGAAAAAGCACCGACTTTAAACCCACCATCCAGTAAAATCCAGAGCTCTAATCTAACACCAGTTACTAAATTACTCACCTAACTGGGTGGAATGGATGACATTGATGAGTCAGATGGGAGCTTGTTAACTGACTAGCATTTAGAGGGCTGACCTGATATTGTTGGTGACTGAACATTTTAAATAGTTCGTCTTGAAAGGTGGAATAATAGGTGTCCGTCCAGGTACTGTACCGGACGGAGGACTGGGAATTGAAAAACTGGACTGGTGGGCCTAAAAACAGACATGTGGCCACCCTAGAGAGGAGGTAGCATTAGTTCAGCTAGCATGCTGTCTGTTCTCCTCACTACAGGACAGGTTCTAACAGAATCAGGAACAAAGTCGAGTGTCAGATGTTGGAGAGACAGAAAACCAAAGCTAAACTCGTGATCTGTGGTGTTTGGAGCTGTAGCATCTTAGCTAAGCTAAGGTTAGCCAGTTCCTCTGTCCTAGCTAACTAAAGAGATCCACACACCCCAGTAAAGGATTGATTCTAATCGTTATTCAATTCTAACTAAGTGCTGACCATCAACTAAAACTTCTAACAGTGAGTCTGACAGCAAAGCTGACTGATTGATACCAGACTGCAAAATTACGTTTTAATCAGTACCATGCTAGGCTAAGCTAATATGCTACTTCCCACAGCAATACAGGTTCTGTTAGCAAACATGCCCTTTATAGACAAGACAGCCATTTATAGAATAGAGACTCATATATGTGTGAAGCTACTACAGTTAGCCAAGCTGTCGTGTGGTTCTTTAGTATTTCCTCATGAGTCTGCGGCAGTGCGGAATAGCATACGGTCCTAAAAACGATTTAGCTCGACAGTGGAAAAGAGGTCCATCACAATAATAAGTTCCATTTTTACTGTTGTACTATTACAAATAACCTAGAAATGGCTTTGAAACTAAAAACTAAAGTTTTGTAAATTAAGAAATATATATATGGTCAGTTAATGTGTCCCGTACAGAGTGTTTACAACCTACCTATTGCACAAAATTTGATACAACAAACCTTAATTAGTATATCATATTATTGCTGGTCTGTGCAAACCCTGTATCTTCAATAAAGTAACTTGACAGGAGAAGGAAAAAACACTATTAAGATTTAATGGGTAGTTAAAGGGTGATATATATAGCACGATTACTGATCTATTGCACAGATATTTTAAAGATATTTCACAGTTACGTTCACCAGGTACACAGATAATCTGGCAGTCACCTACTATACTGAGGGTATAGGGAGTCAGCATGCATCCGTTACAGTGATGTTGGCAGACAGTACGAAATGTAAACAGCGATTTATAAGAGATTATAAAACTAATTCTTTAAGGTTCAGTTGTAAGGGGTCAGCCTGTGCTGCCGGCCACCAGCAGAGGGCGACGGCAACTAGGCACTGGTAATCCAGGGAACTCAAAATCCCAAAGTTCCCAGGGGTGATCAGGGCCAGTCAGCCTCACCAGACCATACCAGATATAAGGGTGTGGCATGCAACACTGTTTTGTCAGACTTTTGATTCAGCGTGGCCGGTAAGGTACTGGTGCTGCCAGAAGGGAAAGGGAAAGGGAAAGTTAGAGGCAAAGGCAAAGAAAGGAAAAGAAGAAAGGAAATAAAGAAAATGGAAAAAGGAAACATAAAGAAAAGGGGAGAGAAAAGAGAAAGGCTTAAAGCGTGTGGCTGACTGCAAGAGAGGGGGCGCTGCTTCCTTCTGACTGGGCCAGCGAGTCTGGCTGTCCACTAAGGACCAGGTGGAGTCCAAAAAGCTGGCACCATGATTTGTGGGGCTATTTAAGGTGGAAAGGTGCATCAACCCAATGGCCTACTGCTTATGCCCTCCACCGTCCATGCGGACTCGCCCCACATTCCATGTTTCACGCTTCCATCCCTTTCTTTGTGGGACAGGGATTCATCAGACCCGACCTCCCGCGCCTCGTCTCATTGCGGCTCCCCGGCGTACACAGTCTGCTGCCTCCTTGACTGCTGTAGAATGCAGGGTGGGACCCAGTACCTGATGGACTAGGAGGGTTACAGACCTGAGGAGCAGTCATGGGTCCCTGCATCAACATTCTGGACACAGAGCTCATGTGTGAGTACCGGCGTGCCGCAGGTTTTGGGACTTCTGGTGTCGTCCCTAGGGGAGGGGGTTCTGTAAAGGGTCAGTCTGTGATGCCGGCCACCAGCAGAGGGCGACGGTGACGAGGCAGTGATAATACAGGGAACTCAAAATCCCACAGTTCCCAGGGGTAATCAGTGCCAGTCAGGCTCACCTGGTGGTACAGGATTTAAGGGTGTGGCAAAGCAACAATGCTGGTAAGGTAGACAAGAAAGGAAAGGAAGGGAAAGGAAGGGAAGGGAAAGGAAAGGAAAGGAAAGGAAAGGAAAGGAAAGGAAAGGAAAGGAAAAGAAAGGAAAGGAAAGGAAAGGAAAAACGGAAGGAAAAAGTTACATTACAGTGTACACCTCGTATAAATAAAACACTTTTGGTTCTCTGGGTTTACCTTATACACGCTCCCCACAGGGCTTCCCCTCTGCACTTGGCTCCCCTGACTGTCCCATGAGAGCAATAGAATGTATTCGTTCAGTATTTTAAATTGTACATAGATGTCTCTGATGTTCCAGGTAGAAGGTATGTGACTGAAAAATCTCCATATACAGTTTTACCAGCCAAATTATAATCAATATTTGGGCCTACCTGTTTCCCAATATATAAACATGCATGCCCAAACTTCGCCATATCACTGTATATATACCTAAATGTCTTATTTATACGCCTGGGTCCTGGTACGCCTCGTAACAGCTATTGTGAGGCTGTTGAAGCAGTAGGGTGTGGTAAATCTATGTCGTTCACTGACAATTAATATGGCACATTATGTGAACAGCAAGAAGCCAGCTCTGTGAAAATTCCATAGTTTTTCAGTAACTACCATAAATCATCCAGTAGCTGAACATATTAAACATATCACAAGTTTACAGTCAGACCAATTAACCCCACTTACTTTAATTTTTCCAGTCTGAAGTCTTTATTCTCCTGAAGAACTTTGAGATGGTCCCTTCCTAAATTTCCTGGTTTGTTCCCGGTCAGTTCCAGCTCTCTCAAATGTGATGGGTTGAGACGGAGAGCCAGGGCCAGTGCAGCACACCCTTCTTCTGAGACAGCACACTGTGATAGACTTCAGGGGCAGTCATTTAGTTAGACATGGCTCAGCAGACACGGGCAGTGAGTATACAGCACTGTATATTACAATCTATGATGAAAGTTACAGTGTAATTCTTATCCCCCCCCCACTCCTCCAGGCTTTGCGGTCTACTCTAAGGTTATATGAAGGGGTTAACCAGGAATGACTAGTCAAACAGGATGATTTCACCTTGGTTACTTTGGGTCACTAAGTTAATATTTACCTGAGTTTCTCCAGCTTGCAGTGCGGCTGTTTCAGGAAGCCAGCAATGATCCTTACCCCGGAGTCTCTGAGCAAGTTTAAGTTCAGGCACAGCTCACTCAGGGGAGAGACTTTTGATTTCAGAGCCTCACACAGTGAACCACAGCTGATCTCTGTAAGGTCACAGCCCGCCAAACTGAGAAAGAGAAAGACGTATAGTTTTTAATAAGGTTAAATTAAGGTTAACTTTCATAGCATACCCATTAGACTTTCGTAACCCCATCTATCTATCTATCTATCTATCTATCTATCTATCTATCTATCTATCTATCTATCTATCTATCTATCTATCTATCTATCTATCTAAATACATGGAAATAAACATATGCAACATATAAACACAAAAGGTACACACTGCTGTTGTTGATTAGCAGAAATGGAATGTAAATTCTCAAAAACAAATTTTCACCTTTATTTCACAGATTTGCATTTAATGGTAATTAGTGTTGTTATTATTACCATAAAATATTGTACATAGAATAATTAGTTGAGTAGTGAAGCAGGGAATTATATTAAAAAGGTAATTTTACTGTAATTTTACTAAAGGGCACTCTGGTGTTTACCTTTTTTCAAGGTGCAATAAAACATTTATTACTATGGATAAAAAATGCATTGATAGATTGCTATGCATTGATTTGAAATAATTACAATAAGCTGTAGTGGAGAATAATTCTCGGTATAGTCCAGAATACATGTACAACGCATCTTGGTAAGGAATATAGTTCCTCACTGTTACTGGTTGGTGATTTACTTCATGTAATTATTCTGTCAATACATTTAAAAAAATTTTTTTTCATAATTTAAAAGATGTTCTTGCCCTTTTGCCACCTGCCTCGATTCACCACTGCTCCCACAATTCCCACCGTCTAGTACAACTCTGATGCTAAGTTTATCACTGGCACTACTGAGGAGATTGAGTTTGGTCATCCCTCAAAAGCGCTCAGCAAGGACGACGTAAACAACTGGCTTGTCACAATAATTTTTCTGTTGGAGCTCCTTGTGTCTTTAAGCTCCACCTACTGATGAGCCCTGTGCACTCTCAGTGGTCAGCACACCCACTGTGTTGACCTGCTACAAGTTCCATCCATACCCCGTTGTGGCTATTCTTGCAATGATGTGGGTCCTGCCATATGAGTTTGAGCCAGAGCTGAACTAAGGCAGAAGGCAGTTTGTAGACCCACTTTCATAAGCTGGACTGGTGTAGGAGTAGGCAACTGAGAGAAGTGGTTTCAGTGGGAGAGAGTTTCTCACTCTGGCGTGTATTTTGAGGTTTAGAATGTATGGCAGAATGATTACATGCACTAACAGCTACAACACTCCACATCTCCACCTTCATCTGATGCCCCTAAGCCCTTAAGGCTACAGCGATGTCCAGGAATTTCCTGACTCATCCATGAATGTTACTGTTCAGAAAGTATACACTATATTGCCACAAGTATTTACTCCCCCATCCAAACCATTGAATTCAGGTGTTCCAATCACTTCCATGACCACAGGCATCTAAAACCGAGCACCTAGACATGCAGACTGCTCCTACAGACATTAGTGAGAGAATGGGTCGCTTACAGGAGCTCAGGGAATTACAGTGTGGTACCGTGATAGGATGACACCTGTGCTACAAGTCCAGTCGTGAAATTCCCTCCCTACTAAATATTCCACAGTCCACTGTCAGTGGGATTAGAACACAGTGGGAGTGATCGGGAACGACAGCAACTCAGCCACAAAGTGGTAGGCCATGTACACTGACAGAGCGGGGTTGGCGGATGCTGAGGGTCCTAGGTCACAGAGGTCACCAACTTTCTACAGAGTCCATCACTACAGACCTCCAAACTCCATGTGGCCTTCAGATCAGCTCAGGAACAGTGTGTAGAGCTTCATGGAATGGGTTTCCATGGCCGAGCAGCTGCATCCAAGCTTTATATCACCAAGCGCAATGTAATGCATGGACTCTACAGCAGTGGAGACATGTTATTTGAAGGGACGAATAAGAATGGGATGCCCCTCAAGTTCATATGCATGTGAACGCAGACGAGCAAATACCTTTGGCAGTATAGTGTATATGCAGTTAATGGCACTGGTGCACATTCGAGGACAATATGAATGAGATGAGCCCCACCTAAGACTCCTGAGCTTTGAGTGAGGATTCCTCAGTCCTACAGAGAGCTGCTTCACTCCAGAATCCCGAAGAGCATTTTTACTCAAATCCAGCTCGGTCAAACTGGTATTGCTTTTCAGTGCCGCAGACAGGGCTGAACAGCTCTTCCCTGTTAGTTCACAGCCACACAGCCTGAAATACACATTTGTTTACGGTTACAAGCATGTACTCGGTTTATTCAGGTAGGTGGTGGTGTAGGTCTGCACAGAAGGAGGACACATACTTTAATTTCTCCAGCCTGCAGCTCGGATTCCGCAGAACATCCGAGAAAAATTTCATTCCGTAATCTCCAAACTCGTTGAAGCTCAGGTCGAGCTCTCTCAGGTGCAGAGGGTTTATGTTCAGAGCTGAGGCCAGCAAGCTGCAGTCTTTTGCGTTGATCTCACACTCAGACAAGCTGTAAAATAAAAGGATGGTAAGAGGAAAGTTTATATCAATACCTCTTATGGATGATGTCACACCTCCCGATTTTCCCTTCGTGATCTTATTTCAACTCCACTCTTACTTCAACTCCCAGGAGTCACTGGTGTCTGACATCACTGTCACATGTCCCACAGTCACCAATCAAGAATGAGTCTACAGATCACTCTCCTGCACTATTTACTGCACACTGTATACCCCTGTGTGTAGTATATCGTACAGTACCAAGTTCTGACCTACAGTGTAGTATACTAATACAGTCACATGAACAGTGACCTCACATTTACCTCAGAGCTGTTATTACTGTATCCACTGTTCAGAGCTAGCTGCTGCTAACGCTGCTCAGTTCACCTGAGATGCGGTTAGTCTAGCGGTTAGCTCCCCTCGGCTATTCCACTCTAAAACTGATCCTCTAAAGTGAGTTCATCTTTTATTAATCTTCAGACCTGTATATTTAACTTTCTGAGGCTCATTCTGATGAACACACACCCCACTACAATCACTACACCCACATTTACCTCAGAGCTGTTATTACTGTATCACTGTTTAGAGCTAGCTGCTGCTAGTGCTGCTCAGTCCACCTGAGATACGGTTAGCCTAGCTGTTAGCTCTCAGCTATTTCACTTTAAAACTGATCCTCTAAAGCGAGTTCATCTTTTATTAATCTTCAGACCTGTATATTTAACTTTCTGAGGCTCATTCTGATGAACACACACCCCACTACAATCACTTCTGCGTTTAGCTCCCCAGTGTTACTTGCCGCCATTTTCTCTGGCTAAAGCAGGCTGAGAGCTGGTGAGGTGATGGTGCATGATGGGATACAGAACACCATGAGGATGGCTCCACCTGTATACTAGAAACTCTGACTGGAGTAGAACACCATCTGGGGATCTCTAGTGCATTACAGATCTACAGTTTGGACACATACTACATTCTACTGACTACTGTTAGTCAGATTTAGTGCACGAGTAGTATGTAGTTGCCAGTTCTATCATGGCAGGCATTGCCAGCTTCTTGTTTGCATACTTAGCATACTTTTCTCGTTGACTGTTTTTTTTCCGTGTTACTTACTCTAGTCTCTCCAGTTTGCAGTGTGGACTCTTGAAACCTTCAGAAAGGATTTGTGTCCCCGACCCATGCATTTTGTTACCACTGAGTTTTAGTTCTTTAAGAGTGGAAGATTTCGAGCTGAGAGCTAAAGCCAGAGCTTGAAAACCTTTAGCGGTGAGATCACAGTTCCTGGCCCTGGAAGATATAACACAACACATTACATAAAATCATAAAGAGTTTCTAAACAACAACATATGGTATTAAAAAGGGTCATGAGACACTACATAATATCATCAATGAATATGGATTCAGAGAATCCAGAGAAATCTCTGTATGCAAGGAACAAAGCCCAAAATCAGTACTGGATGGTTGGGATACTCAGGCCCTGATTCTTTAGTGGAAATCAGTGCAGGGGATTAGGAACACTTCCAAAACCATCAACTGTTGGAAGTTATCCAAACATGCTACTACAAATGGGTTTTGGACCATAGGTTTCCCAGGTGTCTTTTTGAACTGTAAGACATGAAAACTAATGATATATAACAACAGATCACACAGTTAAAGAGAGTCACTGCTGCCTACACAAGGCCCATTTCAGGTGGACAGAGGTGAAGTGGAATAGTGTGATGAAACACCACACCCCACTGCACAAACATGTAGTTGAATTTGACGTTTCTGGAACCCGTTTTTTATCTGGAACATGCTGAACTATATAAATGGGTTTTTGGAACATGCTGAACTATATATGGGTTTTGGAGTAACATAGGTTCCAGACAATGTCTTTTTGAGAGAAATTAGCAAGACAATGCCAAACCACATTCTGCATGTATAACAACAGCATCACTCCACAGTCAAAGAGTCCGGGGGCTAAACTGACCTACCTGCGGTCCAGACCGGTCATCCATTAAAAACACTGACTGGTTACCTTTAGGAAATGAGCAGCTGAAATTCTAGCAAGTTCAAGCAAGAATGGAACATTTTACTCTCCAAACTACACTTTCCAAATCTCCCCAGTTCAACATCCAAGTAAATATTGACATTAAAGGTGGAATTTCAATTATTTGCACGTCATACCATATTTCTATTTCGCACAACATCCCAACTTTTCTGGAAGTGTTTTTGGTTTTAGTCAAACACAGAAACTTACTCAGCAATTCTTGAGGCCTTCACGACAGGAAGCATTCTAGAAAGACACTCGTCTGCGTTGTTCAGGCTGTACTTCCGCAGGTCAAAGACCTCGACTTCCCTCTCTGAGGTCAGCAACACAAAAACCAGAGCTGACCACTGAGCCGGGGAGAGTTTAGTCTTCGAGAGCCGTCCAGCACTTAGTAAGGTTTGTATCTCGTCCTGTAGGGAAGAGTCGTTAAGCTCGTTCAGGCAGTGAAAGAGGTTGATGTACTTCTCTGGTGAGAGGCTCATCCTGAGGCGAATCTTTATGTAATCGATTGTCTTTTCGGCATTTTGGGAACCATGCGCTGACACCTTTGGCAGCAGCATTTGTAGGAGAGATTGGTTGTTTTCCTGGGACAGGCCAAGAAGGAAGCGGACAAACAGGTCAAAGTGACCGTTTTTGCTTTTCAAGGCTTTGTCTACGGCACTCTGTTGAAGTTCAGAGATGGATGAACATAAAAACGTGGGAGCGATCTTTGTTGGGTTCCACTCGCTGAGCACCGTTTGGTTACCTTTACCAAAGGCCACGTACGTGTACAAAGCGGCAAGGTGCTCTTGAATGCTCAGGTGCACAAAGCAGAACACCTTCCCCTGCCCAAGATATAGCTCAGATTCCTCTCTGAAGATCTGTGTGCACACGCCTGAGTATACCACTGCATCCTTGACATCGATTTGGCACTCCTTCAAGTCTTCCTCGTAGAAGATCAGGTTACCTTTTATCAGCTGTTTGAAGGCGAGCTGGCCGAGCTTGAAAATCATCTCTCTGTCAACGTGCTCAGTCTGATCGTACTTCTCTTTTCTGAAGCATGCTTGGATGATGAGGAAATGTGTGTACATTTGGGTCAAGGTCTTGGGTATCGTTGTACCTTCGGCATCTTTCAACATCCTCTCAAGAACAGTGGCCGAAATCCAACAGAACACCGGGATGTGGCACATGATGTAGAGGCTCCTTGAAGATTTCAAGTGTGCGACGGTTCGGTCGGCCAGGCTTTGGTCACTGATCCTCTTCTTGAAGTATTCTTCTTTCTGAGGGTCGTTGAACCCCCGGATCTCTGTGACTTGACTAATGAATTCAATGGGAATCTGGCTCGCCGCAGCTGGCCGGGAGGTTATCCAGATTTTCGAAGAGGGAATCAGATTCCCCTTGATGAGGTTTATCAACAGGACCTCCACTGTGGTCTTCTTAGTTGGGTCTTTTAGAACTGCTTCAGTGTTAAAACTCAAAGACAAACGAAGTTCATCCAAGCCATCAAAGATGAATACGATACTGTGACCAGCAATGCGGGTAAACTTCATTCCTGTGACTTGCGGAAAGAAATGTTGAACAAGACCTTCCAGACTGAAAAGCTGGGTATTGATCAAGTTCAGCTCCCTGAAAGGAAGTGGAAATATGAAGTGGACGTCCTGATTCGCTTCGCCTTCAACCCAGTCCATGATGAACTTCTGCACGGAGACCGTTTTTCCGATGCCAGCCACTCCCTTTGTTAGCACGGTTTTGATCTTTGCGTCTTGTCCAGGTAAAGGTTTGAAGATATCCTTGCATTTGATTGGCGTCTCATCCGACAGCGACTGTGTCCTGGCCGTCATCTCAATCTGTCTCACCTCATGTTCATTATTGACCTCTCCACCTCCTCCCTCGGTAATGTAGAGCTCCGTGTAGATCTCCTTGAGGAGCGTTGAATGTCCATGATTCTGTAGTCCATCAGATAATCTCTGAAACCTAGCCTTCAGGGTGGCTTTGTATTTCTCATATGATTGATGGCCAGTTAACGATGACCTAGGAAATTGCCATGATTGAAGCATACAGATCGTTAATAATTAGCACAGCAACACATTTTATTAATGAGAATGTGAATTCATAAAGATCTATGAGGCATTAATAATGTTTCATAATGCTTGACATAAGTCTTTGGAACTAATCACACACACTGGTATAAACACCGCCATGTAAGGCTTCATAGTGCAAAGTGCCATAGTATGGCCAGATGTTTCGATTTTTTTCCATTTCCTAATATTATTGTTGAGACCCCCATCATAAAGCTTATTACATCCACCCACTCACGTAAATTAATGAATGAATGAAGCTGATCATTAACATCCCTTTCCTTAAAGCCTATAAACAAGGCCTTTAAGTGTTCTTTAGATGTCATGCAAAATCATTTTCATTTTTCTGTTACTGTTCATGTCTCTGCTCTTAGTTACTGGTATTATGCTTTATGGGACTAGTTTCACCAATAATGTCAATAACAATAAAAACAGAATATGCATATTGTAATTTTCATGCCTCCGGGTCTTCCAGGCTTCTCCGCTCTTCGGGACTGCACTTCCCAGAGGGCCACGCTCGATGACGTCATGTCCATGCGCCCCCAGTCGGATTCTCTAGATCGCCTGAGTTTTAACTCAGCCGTGTCTTATTACTGTCTGTATTAAGGCTATGGTTTACATGGGTTCCCTCCGAAGCTTTGCCAAACCTTGGTTAGCAATTCTGAGCGTTTACTTCTCTCGTTGTCTACTTCTGGGTTCCGACTCCTTTCGTTCCTCGGCCACTCTTTCACCTGATCCCTCTTGTTCATGTTGTTACTCCCCGGTACGAATCTCTGCTCTCCCACTTTGGTTTTCCCCTTCGGTCTATCCCTCTAAATGTGTTTGCTCTCGCTGCTTGTTCTGTCTGGTTCTGACCTCCGCCTGTCCCTGACTCTGTTTTAGCGTTTCCCTCTATTGCTCTGTTTACTGGTGCCTGTTGAGATTGCCTGATTGTTAATAAACCGTTTCTGGCTTTTTAGTTCTGCACACGTCAGTCTTGGAGTCTTTTTGCCTAACAATAATGCATTATGTCACTTTGTGCTATGATGCCTTACGCCTTATACTTTCAAATTATATATATATATATATATATATATATATATATATATTTTTTTTAGGGGTGGTTGGGGGGCTTTGATGTGGGGGGCGTAAATTGTATTTCTGTATGACCTCCATCTTTGTCATAGTAGTGCCAATTTTACAGTTGTAGTTATGAACTTACACTAGAGAACCACTAGGCCTGAGATAGATGGCCCATTGCACAGTACTGGTAATCATTAGTTCTCAGCTTGATTGCCCTGAGAAAGGTACCTTGCTGAGGTAGGTATTTACTTTAAGGAGATTATCAGGAGGAGAATATTATTCCAATATTAAAAATCTTACCTTTAATATTAACATACCATGTTTATAATGTATGAAACTGGAAAAAGATGAGTAAGAGCATCAACAAATCATAATCTATTATATTAGATATAGAAATTGAATGAGGAAGTCTTACTGTTGTCCAGATGGTGGGGGGTTATCATGGGAAGTCGAAGGGTCTGTGGAGTGGTCACTCTCGAGGGACATGCAGCTGAATGCTGGTCCGACTGATCTGTCCTCCTGGGCTGGACTGCATCAACATGAATTGATCCGAAAGAGAAAACAACACTTCAGCATCTGTAACCACCTGTCGCTAATCATGTACGGTGTGCTGATGTCATTGCTGAAACTAAGGTTCCTATGTTCTATTTCCAGGTTACGGACCACATCCGGTACCATGATGGGGCAAAAAGAGGCTATCCCACCCAGGATGTACTTTCTGCCCACCCCTCCACCTTATATTCTATGAAACACCTGCTTTTCTCAATTGGATGGTTGAAGCTTATTATAGGATCCAGTCCAGGGGCAGTCAGGTGCTGGAGGTTGGGGAACTTGTTGGGAAGCCTTGTGACCGCCAGGTCTGCCAGTTCGATTGCCTAGACTGACAGGACATGACGCGACTGAAGTGCCCATGAGCAAGGCACCTGACCTCTAACTGCACCCTGGGCTCCAAAATCTATGGTCGTACTCGCCCACACGCCTCTGTGTGTCGTCTATTCATCCCTCGTTCCTCCCATAGAGTCCTATTCAAACATTATTGAGTCAGATACCACACGGCATGTACTCACTCAAGGCAGATCCCCAAACTCTAATCCACAGCCATACTGACCCGCACTTCTCTATGTGTCGTTTATTCACCCACCCTTTGTTCCTCCCATAGAATCCCATTCATCTTTAGCAGCACGTTAGCAGCCGGCTAGCCACACGCGTCAGCCATGCCGTCACCCTACTTGATATTTGTTCTTTTGATTTTTAAACAGAACTTAAAAATGACCTGAGCTACTGATCTGCCCCCCTTGCTAACTGCCCCTTCGGTCGCTGCGTCCTGGCACCGGACCTGCCAAGGCCGTGTTAAAACCTACTAATATGAGGAACTCTTACTGATGTCCAGAAGCTGGAGGCTTATCATTAAAAGATTTCGGAAGCTCCATGGGGTTGTTCCTCTTGAAGGACACACAGCTGGTTGCTGAGGGACCGGATCTGTCCTGCTGGATTGGACTGCAGGAACATGAACAGAGCCAACATGAATGACAGCACATCATTATCTGCAATAACAGAGGAAACTGACCACCAGAATTAAAATCAATAGAGCATCCAGTGGTTTCTTACACTCTATGAAATACAACTGAGCCATGGCAGCAGAATGGACACCATGCCTAAACCTGAGCTCAGGTTCTACTTAGGTAGCAGTATGAGAGGAAGGGCTGTTCGAGATTTGAGGCGAGTAAGTGATCATTCAGGGATATCATCTGATTCAATACGGTTCCTAACAAGCTCCTGTCAGTTTGGTCCCATTATGAATGCACAGTCAGAAGTGAATCTACAGTATATAGTGTAATAGGTAGAGCTGTTGCTGGCAGTTGTGGGCTTGGCAGCCACCGTAGTTCAGAATAGCGCCCAACACAGCCAGCATGCCTAACTGCTCTTTTTTTTTTCCTCTTTTTTGGTTTTCCTGTATTTTGTTTTGGTAGCATCGGGAGGACGAGGCTCTGTTGAGCTTGGATATTCTTTTATAGATTTTTTAAATGATGTAGTATTAAAGTTGTAATTGTGTTTTATATTTATTAAATTTGTGAACTGAACTCCATCTCACGTCTCCAAATTTCTAAGCGGACCTGTGGGTTTGCATTACACTTCCCTAGGTGGCGTAGTCGAGTCTCATGGACTTGAGTAGGGGCCACAAAAGCATAAAGCTCCCCAGACAGAAAATGAGTTCCCATGTGTGTTTAAGGTGGTAGTAACTTCAGGCTCCTCCAGATGTTGCCTGCTGGGTTTTCCCGGCTCCGCCACTCCTCCAGACTCCACTTCCCACAGGGCATCGCTTGATGACGTCACAACCACATGTCCCCAGTATTTATGCCTCACCCAAACACTCCCTCATTGCGAAGTTTTGCCAAACCTCCGTTTACATTTCTGAGCCTTCTATCCTGCTGTTTATTCACTCTGGTTCTGACGCCCTTTGACTTTTGATCTCTTCTTCATCCCCTTTGGCTTTAATCCAGTTTACTTCCTGGCTTCCTGATCTCCGTTTGTACTCTGGTCAGTCTATCCCGGTTCTGACCTTCAGCCTGTTTCCTGACTCTGATCTCGCTCTCTCCCGTCATGTTTGATCGTGTTTAGCTGCTTTGTTCAACTGTTTGATTGTTTAATAAAGCATATTTGGTGTTTAGCTCTGCGTGCTTCGGTCTGAGTTGTTTGTCCTTGACATTTTCATGGTGAATAAATCAAATTCATTTGCTTGGATCAAATTTCAAAGTTTTATTTTCTTTTTTTTACGACCAACAAAACATAAAACACTCACTTACAGTGAACTGCCCGATTCTTTGATGAGAGTTCTTTGAATTCTTTTGAGTGAACATTGATTGTGGCCTACATCCAGAAACTTATCCAGTTCATGCCAAATTGAATTGCAGCTGTTATTTGTGTTTGAGGACGTATTACACCCTATTAGGCTATTATTAAAAAGTGCTTTGTTGGTCCAACCTAAAAAAAATGCTTGTAATTTGTTACAAACAAATTAATTTGGTTTATTCAACCTCAAAAAGAACTTTGACCAAATGATTCTATCAATCGTAGTAAATTTTTTTAGTTAAGTAAAACGTAAAACTACAAATTAGAGTAATTAGTTTAGGTTCCACTTTCAAGTTCATTATATATATATATATATAAGTTCTCAAGTTCTCAAAATAAATATAAGAGACCCACTCCAGTTTCTTCTTAAATCAGCATCTCCACATGTACAGCCGGTTCTTAGTGAGGAACCGAAGGTTGGGTTCTAGCTTTACTGGCAGATACAGTGAGCGTCAGGTTCATAAGAACAAGGTCCAGCAGCAAACACCCAGGACAACACAGCTACAGACTGGCAGAGGGCCAAACCCCCTCTCTACTGACCGCGATGAGCGCCACCTCATTCCAATGTCCCTTACCCACCGTAAGATGACCTCGAGTGACCTACAGAGAGACTGGTGAGCGGTGGCTGGGGTGAAACGCACAGCGAGCATGGTTCTAAAAACAGGCTTCTGGAGGTCATTAGTGATTTTCTAAATACACAGATCTAATACAATATCTGATCTGGAGTTTGGGAGACATGGTTCCAGTAGTGTAGAGAATCAAACAGAACTGGGGGATTCTGGTCCAACACAAACCCAGAACCTGTACACCTAGAGACACTGATCAGTTACAGGTGGGCTATTAAATTTTTCCAGAGCTGTACATATATACACATTTTGATTATTTTAGGTCTCTTATTTGTAATGCTTATACATGTATATACACATGTATATATATATATATATATATATATATATATATATATATATATATATTACATAGAGAGAGAGAGAGAGAGAGAGAGAGAGAGGAAAAGGGAAAGAGAGAGAGAGAGAGAGATGTCACAGGGCTCAGAACACTTACCCATGTCCCGAAGGTGGGGGTTTATCCTTAAAGGAGATCGGCGGCTCCATAGAGCTGTTGCTCTTGAAGGACACACAGCTGTTGGCTGCTAGGACTGATCTGTCCTGCGGAGCTGAACTGCAGGAACATCAACAACACTTCAATCTTCAACCTGCGTACTACAAATAGGCACACTGGAAACTCTTTTCCACCCACATTAAAGAAGCGCAGGTTGGCAGGCTGCTCTTTGTTCTAGCTGACCTATTTATATCTGAAGACTCCTTGCTTTTCAGCTATTGGGGTAGCCCCCCACCTTGCACAACGGAGAGGTTAAACGCTCTTCCCACCATGCAGTACACGTTTTGGGGAGAAGATTATTGGTTGTTTTAATAACAGTAGTTTTAAGTTTTATTCCACAAACAGCTTATTAAATAAAGCTCATTAAATATCCATAAAATATTCCAAAAATTTAAATATCAGTTAATGTAGTTCCAATCCACATCATTCACCTCATGGGTCCGTTCATCATGTGCACACAGTGTAGAGGGTTGACATTTTCAAACATCATTTGACTAAGAATAGAGATTTTAATGTTCCTCTAAACAGCACGCTGTTTCACAACACAGCAGCTCTCAGTTACGCTGCTACAGTCCCTGTTTATTATAAACCATATACCTCATGATCTAAAACAGTTTAATGAAACCTTATTAATTATATAGGCTAGTTTTAGAATTTAATTTCAGTATTATGCAGTTTTAGTTGCTTACAGATAAAGGGAAGCTGGCGGGTTTGACGGGTATTGATGAAAATGTTCCTCCACAGGGGCCAAATTTAAAAATAGGATTTTTTTATTAGTCCACAATTTTCATAGGGCTTAACATGTTGAGGAAAAAAGAAATTGTAAAATATAAACCATGCCATAACTTTTCCACAGGCCCATTTTCCCCCTGATTTTTTCATTTTTTAAAAAGGAATTTTGCATTATTATTGTGCAAAATGTGCAGGATTGAGTTCTCTTAAGAGGATGTGTACAAAAAATGTACAAAAACATCTGTTTTTGTGGGGGGGAGCAAGGGGTTTTATGCTAAGTCTAATTTCTTTCTCTGATTTTTTGAAAAATCGTTATTTAAAAAAAACAGCATTGTAATAATTTAGAGGTAAAATAATAAAAGCAGTAAAACATAACACACCCACAATAATAATAAGAAGAAGAAGAAGAAAAAGAAGAAGGATGAGAAGAAGAAGAAGAAGAAGAAGAAGAAGAAGAATGAATGAATGAATGAATGAATGAATGAATGAATGAATAATTGAATGAATAATTAATTATCAGAGAAAAAAACACAGCATTTTAAATCAATTAAAAAGATATGTAATAATTATGTATGGTACAAAAAATAATTATTATTTTTATTTTTAATTATTATTATCAAAAAAAAAAATATATATATATATATATATATTTTTTTTTTTTTTTTTTTTTTCCTAAATTGTGACCACACCAAAAGAAATTAACATATATAGTCTTAATTTTGGAAATATCTGGTTTATATGTATATTACATTTATTAAATATAAATAAAAGTATTTAAAAAATATAGCATAAATAGTTTAAAAATAATTTAACAGTGGCCTACAGTCATAATGGCTATTTATGTGGGGCAAATAAAAACAGCAAACCTGATTGAATTTAATGATGGACTGATTAGATGAACTCGTTATTGAATGGTAACTACAGATATCAGTATCAGGCGGGAGATTTGGAAATAGCTAACCCAGCATATTGGCATGAAATGAAGCCACTACTTTTGTACGTATTCTAATATTCTAATATTCATAGTTTGATGTGGTCTGAACAAAACCTCTACTCTCAGTTTTTCACTTTTTGACATAATTAAACACTGAGGTTACATGTATATACAGTATTTGCCTCCTCCTGTTCACTATAATAGTAAAGACACGTGGTTTTGCTCTGACTGTGTCACACCGTTACGAAGGTCTAGCAGCTCAAACCGAACAGCAGAACAAGTTTCAGAACTCTTACTGAAGTCCAGAAGGTGGGGGTTTATCATCAATGGTGATCGGAGGGTCCATAGAGTGGTCACTCTTGAAGGACACACAGCTGGTTGGTGATGAGGCTGGTCTGTTCTGCTGGACTGGGCTGCATGAGGATGGATGGAACCAACGAAATGACCACAAGTAGTGTTATAATGATGGCAATTACATCTTAATGCTTAATGCCATTATTACATAATTGCTTGATTTAAATAAATCGAGCTGATTCAGCCAAATCAACCAGCCAACCATTTCCATCTACATACAAATCCACCAAGACTGCCACCAAAGGGATGTGACCCACAGTCAATCAAATCTGACCTTTTTGACCCTGTAGGTTTATGCTCCTGTTCATATTCAGCACAATTCATGGAATCATATCCATGGAAATGTAGTGACCTCTGAAATGTCTGTTGGGCTATATAGCTTTCATTGTGCACCAGCAAACAGGGCAAGGCTAACATACAGCTAGCTCACCGGCTCTGGTGTTGCACGTGTCATGACGTGACTGTAATCATTTTTCTCTCTAAGTACATTAATAACGCAGAGTTTCAGAGTTATTACAGCTGGATAATAATCTGAAACCTGCACTGGAAAAACTTATAAAGTCTGATCTGGGAGATTAGATCTCTTACAAATATGCAGTTATTGCAATTATTGAAAATGGCCACAGGTATCTTCCACGGCTGTTACTGGATCAGATTAATCAAACTTTGAAATAAGGCTCAATAAGAACTTTATACCTATAATATAATATTTATGGGTATAAATATACATATACATTTATTATATATGTATATGACTGCCTTATAGCATCCTGCAGGTACATCTCATAAGGCAGTGTCTCAGACATCAGGCAGTATGTTCATTAACGGCAGTGTGTTCATTAACATTTCATGTAGTAAGTTATAATAAAATTAGAATATAATCATTTATATATGATTATATATATATATATATGTATATATATATATATATATATATATATATATATATATATATATATATATATATATATATATATATTTTTTTTTTTTTTTTTTTTTTTTTTTTTTTTTTGGATGAACCACATGACCACATACAGTCAACTACATTAACATGCATAGTAAGAATATTCCAGAAGCAGATCAGACATCAGAATCAGACATACATTAGTTCATACTGTTTTCATTGGTTAATGATTCATTGCAACATTACCTAACGATCTATCTCTATAGTAACTCTGCTTGGTGAATAGATGTCCCCTTATTGTAAAGTGTCCCCCATCAGTTAGAGTAGCAGGTGTTATGATTTAGTAATTACAATAACACTACTATGTAATTACACATGGTCCATGCTGCATGGCTGCCCGTACAGGTCCCTGTAGAGGTTTAAGGGTCTAGACACGGGTAATGCATTTGGTTTGCTGTCTCCAAACGTCTGTCCAGTACGGTTCTGTCCAACAAGCTTTTAAAATACCTCTGTGTTGTGGAAGCTTCAGACGGGTCCTCCATCATCCACTCCTTCAGCGCTGCCCTCTCCGTCTGCACCTCCCTGCAATGGCACGCGATCTGTACTTTCACTCAACAGAGCCTGAGATCAAAGTGTTAATGCATGTGCACGCTTAACACTACCAACACACAGAAAGTGTGGCAGTGCAGAGAAGGCTTACCACTCTGACTCAGGATCCATCTGGCCTTTATTTGAGTTCTGTTCAGGCATCACTGTGGTGAGAGGCATAACTGATGCAGCCCCGTGTGGGGCTTTCTGAGGTGGGGTTTGACTCATTTTAAGAATCCTGCAACACACACACACCCACACACACACACACACACACACACATACACACACACACACACACACACACACACACCCACACGCCCACACACACACACACACACGTGTGAGTAGTATTGGTTAACATTGGTCGTTACTCCACAGTACTTCAGGGAAATGACTATTTATCTTAATGTCAGCATTAGGCCATGTACCTTTGCTGGGGCTGACCCAGCAGTTAATCTAATTCTTTAGCTATGCAATAGCAACCTACATATTCTACTTAGCTGTAGGGAAATTCCACCAGTATATCAAAACATTTTGCAGAATTCAGTGTGTGGGAAGTATCAGGGTGGGTTGGGTCTAAAATGGTTGATTGTGGAGACGCAGATCTTGTTTTTTACAGTGGTGGTGGTGATGGTAACCAAGAGTTAGCATATCTAAAACAGACATGCTAACTATGCAAACAAACAAGTGAACCGGACAGTTTTTAGGGGACTCCAGTCAAATTTATTTACATGGGCCCCCAGCGACCTCCCTAAGAGCCAGAGGAAGAACCCTCGACAGGAACCAAGACTCAAACGATGAACCCATCCTCTTCAGGTCAACCCCGCATAGCAACAAACACTAAAAGGACCAGAGTCCATAATTATAGGCAACACTGAATAAGAGCTGTTGGTAACTTCTAGATGGTAGACAGTGATGATGGTCTCTTAGGAAGAATAGGAGAATTGTGGAGTGTCTGATTAGATCGGGATGCAGGTGAAGCCCCCTTACAGCACTAGACAAGAAGAAGCTTCATGGTAGGCCAACTGGTCAGCAAGAGGGCAGTGATACCCAGTCGAGCCAGGTGAAGCAATGGCATCAGAGCGCACAGCTTGGGAAAGAGTTTGGGCAGTACTCAGCTCGGGCTGAGGATCTCGTCAGCAGGCAGCGTATTCATAACCATGTCATGTGGTAACTTCCTGTGAGGGAGCTTTTAGAGGGGGACGTCTGGTTCCATTCACCACCACTGTGAACAGTTCTGACTCTGCAGGTTTCACACTAAACCACTCTGAAGTACTCTGTTTACATCTCAGGTGGTGATGGTACACTCGTCAACATTGTCCATTGTTAGGCTGTGGATGTGGTATAATGTATCATCACAAGGTCCAACCCCACACTATCTGAGTGCTGCTTGAAAATGTGTGACCCCTTTGGTGGCCTAAAATAAGCTCCCTGGACAAAAGACTGAGGCACACCTAATAGCCTGTAACACCACCACCAGCACCATCAACAGCTAGGATTGGATTTGGCATGTACTGGGCAAGTAGAGGTTCCTAATGGTGCCCTGTGAAAATCCATCCCATGCAGTTTGGATATCCTCACACAGTTCCTGCAGATGGTGCGGTAGGGGTGGAGGTGGAGGGACACCAGGCCTTCTGGACGCGTGATAACAAACCGCTCGTCTTGGTGCTGACCACGTTGCCTCCACACACGGATTCGTTGGGCGTCTCCACCAAGACTAAAGCGGGACTCGTCACTGAAGATGACCCGCTGCCATTCTGAGTCGCTCCATGACAGTCTGGTACGACACCACTGCAGTCTTTAGTGACGGTGACGTGGTGTTAAGGACAGTCGTGGTAACGGTCTGTGTGCATGTAGTCCTGCGTGGTGCGGCCGTCTGCCAATGGTGCTGCACTCATGGAGGCATCACTGCTCACTGAATGCCCCCTGAATGTTGGGCCAGTCAGGTACAGAGATAAGGCCCGTCCTTGCTTGTGTCACATGGGCAGCCGAGTGTGATATGGAATCATTAGCATGTCTCACAATGTCAGACCTACCCACCAAGTTTCACTCCTGTCGGTTGATTCCTTCTGAGTGCAGCTATTTGTGCAGCTATTGTTTTGATGATGAGTGTACAAGCCTCTAAAAGGTCCGGATATTGCCTAACCCACAGGTGTGCATGCAAACAGAAGCAGCTTTGAGTAAGAAGGCAACTAGACGGGCTAGCACAGTTTCTGTCATCAACCACCAAGCAAGCAGCATAACACAGCAGTCTATCACCAGATCACTTTGAACACCGACATTCATTCGGTCTTGATATATTTACAGAATGAACGAAGCAGCGTAAATCACATGAACCAAATCTGAGACTTCCTGCTGAATACAGGACCAGAGTGAAAGTCCAGAATGACAGAGAATACACACATTCACAAATCAAAAATATCACCCACTTTTAGTCCCTCAGAGAGCCTTTGATCTCGACATGCTTCCTTCCTTTTGTTAATGTTGTCGGCTGCATTGTTGTCAGACTGTGAAAAGAGCTCAGTTTCATTTCCTCTAAAGCTCCGCCCACCCAGAGCATGATCAGATAGGAAGAGAGTTTATCAGCCACTGCAGGATCACAGTGCCATCTAGCAGCCAACAGAGCACTTAGGGGACTGATGGGAAATGCAGTTCCTGCATAGATGTAGATGAAATGAACGAATTAATGAATAAATGAATGAATGAGTGAATGAATGAGTAAATGAATGAGTGAATGAATGAACGATCTTGTGGATCTTGTGGCCTGTTTTGTTGCAGATGAAAAATATGAGACATAAACATGGCAAAACTGTTCTTTTAGAACTGTGTGAGAACTGTGGGGCATGGCTAAGGAGTTGCTTGATTGACAGCTCTTTATAAGGAACTAACATCAATATTCAGCTTTTCTGTGGCTTGAAGGGAGGAAGGAACAATGTTGGTGATGGATAAAAGAATGAAGAGATGAACCAACAATGTTGGTGTAGGGATAAAGGAATGAAAGGATGAAGGAACAGTGTTGGTGTAGGGATAAAGGAATGAAGGGATGAAGGACAATGTTGGTGTAGGGATAAAGGAATGAAAGGATGAAGGAACAATGTTGGTGTAGGGATAAAGGAATGAAGGGATGAAGAAACATTGTTGGTGATGGATAAAGGAATGAAGGGATGAAGGAAAATGTTGGTGTATGGATAAAGGAATGAAGGGATGAAGGACAATGTTGGTGTAGGGATAAAGGAATGAAAGGATGAAGGAACAATGTTGGAGATGGATAAAGGAATGAAGGGATGAAGAAACATTGTTGGTGATGGATAAAGGAATGAAAGGATGAAGGAACAATGTTGGTGTAGGGATAAAGAAATGAATGGATGAAGAAACATTGTTGGTGATGGATAAAGGAATGAAGGGATGAAGGAACAATGTTGGTGTATGGATAAAGGAATGAAGGAACAGTGTTGGTGATGGATAAAGGAATGAAGGGATGAGGGACGAATGTTGGTGTAGGGATAAAGGAATGAAGGGATGAAGGACACTGTTGGGGTAGGGATAAAGGAATGAAGGGATGAGGGATGAACGTTGGTGTATGGATAAAGGGATGAAGGGATGAAGGAACAATGTTGGTGTATGGATAAAGGGATGAGGGACGAATGTTGGGGTAGGGATAAAGGAATGAAGGGATGAGAGACGAATGTTGGTGTATGGATAAAGGAATGAAGGGATGAAGGAACAGTTTTGGTGATGGATAAAGGGATGAATGGATGTAAATAAATAGACCTTAAATGGAAGACCATGAAGTTCTGCAGCTTTTTGGTCCAGTGCAATTCTTTCTACGTATGGCACCGTCAGGCATGTCTGGGCAACATCTAGACCCGCCTTCATCACTGCCTCAGCCATTCCCTATGTAGCAACCAGAAAGCCTTCTGTTCAACCAGTTTGTATAATAACACATTGATTCATCACACCCACAGAACTGGAACTGTGATTGGTCTTATGAGGTCAATATTAACCATGTCTGGTTCTCACCACCACCACACTGTTTCGTATTACTATACTGGTGGGGATGGGAACACGGGGTCACCATGTCCACAACACTGATATAGGTGGCTTATCTGCTATCCAAGCCCACCAGTGAACCGACACGTCCAAAGAAATCCCATTTGTATTGGTCTGTTCATCATGAACCATGAGGAAAATCAGGCACGGGCAAAAATGGAGATGAATGGTTGTCTTTGGACAGCGGCGAATGTTTATAATGGACTTTGGGGACTATTTTCAGTCTCATAACTCCCTTTATTCCTCCACCATCAATGGAATAATACATCTAAAGAATTGGAGCAGCACTGCTGAGTTGATCAACCTCTAGTCATTCATCAGTGGGCCCACAGGACGCTGCCCACAGGACGCTGCCCACAGGATGCTGCCCACAGGATGCTGCCCACAGGACTCTGCCCACAGGACGCTGCCCACAGGACGTTGCCCACAGGACGTTGCCCACAGGATGCTGCCCACAGGACGTTGTCCACAGGACGCTGCCCACAGGACCCTGCCCACAGGATGCTGCCCACAGGACGCTGCCCACAGGACGTTGCCCACTGGACGCCACCCACAGGACACGACTGTGCTGGATAGTTTTGGCTAGTGTACAATTATCCATCCAGCAGTGACACTGAGGTGTCCAGCAGCACTGTCTGATCCACTCACACACTTATGCACATCCTGATACTGTTTCGTATTACTGTACTAACTTGTGTTGGTATAATGACAAAGTTGAGTTGATTTGAATTGAACCAACCTGAATTTGACCATGAGCATCATCAGTGTCCAAAGAAAAACATGTATCTCAACGTTTGAACCACAAAAAGTCTGGTTCCATTGACCTACATTAAAACTGTCTTAGGTTTTTGGCCTCTCCGGTAGAGTTGCCATTTTGGGAAGCACCGATATAAGAGCACTACAGCTGTAGCACCCCCAAACAAACAGCAGGTGGTGCTGTAATACAAGAAAGCATGTAGGCAACCGCTTCACCTTGAACTTTGCCGGAGGAACCCGACTTTCAGTTTGCCATGAGCGGCTTGTTATAAAACCTGTTATTACTTTTTATTACTGCAGACATACAGCACTTATTTATAACACACACAAAGAAGATTCCCTTCCAGGAAATAATTACAGGATATTTGTTTCTGTTTGCCCGTAGAGGACCGTAGCACAGGCCCCAGCAGGCCCTCAGTCAGCAGCCCTATGCACTGGTATACAGTAAGGTCAAAGTAATGTACCGCAGTAGTGATGAGGCGTTCCTTAATCATAACCCTACTACCAGCAGGAGATCAGAAACTAGAACTCCTGCACTGCTCAAATGGTTCCCACTTCCTGTTAGGCTGTTGCTAGGCTGTGGTTGCTACTAGAGGAACAGAGGATGAATAAACGACATGTAGAGTAGTGCAGGTCAGTATGGCTATGGATTAGAGCTTGGGGTTCTGCCCTGAGTGGGTACATGCAGGTTGGTGGCTGTTGGTTTTGAATGGGAGTGACACAATGGGGTTTGGGCTGCCCATAGGATGCTGCCCACAGGACGCTGCCCACAGGACACTGCCCAAAGGACTCTGCCCACAGGACGCTGCCCACTGGACTCTGCCCACAGGACGCTTCCCTGCTGGATAGTTTTGGCTGGTGGACGATTCTCCGTCCAGCAGTGACACTAAGGTGTCCAGCAGCACTACTGTGTCTGATCCACTCACACCAGCACTACACACACTAACACACCACCACCACGTCAGTGTCCCTGCAGTGCTGATCCACCACCCACATCATACCTGCTCTGTGGGGGTCCTGTGGGGGTCCTGACCATTGAACAACAGGGTAATACAGTACACAGAGAAACAGATGGACTACAGTCTGGAACTGTACACCTACAGAGTGTCCTATATTGTCAGTGGAGCTGATAACATGGACAGTGAGTGTAGATACAAGGAACTGCACCTAATGAAGTGCTCACTGATTGGACGTCAATGGGCTGTTTTTTGTAACATTCAAAACAGCCTGCATAGTTTCTGTATATGGACGGGAACTTTGTAATAACGCTTTCTATAGGACTTCAAACTTTACGTAAAGCAGAAAATGAAGACAACGAGGCTTTTGGGTGGTTCATAAATGTTCACTTTCTGACTTTTCAGCTTCTCCCGAGATCTTTCATCCACTTCAGGCTCAGATATCAAACCCACCGTATCCTCGGACCAACTAAATAAGTTATAAATCATGACATTTCTGATGCAGCCTCAGCCCACAGCCTAGATACGCTCAGTTCAAACGCGCTGAACACCGTCAAATCAAATCAGCCCCTATTCAGACACAAGCGGCATCTCGATTCAAAGAGCAGGGTATTGGTTCTAATCCAATTTCAAAGGTCTCCAGCTTTTTACTTCTAATGAGGATCCTGCTGAAGCCCATCCCGCCGGACGAGACTGTCTAGTATCATAACTTACTGGACATGGTTGGGTTATTTTGGGCTTTCTGAAGCAGATGATGCACAAGGATGCACATGGACTTCCAGTGACTCGTCAAAGAAGCCCCTGTGTTCACTTTAACTCAATTCCACCGGACGGGCAGATCGAATTAGAGACATTTACCAGAATGTAATCTTCAGATCCAACCATATCTCTCTTCATCGGCTTAAATAATAAAGCTCTTGTTGATAATCATAATACACTATTACAGTGAGTCAGCACCGCCGGCCCGCCTGGGCTCATGTCCTGTTCTGGTCCGAGTGGGTTATATGGTATTTTGAATAAGACAGTGATACGGAGAGTTCTGTCCAGACCGCTGCGGTATTGCCACACCACAATGGAAAGTATCAGGCGGCACTGCACTGACCTGCTCTTCCCGCTCGTGTAATGGACAGTCTGGGAGTGATGTCACCAAAGTCGCTGTCAGTTTGTGAAGACAGACCAGGGACAGAGGTTCTAGCCCGGTATGTCCACACTCAGCAGAGTGACATAAACACAGATGTACTTTACTTTCGATGTAAGTCAATGGAACCAGAATTTTCCCAAGCAATTTTGAGTCATTACCTTTTGTTCATACATCATGGAAGCGACTCAAAAACCAGATCAGGTCAAAACCTGAAAAATGACAAGAATGGAGATACAAGGTTTGTTTTTGACAGCAGCGACCAAAGCGTATGCAGAAGTTTGAACATCCTGGACAAATGAAAAAAGAGAGAAAGAAGGTTAGAGAGAGGGGAAAGTGAGAGGGGGAAAGAAGGGAACACAGAAAGGAGAGAAAGATGCAGATAGGGGAGTAAAACAGAAGGAAGAAAGAGGAGAAGCAGAAGAAGAAAGCGAGGGGGAAAGGAGATAAGAAAGAGTGAGAGTGTTAGTGAGTGAAAGGGCGAGAGAGAGAAAAAGAATAAGTGAGCAAGAGAGAGATATAAGAGCAAGCACAAAAGAACAAGGAAGAAAGAAAAAGAGTAAGTGTGTGAGACGGAGACAGAAAAAGAGAACAAGAGAGTGAGAGAAAGAGAGAGAGGGGGGAAGGGGAAAAAGGGGGAGAGGGAGTGAGAGAGAGAAAGGAGGGGGCAAGAGAGAGGAGTGGGGAGAGAGAGAGAGAGAGAGAGAGAGCGAGAGAGAGCGAGAGAGAGCATGAGAGGGAGAGAGAGAGAGCGCAAGAGAGAGCAAGAGAGAGAGAGAGAGTGCGAGAGAAAGAGCATGACAGAGAGAGAGCGAGAGAGAGCGAGAGAGAGAGAGAGAGAGAGAGAGAGAGAGAGAGGGAGCGAGAGAGAGAGAGAGCAAGAGAGAGCGAGAGAGAGAGAGAGAGAGAGAGAGAGAGCATGAGAGGGAGAGAGAGAGTGCAAGAGAGAGTGCAAGAGAGAGAGCAAGAGAGAGAGAGAGTGCGAGAGAGAGAGAGCGCGAGAGAGAGACCACGAGAGAGAAAGAGCGAGAGTGAGAGAGAGAGAGAGAGAGAGAGAGAGAGAGAGCGAGAGAGAGAGTTTTCCAGTCCTTCACTCTCTCAGCAGCTGTGCTCTGAGTGGAATTTACTTTGAGCCGCAAGTGGAAAATATTCATCAGTGAGTAAAAAGCAAATCCACTCATTTACTGCAGCCACAGCTGGCATTCCCAACAGTCCACTCCCTCAGCTCGGCACACAGGCACACCGAGAGTCCGTGCAACACACACAGTCCTTCTAGGAGCTGCTGAGGAGCGACTGGCCATCCTAACGCCTTCTACCTCTTACTCTGCTCTGCCTGTGTGAGGTAAATCTGTTCAGAGACCACGTGCTTATCGATCTAGACTAGACTATTGGAGCTCAAACGGTCTCTGTCATCCTTCCCTGGAATCCACTTTCATATTTCTAAAAACAACCATCATTCATTTTTACATAACCACCTCCAACGTCTCTTCATCCCTCAGGCTGTTTTCCTCCGACTGGCTCTGCATTGCTTCTCCATTTACAAAGCAGCCTGAGCTGAAACCTAGGGAACACACTGTTTAGTTCGGACTCAAATCCTCAGGGAGGTCTGAAAACATCCTCTTCTGCTCCGTTCCGACGTGTGGATCTTTGGGAAGGCTGGGATGATCTATTTGCTGCTTCCTGGCGGCCAGGAACAGAACAACGTCCGATCAATTTCACATCTTCCAGTCCAGTAACTCTGCTGTAGGCCACAGCCTGCAGGAGCAACACTCCGTATCACTTCCATGGGAATGACTGAGGTTAAACTACTGCAGGAAGGCGGAATGAACGTGCGTTAGAGGCACCCAGAAGGAGGTGTGGGAGTGCGGTGCTGTTGGGAAGGAAGATAAAGGTGACCAGGATCAATAACTGATGATAAATTTAGACGGATATGATCAATATTTATTGAGCTACACATACAGAAGTCTGTCTCTCAGTATGACGTTGGGCTGCCGTGTTCGCTAACCCAACACGCCAAACGTCTCGGTATGGAGCTGTAGAGGTTCCTAATGGTGTCCTGTGATAATCCATCCCATGCAGCTTGAACATCCTCACACAGTTCCTGCAGATGGTGCGGTAGGGGTGGAGGGACACCAGGCCTTCTGGACGTGTGGCAACAAACCGTTCATCTTGGTGCTGACCACGGTGCCTCCACACACGGATTCGTTGGGCGTCTCCACCAAGACTAAAGCGGGACTCGTCACTGAAGATGACCCGCTGCCATTCTGAGTCACTCCATGACAGTCTGGTACGACACCACTGCAGTCTTTGGTGACGGTGACGTGGTGTTAAGGACAGTCGTGGTAACGGTCTGTGTGCATGTAGTCCTGCGTGGTGCAGCCGTCTGCCAATGGTGCTGCACTTACAGGATGAGTCATGGAGGACACCACTACTCGCTGGATGTCTGTAATGGTGGCTGTTGGGTCAGTCAGGTACAGCGATAAGGCCCGTCCTTGCTTGCGTCACATGGGCGGCCGAGTGTGAAACCTGAATCATTAGCATGTCTCACCATGTCAAACCCACCCACCAAGTTTCATTCCTGTTGGTTGATTACTTCTGGGTTCAGCTGTTGAGATTTTCAAAGTGCAAGTTGGGCCTCGACACCTTCATCACTACAGAAGCTCGTTAAGAATTTCTTGCCAGCTAATTTGGTGTAGCACAGCTGCAACACCAACATGTCTAGCTGTATATGTTTTCTAACCTGCTCCATCTTTAGTTCCACCTTAAACTTGCAAAAGCAACCCTTCTAATCGTCATTCTGAGAGTGCTCGTCCGCCCCGAGCTCACTCCTGAGCATTCCTCCAGACAGTGACGGCTTTTCGTCAGCCATTTGCATGATTTACTCCGCAGATGCTCCCAGGACTGAGCTATTTCTCCATTTATTACTTCGCTTTAAACGTCCACTCACAGAAACTCACACCAGAGTAATAAATCTCGCAGCATTATGCAGTGCGTTCAATGCCTTAGCTTTCAGACACTGAGCTGGTCTACATATACAGAAGTCTGTCTCTCAGTATGGCTAACCCAACATGGCAGACGTCCCAGCATCAAGTTGTAGAGGTTCCTAATGGTGTCCTGTGATAATCCATCCCATGCAGCTTGAACATCCTCACACAGTTCCTGCAGATGGTGCGGTAGGGGTGGAGGTGGAGTGTCTTTAGGTCTTCTGGACGTGTGACAACACCCCGGTCATCTGGTGCTTGAGACCACGGTGATTCCACACACGGCCTTCGTTGGGCTCTCTCCACCAAGACTAAAGCGCGGGACTCGTCACTGAAGATGACCCGCTGCCATTCTCTGAGTCACTCCATGACAGTCTGGTACGACACCACTGCAGTCTTTGTCAATGGTGACGGTGACGTGGGTGTTTAGGACAGTCGTGGTAAACGGTCTGCAAAGTGAAGGTAGTCCTGCGTGGACATGCAGCCGTCCTGCCGGATGGTACAGATGAAGTAGATGTGGACTGAGATTTGGAGCTACAGTCCATCACGTCTCAACTGAAAATACTCCGCTGGCTTTCCGACAAGAGCAGTGGTCTTGTGATGTCTCTTGAGTTTTGAGGGTTCTTGTGATTCATCTGAAACAGCAAACCACACTCTGACTCCACTCACCGGGCTTATGGTTAAAGAAAAACTACGATCTGTCCAAATTCAAACAAGGGAGCTGTGAAAGCGCCCGGAGAAGCCTGTGTTGTCTCAAACTGAAGATGTTTAAATAGCTGCTGCTGCTGCGACGCTTTTATTTCTATATGTGTCAATTAATATGCACTCATCGTCCAAAGAGTAGTTGCATCCAGAAATCAACAGACAGGCATGAAATATGGTGGGTAGGTTTGCCATCGTGAGACAGAAGAACGATTCAGGTTTCATGCTTGGCTGTACATGTGACGTAAGCAGGGATGGACTATATCTCTGTACCTGACTGACCCAACAGACAAGACTGGGGACATCCAGCGAGCAGTGGTGTCCTCCATGACTCATCCTGATGATGCAGCACCATTGGCAGACGGCTGCACCACGCAAGACTACATGCACACAGACCGTTACCACGACTGTCCTTAACGCCACGTCAACGCCACCAAAGACTGCAGTGGTGTCGTACCAGACTGTCATGGAGTGACTCAGAATGGCAGCGGGTCATCTTCAGTGACGAGTCCCGCTTTAGTCTTGGTGGAGATGCCCAACGAACCCGTGTGTGGAGGCACCGTGGTCAGCACCAAGATGAACGGTATGCAGTCACACGCCTCACGTCCAGAAGGTCTGGTGTCACTCCACCTCCACCCCTACCACACCATCTGCAGGAACTGTGTGAGGATGTTCAAGCTGCATGGGCTGGATTATCACAGGACACCATTAGGAACCTCTACAGCTCCATACCGAGACGTCTGGCGTGTTGAATCAGCGAACATGGCCGCCCAACACCATACTGAGAGACAGACTTCTGTATGTGTAGCTCAATAAATATTGAGCCTGGTAACCTTTATCTTCCTTCCCAGCAGCACTGCAATCCCACACCTCTAATGATGAGTGTACGGCCTAATACAAACTTCTGCCTCCACCTGAGTACAGGTTTGAGGGTGCATCATGAAAGACCCGGATCTAGATGATGAATGACTGAATATTATTGGATGGTTCTGAATGCTAAAAGGGAATTGAAGGTAGCAGCCACCATTCCGCTCAGCCCTCATATGGTAGTAGGCTATTCAACCCACATTGTTACCAACATGAAAGTGTTTTTAGACCAGTTCTATTTGTCCACCTGACATCAATTTGTTCACACCATGAAGAGTCAAGCTGGCTGCAGGCCATCCGTCAGCCTGATGTTGTCTTCATAATGCTAACTGCTGTGGGTTCTATTCTGTCCTTTGTTAGCGATGCTACATGCTCAAGCTTGAGTGTGTTGTCTTCTCTGTCTGTTTGCTTTTCTAAGCTTTTCTTTACACAATGTCATGTAACCTGTTCATGCAAGCTTCATTTACTGAATAGCATTTACCCACGAGGCAAAGTTTTTAATGGCATCGTATCAAAAGAGAGCAGCGAAGCACTGAACCCATATTCAGGTACACTTGTGAAACAATAACTCGAGCAGCAGTAACTATGCAGGTAACATATTGATGGATTTGAGGGATATTTAAATTCCACTGGTTTCATTTCTACTTGTTGCTGCTGTTGGGACGACTGCGGTGGCCGAGAAGTGCAAAACAACATTTCAGAAAAGAAAATGACAAAAATACAAAACATTTTATAAGACATGAAACACTTTTACAACCTGCGGAAAGGGTGGGTCTAACACACAGGAAGTGCTTGTTATGGATCCTTGTCAACCAAACTGTTTGGTGGTTGTAGAGTGAGTGGGGTTTGGGATGGTGACAACGCTAAGGCATGCTTTGTCCATTTCCAACTTCCTATGGAACTTTTTACTGATCTTGCTCTGGAACGTCTTAGGGGACTTCCTATGGAAGACTTCCTGTGGAACAGTTCCCTACTTTGTATGAAATTTCTCATGGCACTTTGCAAGGAACTTCCTATGGAACACTTCGTATGGAACACTTCGTATGGAACACTTCATATGGAATACTTCATATGGAATACTTCATATGGAATACTTCCTATGGAATGCTTCCTATGGAATACTTCCTATGGAACACTTCCTATGGAACACTTCCTATGGAATACTTCCTATGGAACACTTCCTATGGAACACTTCCTATGGAACACTTCATGTGAAACACTTCCTATGGAATACTTCCTATGGAACACTTCCTATGGAACACTTCCTATGGAATACTTCCTATGCAACACTTCCTATGGAACACTTCCTATGGAACACTTTGTATGGAACACTTCATATGGAATACTTCATATGGAATACTTCCTATGGAACACTTCCTATGGAATGCTTCCTATGGAACACTTTCTATGGAACACTTCCTATGGAATACTTCCTATGGAACACTTCCTATGGAACACTTCCTATGGAACACTTCATGTGAAACACTTCGTAAGGAACACTTCCTATGGAATACTTCCTATGGAACACTTCCTATGGAACACTTCCTATGGAATGCTTCCTATAGGACACTTCCTATGGAACACTTCCTATGGAACACTTCCTATGGGACACTTAATGTGGAACACTTCCTATGCAACACTTCGTATGAAACACTTCATGTGGAACACTTTGTAAGGGACACTTCCTATGCAACACTTCATAAGGAACACTTCCTATGCAACACTTCATAAGGAACACTTTGCAGAACTTTCTTATGGGACGTCCTATAAACCATCACTTCCTACAGATCAGTTGCAAAGGAACGTCTTACAAAACGTTCTATGGCCCAGTACCACACTTCTATGGAATGTCCTATGGAGCTTCTGAAGGAGCTTTCTTATAGAACACCTTCACACTTTTTATGGAAGTTCCTGTGGAACTTCCTATGGAACCTCTTAAGGAATTTCCTAGGGAACACCTTCACACTTGTATGGAACATCTCACAGAACCTTCTATGGCACACTTCCACACCTCTTATGGAATGTCTTATGGAACTTTTTAGTACATTTAAGCATTGATTGGCACAGAAACCAGAGTTTAGGCCCTGTTCTTCTCTTTTTGGATCTAAAACAAGAACCTTGATCTAAAACTGAGAATTGTGACAGTACCAAAGCAGTCCGTCATTGATTAAACCCAGAGTAATTACCTTCCTCGCTGATATAGCTGAGTAGCAGAAAGAAAATCCAAATCAACACATTTCCTTAGTACATATCACTAAGTAAATGAAACTACTTCCTCCCCACCCCAGCACTGCATGCAGGAGGCACACAGGTTGGTCATTCAGCTTCCACCGAAAGGACATGTTGCTAGGGTAACCTGGTCTGGACGGCCAGCCTGTGTTCTAATTGAGAGATGTATTATCAGCCTGAATTCCACAGGAACACAAAGCCAGGATTATTCTCTGCCCGAGCAGAGAGGAGAAGGGAGGGGAGGGGAGGGTAAACTCGGAGCCATGGGGCTTTTCTCACGAACCCTCGGGGCACGCCAAGTCCCTGTCACCGCGCTCCAGAAGCGCTGAACTAGGATCAGCTTGCAGGAGGGTGTATGTGTGGACACACTGCGGCTTTTGGCTTCTTGTATAAGGCTGCATTCAGACCCACTCAAGGCTTATTGTCCCGAGGCAAGAGCCCATCGTTTTCCAGGACAGCTCTTCTCCACTCAACAGATTCTGTTTTATAAGCTTTCCGTCACTGTTGGAAGAAAGCCTCATATTACTGAGCTGGTAACTTCACAGGAGAAGGAAAAGAGGAACATCTGTTAGTGTAAGTCCTTCTGGACGGTTTCCGTAGGCCTTTAAAGCCTTGTGTCATTCTGTCTTCGTCATCAGCCCACATTAGAAAATACCTGCCTAGGCTTGAACTTCCCACGACAAAACACTGTCCTGTGGTAAACAAGCGGATACGTCTCGTCCCCTGGAACGTCACTGGATCCTCTGAAGGTCATCCAGCAGTCAAAACATGGATAGTCCTGCAAACATGCTATCACCAAGCCAGCACTGTTAGACCTCAGCTCTGTGATCCTGTATATACTACGCATCAGAGGCACCATAGAACGTATTTTAATTTTTTTATTAATTAATTTTTAATTCCTCATAGAAGGAATGTGATTTTGTTCACCCACAGATGCGGTTCTACACCGATTTACACCATTAAGTTGCTCCTCGAATTAAATTAGCTGCTATAACTTTTTTGGTAAGCTCATGAATAAGCTAATGAGCTCTGCTCTGATTGGCTGGTTAACAGTGAGATGGCTCCCATGATGATCACACAGAAGCAACATGTGGAACTAGACTAAATAAAATGAGCCTCTGTGTAAATAAGCTCCGCCTTATACTATTTAGCTAGCTATGCTAGTCGCTCAAAGCTAATGCTAGTTGCTAACGTTACCTATGCTAGCTACTGGCTCCATCTGGACACCAACACACAGTAGATTAAAGTTGATCCTCACTATGGAGCTCTCAGTTTAAGCTGATCTGCTCCAACCGGCAAACACGGATACAATCACACAGCATGGCTGCTACTTACAGGCTGCTGTTGGGGTGGTGATGCTGATAAAGGTGGAGCTACTACTCTCCTCAGTCTCTTCAGGGTCAAACACTGGTGGAGCTGCTCCAGAGAGGTTTGGGAAACTGTCTGGAGTGAAATGTGCTGACTGCAGGATTAAAGTTATCCGGGATCATTTAAGGTGGAATGGAAACAAGCTGGTGACCAGGAACATCTTTAACAGGATCCTGGGCAACTTAAGGTGGAGGGGAAGATTGGATTAGGAACCTGAATAGGAATAGGAAGGAATTTCAGCCTGGTTTAAAGATGAACCCTGTACCACCGACAGTTGGGAATGAAAAGTCCTGACAGCCCCTTCCCAGCCTGGAACGCCAGATTTCCCCACATAGTCCAACTTGTTGATTGTTGTAGCTCCGCTGTGGTTGGATGTGAAGGTTGGGGGTGTAAATATTAACGAGTCTGTTACGTAACAGTTTAGGATTTTGGAATCGGCCCATTTTCCCGTCGTCTTTTGGAAATAGAGGGTTTGGATATGAAGGAGGAAATGTATGTGAGGTTTACGGTATGTCGGTTCTATGTACTGAACTCTCCTTATCCAACAACAATGTACATACAGTCCTCCGACCATGGCTTGTTTAACATTCAGTGAGCTCCATTTCCACTTTTCACTAAAAAGCACTCCGTGCAATCAGATAAGATCCGATTTTACTTTCCTGTGTAAAAGGCTTATCAACGCTGTTCCAGTTTTACTTTTGTTCACGTCTTCCCGTTACGATGAGAGCTGGCAAGCCGTATCTGGGCGCCTTCATCAGCCCAGAGTGAGAAATCAGCCTCATGTATCCTCCATATTTCCTTTCTTTGTTTGTCCCGTGCCAGGCTAGTGAGCAGATGCTTATATCCCGGGCATGTTCGCCTCCAAACTCCGTATACCAAACATGAGTGGTGGTGGATCATTCTCAGCACTGCAGTGACACTGACGTGGTGCTGGTGTGAGTGGATCAGACAGAGCAATGCTGCTGGACACCTCAGTGTCACTCCCAGACTGAGAATCGTCCACCACCCAAAACTATCCAGCACAACAGTATCCTGTAGGTAGCGTCATGTGTCCTGTGTCCACTGGTGAAGGACTAGGGGATGACCAACACTGCACTGTGCGGCAGCAGATGAGCTATCGTCTCTGACTGTTCATCTACAAGGTGGAGCAGCAAGGTAGGAGTGTCTAATAGAGTGGACAGTGAGTGGACACAGTGTCTAAACACTCCAGCAGCACTGCTGTGTCTGATCCACTCACACCAGCACCACACACACTAACACACCACCACCACCACCACCACGTCAGTGTCACTGCAGTGCTGAGAATGATCCACCACCCACATCATACCTGCTCTGTGGTGGTCCTGTGGGGGTCCTGACCATTGAAGAACAGGGTAATACAGTATACAGAGAAACAGATGGACTACAGTCTGGACCTGTACACCTACAGAGTGTCCTGTATGGTCAGTGGAGCTGATAAACTTTTCGATTACCATCAGTAATGCTATTCATTTCCAGAGGTGGACAGTAAGTATATGTAATTAGTTACTGTACTGAAGTAGTTTTTCCGTGTGTCTGTACTTTACTGAAGTACTACATTTAATATCTCAGTGTTTACTAACAGCATTATGGGATATTTGTTGTTCCTTTTGGATTATGTGCTCATAAAAGCTTCACATCAAAACAAAACAAACTTATTCATGGATTCTTGGCATTCATAGAAATGTCCATTTCAGGCCTGGACTACATCAAGGAGCACCTGGAGGAAGGCAGTGCTTTACCTGGGGGTTAGTAATCAGATCGAACATACTGTTCCTGACTTTGTTGGTAAATAGACACGATATAAAAATATATAAACATGTAACATGACCGGTGAGTGTCTTTATACAAATACTGTCCCCTTTATAGTACATGTGTTTGGCTGGTTTATGTTTATGAACAGAGACCTGCAGATGCAATACAGTGAAGGAGAGACTCATTAATGATGATCTTAATAAACTTAACCTCGTAACTAAGTAACAAATAAATCTTAAACCAAAACTTTGCTTGTTTGCAAAAAGTGATTTTATAGTTCTAGCTAATGTAACCTGTTCTCCTTCAGTGTTCTGTGCTGATGTGAATAGACGTCAGTGTCAGACTAATGAATGAGCTTCTATTAAAGACTGGTGGACTGAGAGACACTAGAGTCTCTTCACCTACACTGAGCTGATGAAGAGTCCTGTTCCAGAAATGATAATAGGACATTAGAGCCGTAATAAACCATGCTCCTGTTACTCTCCATACTTAAGTACATCTGAAGGTATATACTTTAGTACCGTTACTCTCCATACTTAAGTACATCTGAAGGTACATACTTTAGTACTGGTGCTCTCCATATTTCAGTACATCTGAAGGGACATACTTTAGTACTGTTACTCTCCATACTTTAGTACATCTGAAGGTAAATACTGTAATACTGTTACTCCAGTGGAGGACTAAAGGGAGGAGGACTTTGACTGGAGTAATATTTTACCTTGTGGGTCTCTACTTAACTCAAGCACACCGTTTGTGTCTGTTAGTGTCCCAGACAAGACAAAAGACAAAAATGTCAAATGTAAAAATTTATTCATAAAAAATAAAATCAACAGGACTGTGGGTCTCTACTGAGTGACCACGGCAATAAATACATCAGGACCAAGGATAGGGTGAGTCTTCTAAAACATGAGAATATGGCACAAGTACTACTAGATGCGCTACATGGAGAAATAATCATCATCATCATCATCATCATCATCCGGCAAATATAACCCCACAGAACTAGAACTTTCCTCCCTCCATGTCATAACATACATGCCTTACATATGATAGTAGTTACTAACCAGCTCAGTAAATCCCTAAACAGTACGTCTAAGGAATAACGACTCCATAATAAGCTTGGAGTTTAAAGGGCAATTTGAAGGATTATTCAAGAATTCTACGCATCTTAAAAGGTATACGAGTCAATTCAGAGTGGTCTGGTGTGAAATCCTTTTCTAGAGAAACTTGCAGAGTGGTAGCTCACAGTGGTGGTGAGGGGAACCAGACGTCTAGCTCTAGGTCCCAAGGCTATGTAATAGAACCGATATGCTACCCAGGGGCTGCGATTCAATACAAGGGGATATACTGCGATACTGTCAGTGAGGTGACGCGATTTTGAGGAAACGTGAAGATGAGGAAAGCTGTCATGGTGTAAACAGCACAGTGTGTAGGCTTGCTAATGCTAACGTTAGCAGTGCAGCCTTAAGCTACTTGTCTACATTGGAGAGGAAGTGTTGGCTGAAGATGGACGACACAAAACACCCTACCAATCCGGACATTAAGCTATTAACCGATAATCAATACTGTGAATCAATACAACATCACCAAACGAGGTCTTCTTACAGCCCTAGGTGTTACGTGAAAGTTTCACGAACGCACTGCCGATGCGCTTGATGGTTTTGAGAGGTACTGGCCTCAAACCGTCATCCGCTTGCACATACAAACTCATGTGCAGGTTCACTGTTGTGTTTAAAATGGCTGTATTTGTGTTCTAGACATAGTGACCCTTGGTTCCCATCACCACGGCCACCACCACCACTGGAAAGGACATCGGAGTCTATACAATCAACCACTTCACAACTAACCACTTTAAATGACCTTGTTTACATATCTCATCATCTGAATCATGCTCAACGTTAATGGAATTAATGGAGTTCCCCTTTCAGGGGTCAAAGTTTAAACACTAACAGCAACAGACTTGTCCCTGGCCTAGCATGGGAACCACACAACCTTTAGGGAACCACCGCTCTCTCACCCCTCCCACTGTCCTTTGGACGCTGTGGTCGAGTTCAAGGATTTCAGCCCCACAGAAAGAAAGAGAGAGAGAGAGAGGAATGGATGGAGGAAGGGAGGGAGGGAGAACAACACTGAACAAAAGCTGCACGTCCCCCAATAAAAGCAAATCAAATTACAGGACGATGACGAGAAGCCTGGATATAGACCGTGGAGAACGGTCAGGCTTGGCAATTAAAAAGATTTCTTACTTTAAAATAAAATAAAATAAAATAAAACAAAATGTTCCAAAGTACTCAAATAATAAGAGGCACAGTTCTCAGCGTAACTAAAAACGAAATACTGATAATCTAAAGAGGAATGATTATTAAAGCGTCATTTTGCTCCCTCTGCATTGGAAAATAAGAACATTAAGGCCAGCAAGGAAAGACGTCTTGCTCTGTTGAAATAGAGAACTGGAAAAAGAAAAAAGGGGCCAACAAAAAGAAAAAAAGACATTCATCTCTTAAAGGAATACCTTGACACACCATGCTAATATGGCTAACAGAACCTAGCAGCCACCGACAAGCATGGCCCATGATGCTAACCAATGGCTGTGGGTTTGCATTTACTGTTATCGACATCAGCTACTGAAGTATTCCTCTAACACTGTGCTCCAGCTACCTAATAATCGATGCCCTGGTCGTAATGGCCCCGGTACTCATCCTGGTACTGGGGCTGGTACTCGTGTTGGTATTCTCCCTGGTACTCGGCCTGGTAATCGGTGTCGCTGATTTCCGAGTTGGTGCGCGTGCCCTGGCTGCCGTTAGAGTGCACGCCAGCCTCTGCGGCCGAGGCGCAGTACTTTGGGTCGTAAATCTGCCGGCCAAGCCCGTAAACACTCATGCCCTTCTGGGACGCGGCCTTGTTGGTGCCCATCTGCAGGGAGATGGTGGTGTTATCCATCGGTTGCAGAGACGCTTTCTGGTCGAAGATGTCCCTCCTGGTGCCAGGGGCTGCCATGCCGGCCTAAAGAGCAGGAAAAAGACAAAAAGGAGGGCATGCTGTTAATGTAGTCTTCATAAAAATCATACGTCCAAACTCCACAACCGATCGGGTGAAACGGAACCAGGTCAAAGGCAAGCCAGTGGCCCCTGTTAGCAAACCGCCATCTGCATAATGCTAACCCGTGGCTGGTTTTCATTACTTGTTAGCAACATTAGCTTCTCTTTGACTGAACTATTACTTGTATAGGGCTGCCAACTGACCCACACTGGCCAGGAGACTCCCACAGTTCGGACTGGTACGTCATCGAAATAAGGTGCACTGCTTCAAACGAGTGACTAGACTCACTTTGTTGTTGGGAATTCTTTAGCAGCCGGGAACCGGAATGCTACAGGTGAGGCAATAAGGAGGTTTGAGACTCAACTAAACTTAACTATGCTAAAAATGCTCTGATCCATACTTGGAATCTGGAAGCTTCTGTCCTCTAACTAGGAAGCTTATAACAGGACATACACTAAAGTTAGAATTCCAGTTTGAAAACTCAAGCAATTGCCATGCTACGCCCATGAAGCATGGCTAAACGCTAGCTTCTCCTTCAGGAACACTGTATGTTGTTCCCCCGTAGAAGCTGTTTGGTAATTGCGTTTCTCTATTTTCATCGCCAACGTAAACTGAGCGATTTCCCCAGACAGCGAAACTATCCTGGCCCAAATCTGACCCATGTTCCCCATTTTCATCTGGCCCACTTGCCAGATGGGTTGACAGCATTTGGGTGGACCTCTTCCTGTAGCATGTGGGCCAGGCTTAGCCAAAAGTAGGCAACTCTGTATCTGCGCCAGAAGTGGACCAGATCTGTTTTGGGACTGGTGGGCCAAATGCATGTTGTAAACATGTGGGCCAACTTTGGCTCACAGCAGATTACCAGCGCCAACAGCGAGTGCCATATCTTGGCCAGATGTGGCCCACATCCACATGCCACCTGGGTGTGCTGCCCAGGCAGATGCAAGTCCAAATCTTCATCCCTCCATTCTTCAAAGTTACCACATGCCGTATATTAGCCATATTAGCATGCATCTAATCGGACAGCGGGCTAATAGGACACTGATGGATAAAAGATGTCCATGCTGAGGATGAAAAGAGCCCAATAACAGATCTGTACAGGCTTGCTTGTATATGTGTAGTTTGGTTTCCTCCAGGCCAAAGCAAAAAAAAAAAATTTATTAATTTAAAAAAAATATAAAAAAGAAAATGACATTATTGTTTTAGCTCCAGTTCGCTCAGTGTTCAGACTAGCATATATTTGACACTGAACTGAAAATAAAAAATGAAAAATAAAAAAGTCTAAGTGTTTCGACACTGGTATGGATGTAAACTCCTTGTGGAATCCAAGTTTTCGATGACTACATTCTGACTGGTCCCATAAAATATTGAAATTCGGGCCCCATAGACGTCACACACGAGTCTGCGTTTCATCATTTGCACAATATTGCACAACTGCATTTTGCTCAGTAATGCTGATGCAATAATGCCGGTAAAAGCATTCACTCTCCCCCACGGTGATTACCCCAACTTCCTCGTTAAGGCAGCCCCATGTATGACTGTGTTAAGACTTAGAGAAGCAGTGCTACTAAGTCGGTACAATCCAGAACGCTGGCGAGCGTGAGCTGCAGTGAGTCAGCCTGTACAGACAGAAACAGTCATGGTGGGGGTTTTCAAGTGTGCCTTTCAAGTTCAGTGTTTACGTCCCAAATGAGCTAATGCTGACGAAGATAGCATGAGAAGATGCTTCACTGGGGTTGTCAGAAGACACGTCCTATACCAGGTTTCAGCTGAGTTCTTTTCAAATACTACTTGAAAGCTTCCAAGTCACAAGGGCTGCCATCGTTATATGGCCTACAGCATCGACTACGTTGTCTTAACACACTTCAGCTGGAAAAGCTTGCTGTGCACACAAAGAGACGCACAGCAGACTGAGATAGTCCTGGTGGAAGGCTAGCTGACCATTAGCTCGATAGTGCTGACTGCAAGGGGTTGCTTACAGGTGTCAGTAACGGATTCCTTTATGGAGGGACTACCAAACACTGGTTGTACTCAACCAAGCTGTTACATGCAACTCACAACCTGTGGCTAGTTGCATCAGTCACCCCTGTGTGTACAGTCAGACGAGCATGTAGAGCTACTATACAAACCAAGTTATGATATAGGAGATACAATGTAAACAAGGTTTTCTTGGCAAATAAAATACCATCTTGTAGTCAATATATTGGTAGATCATAACAATTATTGAAATAAGATTATTGCACTTAATTCTGGACATTTTTTTCTGGATACAAGTGAATTTTCTAAGCCACATTTTCTCACTACACTGGCCTATTTCAGGCAAATTTCTTAAAATTTGGTGGGAAAAAAAAAAGTGAGAGAAAATTGGCTTAGAAATAACCCTAAAACAAGTTAATAAACCTGAAAATAATTACAAATCACTTTACATTTAGCTTCTGACCTTCACACAACAAGAATTCCAAAATTGTAAAAAAATAAATAAATAAAAATAAAATTATTTCCAGAATTTTTTTTTTTTTTTACTTTTTTTTTAATTGTTTTTTGTTTTTGTTACATTTTTCACTATATTAGCAAATAATGTTCCATATTTTAAGAGGTTGGATAGATCTAATAATCTGCCAATACAGTAAGAAAATTACTTTAAAAAATTAAATAAATAAAAAAGCACTTTAAAAAACAAAATAAATCTTTTCCTCCATCAGCTTCCAACAATCTCCAAAATGAGAACTTGAAGATTCATTAACCAGATATAAGAATTTTTTTTTGCCAAAAAACATTTTTTTGCAGTGTAGACCCACAAAAAGGGCCAGTGAGCGGTGAGCGATGGTCAGTTCTGGAGTGGACTGCAGAATTGCAGAAGTGGAGTATTGCGGTTTCCTGTTTTGTGTAACACAGCTGTTTCTTATGATAAGCAGACCCAAAGCCCTGAACTGTGGACTATACCATCAGGTCTGGTCTAGTCCTTCACCAACAGCCAGTGTCTGACCACAGAGGTGATATCTTTGGGTGGAGGACCTAGCAGTGGCACTGGCCAGTGTAAAAACTCCAGCAACACTGCTGTGTCAGATACACTCGTGCCAGTACCACACACACACACACACACACACACACACACACACACACACACACACACACACACACACACACACACACACACACACAGCTGTGTTAAACACTACTATACTCTGTGTGGATTGCAGGTGTTAGCTGCGTGCTGTACCCAGGACATTCAGGTCATTCCATTTCTACCTTTCCCCATATGGTCACTTCTAAGCCCTTATGGACCACATAGATTACTGGTACTTCCACTCAGGCTGATGGTGCTATTCAGAAAATCGGTCTGGGTTTGCAGCAGCTTCTACTGAAACCAGGAACAGCCAAAGTATACGATACCAACAGAGGGCGCTGCACCGCGGTAGTCAACAGAAGTACCAAAGTTCCAAACTAATTTATTTTGGGTGGAAATCTGCCAAACGGTTCTAAATTATGTTCCACATTCTGCTCATTCCTGTTTAGGTCGGTTCTTCTTTTAGAACACACATCAGGAATAAAAAAAGTGGCCAGTGAGTGGAAGCACAAGGTGGGCGTTTCCAATAAACTGGCCAGTGAGTGGAAGCACAACGTCGGTGTTTCCAATAAAGTGGCCAGTGAGTGGAAGTACAAGGTAGGTGTTTCTAATAAAGTGGCCAGTGAGTGGAAGTACAAGACAGGTGTTTCCAATAAAGTGGCCAGTGAGTGGAAGCACAAGGTCGGTGTTTCCAATAAAGTGGCCAGTGAGTGGAAGCACAAGGTCGGTGTTTCCAATAAAGTGGCCAGTGAGTGGAAGCACAAGGTAGGCGTTTCCAATAAAGTGGCCAGTGAGTGGAAGCACAAGGTAGGTGTTTCTAATAAAGTGGCCAGTGAGTGGAAGTACAAGGTAGGTGTTTCCAATAAAGTGGCCAGTGAGTGGAGGCACAAGGTAGGTGTTTCCAATAAAGTGGCCAGTGAGTGTGTACATAGACAGCACACTCATACTTCACTCTAAGGTAGTTACCTGACTTGCCCCCTTGTTGGTGCCCATTTGCAGACTAATGGTGGTCTGGTCGTACGGCTTGTCCGTTTGGGTCTTTGGGTCATAAAGATGTCTGCGGGTGCCATAGGCCGTCATTCCAGCCTGGCTAGCGCATTTATTCGTCCCCATCTAGACGTGGAATAGAAAAGCAGAGAGCTGAACATGTGCACTGAACTGTAAACATAGAAGCTGTAGCTGATGATGAGGACCACAGTGCTCTCACCTGCAAGCCAATAACACAGTTGCCAGCCTTCATCTTCTCATCATCAAAATTGCGATGTTGCTTGTCGGCATACTTCACACCGATATCAACCTTGGTGTCCAACCCCTTCGTCTTGGCCTTTGACACAAAGGTAAGCATATACTGATCAGTGAGCAAAGCGGCAGTATAGACATCTTTCAGGGCTTTCTAGAAGAAGCCTCGGGATCTTCTAGGAGCAGCAATAAATTAATAAATAAACTAATAAATTATTAAATAAATAAATAAGTCGTCTTTAAAGGAAAACCTAAAAAGTTTGCTGTGCACACAAAGAGACGCACAGTAGACTGAGATAGTCCTGGTGGAAGGCTAGCTGACCATTCGCTCGATAGTGCTGACTGCAAGGGGTTGCTTACAGGTGTCAGTAACGGATTCCTTTATGGAGGAACTACCAACACCGGTTGTACGCAACCAAGCTGTTACATGCAACTTACAACCTGTGGCTAGTTGCATCAGTCACCCCTGTGTGTACAGTCAGACGAGCATGTAGAGCTACTATACAAACCAAGTTATGATATAGTAGATACAATGTAAACAAGGATTTTTTGCCAAATAAAATACGATCTTGTAGTCAATATATTGGTATATCATAAGAATTATTGAAATAAGATTATTGCACTTCATTCTGGACATTTTTCTGGATACAAGTGAATTTTCTAAGCGACATTTTCTTACTACACTGGCCTATTTCAGGCAAATTTCTTAAATTATGCAAAATTATTTGCCAATATAGTGAGAGGAAATTTGGTGAAAAAAAAAACCCTACACCAAGTTAATAAATCTGAAAATAATTACAATAACTTTACATTTAGCTTCTGACATTCTCACAAGAAAAATTCCAATATTGTAAATAAATAAATAAATAAATAAATAAAAAAGGTTTGCTGGCTCTAAAAATCTGCCAATACAGTAAGAAAAATTAGCTCACTTAAAAAATAATAAATAAATAAATAATAATAAAAAATAAAAAAAGCACTTTAAAAAACATTAAACAACATGGAAAATAACTACAATCTTTGCTTCCGTTAGACAGATAGATCAATAGATAGATCGATAGATAGATACTTTATTGATCCCAGAGGGAAATTCGAGGCATCCAGTAGCAGATATACAAAGTATACAGAAGTAACAAGAGAAGGACAAGATACAAGTATGAAAGTATAAAAATACAGTCCTTAGTGTCTGAGTAAAGTCCTACAGTGCCTGTGTAAAGTCCTACAGTGCCTGTGTAAAGTCCTACAGTGCCTGTGTAAAGTCCTACAGTGCCTGTGTAAAGTCCTACAGTGCCTGTGTAAAGTCCTACAGTGCCTGTGTACAGTCCTTCAGTGCCTGTGTAACGTCCTTCAGTGTCTGTGTAACGTCCTTCAGTGTCTGTGTAACGTCCTTCAGTGTCTGTGTAACGTCCTTCAGTGTCTGTGTCGAGTCCTTCAGTGTCTGTGTCGAGTCCTTCAGTGTCTGTGTAAAGTCCTTCAGTGTCTGTGTAAAGTCCTTCAGTGTCTGTGTAAAGTCCTTCAGTGTCCTTCAGTGTCTGTGTAAAGTCCTTCAGTGTCCTTCAGTGTCCTTCAGTGTCTGTGTAAAGTCCTTCAGTGTCTGTGTAAAGTCCTTCAGTGTCTGTGTAACGTCCTTCAGTGTCTGTGTAAAGTCCTTCAGTGTCTGAGTAAAGTCAAGTCCTTCAGTGTCTGAGTAAAGTCAAGTCCTTCAGTGTCTGAGTAAAGTCAAGTCCTTCAGTGTCTGTGTAAAGTCAAGTCCTTCAGTGTCTGTGTAAAGTCCTTCAGTGTCTGTGTAAAGTCAAGTCCTTCAGTGTCTGTGTAAAGTCCTTCAGTGTCTGTGTAAAGTCCTTCAGTGTCTGTGTAAAGTCAAGTCCTTCAGTGTCTGTGTAAAGTCCTTCAGTGTCTGTGTAAAGTCCTTCAGTGTCTGTGTAGAGTCCTTCAGTGTCTGTGTAAAGTTAAGTTCTTTAGAGAGGAAACCAAAGCAATAGGAGAAAACCCTCACAGACACAGGCAATTAATAATAATAATAATAATAATAATAATAATAATAATAATAATATCATCTGAACATTCAAAATAAACCGTGTGAATCTTGATACTTCTCTGGTGCAACTCCACATTCCAAAAGCCTTGTATGACAAACTCACCATGCTGGCCAGGGCGAGCAGCGTGGTCTGGACTTGAGTCATGTTCCCATTCTCAAACAGGTCATTGGCTTCAAATACGTCAGTTGGCTTCAGCCCATATGCAAGAATGGCTTTGATGAAGTTCCCCAGGTTCTCGAGCTACATTAAACCACAAGAACAGAGAGGACTTGGTGCCAAGCTTCTGGTACAGAAATCACAGAGGGGTTCGGGTCCGGGTGCAGGATTATCCGCCCCCTGTTTAACATACCGGTATGCTTATGAATATGAATGCTTCAGCTGAAATCGTCTCACCTTGTGCCAGTTGAGTTTGGAGTTGTTGATCTTCTTTATGGAGCCAGGCTGCAGTTTATTGATCAGACTAGATATAAAGAAAACAAAGTCAACATGAAGTCCTTAATGATGATACCTGGTGCCGGATCGGAGCCATCCAGGAAAAGAGGCTAGAGACAACCAGCCACAGTTCTTTGGAGAACTCAACACTAGTATTCTCCATTAATGTGAAGGGCAGACCTTTACCCAGGCCAGTAATGCTGACTTCCAAAACGGATTATTTATGACCTTAGGTGGTTTTACTGGCCCGCGTTCCTCATCAGCCTTCATGCGAGCGTCACTCCTCCAACAACGCAAAGTTACACAAAGGAGTGTCTTTGAGCAGAACAGGTTGGGCAGGAGAGGAGCAGCTCAGTATCGCCTGAACAGTAAGCGGCAGGCTACACCAATATTCCCAGAGCGCTTCTCAGAATGACAAATGAACCACTCACTCGCAAAGGATGACTCCGTCCTTGAGCCCCATCTGGAAGTTCTCTCCGATCGGCATGCCAGTGACCTCCTCGATCCAGTAGCGGAGCTCCTCCTCTTTCTGAGGGTCATACTTCTGAGCAATCTGAGGGGACACAAGTGTGGGTAGAGGGTCAGTCGTGTGTCTAAAGCAGGATCCCACTAACCAGAGAGGCCCGTACTCGTGGTGTTGCAACCAAACGCTTAGACACATTCCTAGCATGCTAACAAGGAGCATGGTGATATTCAGATAGCCTGTATAATTCAATCAGAGAGGTGAAGGGGAGTCATTCCGAGTGAGTTTGGTGTGAAATGGTTGATTGTGTAGACTTCCTTACAGTGGGGGAACCGGGGGCCACCATGGCTGCATCTGAAACGGAAGGCAGCGTCCAGGATGCCTGGCTGCCTAATAGGTCAGTGACTTGGAAGGCAGCGACCTCCACGGCATCAGTGCCGAGTTTCTTCCGGTCTTTCCAAACAGGAGCGTCTCCAGCACTGAGCATCATGGGATGGGGGTGTAAGGCAGGGAAGGACACTTCTACGCTGCCTTCAAAACAGCTGGCAGTTACGCACACATTAGATTTGGACTTGACTGGGTGCCTCGATGGGCAGCATTTATGATGTTGCAGATATAGCGCACATCTGAGACACAACTATACCCTGGTTTCATATGAAATCCGGATGATGGTAAACGTGCCGTGAATCCGAAAAGGTGTTTGCTCCAACACACTGAACTCCTGAGACGTCCGGTTCCCCCATCACCACACCGGGCACTTGAGCTCCCTGGAATAAAACCCCAGACCACCCAACGGTTCTCTGGACCGTTCCTGGGTTCAAAAACTTTTTCATATTTTACCAAACATACCACCACCTCTCGGATGGAACCAGCCTGAGTGACACCACTTTTCCCCTATCGTAGGAAAGGTGCAACCTTCCAAGAGTTCAGTACCACACCACAGAAAAATCGACGCTCCATTTGGCACTACTCATGGACTGTACAGTCATCCAACCGGAGCCACAATCCTGTTCAGAGCCAGGGCACACCAACCTACCCAAGAATCAACCTTGGCCAGCGACAGAATGGAGACTGGTCTCATCACGTTAACGCAAGGCATGGCTAATGGATGCTCTAACTGAGCTATACATGGTAACTGAAATCTCTAAGTGTGCTTTCAAAGTGAAGGGGGCCAAAAACAGACCCTTGAGGCACACCACAAGTGACTGGAGCAGTAGGCGACCTTTTCGGGGGAGGGGAGCGTTTTCCGTTGGAAAAGTTGATCTAATGAAACGTCTGTAAGACCAGCTTACATGTTGCATTGCTAAAATCAGTAGCAGCATCCATCTACTAGCCAGAATGCTGTCCATACTTTGTCCATTTTAACTCGACCTTAAAACAGGTCCACTGAAAATCGTTTCCACTGAACTCAGTTCCCCAGACAGGACTAACTCTCCCTCGGTAAAGTAGTCCTGCCCAGAGGTCAAGTTAGGAAAACCGTCCCGTTCTCCATATCCCAGCCTTGTTTGCACAGGATCAGTGCCAAAAGCAGCACGACGTACAGGAAATTGCACGGAGGGTTTGCCCCACGCATGAACCCTGTTTTTAGGGCCAGCTTCAGACGCCCTTCAGACTGCAACGTTCCACAAGCAAATCCCAAAGAACCACAGAGAAAACACTCATCTGATGTGCGGCGGCACCCGGAGTACACACTGTCATTATGAGGCAGTTAGGTTTTACTGCTTGGCAGCCAACCACAATAACCATAATAAAGCAGCATAATAGCATCAGAACAACTCCGTCTGAATAAGCTCGGACGCCCTTTGTCGCTGCACTTCCTCTCCAAAAGCCACAACACACCTAGAAGGCCTCCGGAGCACACTCAACAAGTCTGGTCTTGAAAGACCGAGTCTGTTTGCGAAAGACAGGTAAGCCATGTTCAACAAGCACAACGCAAATGACCAGCTCCCTTGTTCACGTTCCCACCAGAACTGTGGCCCGCACACATATGGTCCCTGACCTCTAGCTGCACACTATATAGTACATCTCAGCATATTTGTCTTTTCTGGAGGGAGAGAGGAAATCCCCCGAGCTGCATAAACAAGCTAACGTTACAAACAACACCAGCAGATCATGTGTCTACAGACATACAGGCGTAACTATATACACCCACCAGCCACTTCATTAGGAACACACTACCACTCACTGACCGTATAGGACACTCTGTAGGTGTACAGGTCCAGACCGTAGTCCGTCTGTTTCTCTGTATACTGTATTACCCTGTTCTTCAATGGGCAGGACCCCCACAGGACCTCCAACTGCCCAGAAGTGTCCACTCACTGTCCACTCTATTAGACACGCCAACATTTACATTTAAGGCTTTTAGCAGACGCTCTTATCCAGAGCGACTTACAATCCTACTGCTCCACGTCCAGGAGCGAAAGCTCATCTGCTGCCGCACAGTGCAGTGTTGGTCATCCTCTAGTCCTTCACCAGTGGACGCCACCCCATAGGACACTTGATAGTTTTGGTTGGCGGACGATTGTCAGTCCAGCATTGACCCTGATGCTCGAATACAAAGCCAAGAATGGACCAGCGCCTCCCTACCTTATGGCAATGGTGACGAGTCGATCTGTACCTCGAGCCCTTTGAGCTTCAAGTACAGCTCGACTCGACCCGTCATCCCTGAAGACTAAAAGACAAGCGTCCAGACTCTTCTCTGTCCGGGCTCCCAAATGGTGGAATGAACTCCCACTGGCTGTCCAAACAGCGGAGTCTCTCGGGGTCTTCAAACGCAGACTGGAGACCCGTCTCTTCATAAATCACTTAAGTGAGTGAGCTCTAGTAGATGTGTGTAGGTGTATGTACTTGTGTTGCACTTACAATGACCTTTTCTTCTCTCTAGGTATGAGTGCTGGGCTGGGGTTGCCAGGTAGTGCACATTTGCTTTACATATGTCTGTGTACTGTTCTCTCTAGGCATCAGCACTGGCCCTTGAGGGGCTAAAGCTTGCTCCTATATGGTCAGTAGAGCTGATAAGATGGACAGCAGGTGTAGATACAAGGAGGTGTAGATGAGAGGAAATCTGAGTCTGCAGGTTTCGCTACAATTGATCACCTCTCTTAATCACACCGTTTATCACACAGTAATAGAAACCATGCAGACGTCTGATCGGTGGAGTTTCCCTTTAACCCGGGCCAAGTTGTTAATTAACCTCCAGCAGACTCGGGTATGTGGTGACTGACAGCGTTATCTATAAACCGAAACTGAAGTACGTCACCCTGCTGTAAAGCGTCGCAGCAGCCGGTATAAACCAGAATGACGTGGTTACATTTGTCCTTTTTCGTGTTTGAAAAGTTTATGTAAGAAACGGTCCAAATTTACGGACTAATATTTGCCCTATTACTTTCCATAAAAGCTAGGAATGTTTTTTTTATGCCTTTGTAATCTTACAGGTGAGGTGAGGTACTTCTACATCTTGGAATGGGTCTGTATTCATTTGTAACACTAACGATACAACAGAAAAACTATTTAGGAGCACCTGAAATGCTGCCCCAACCCAAACCATGTACTTAAGCCTCACACCTACCAACTAGGGGTGAACGAAAACGTTCAAATATCGATTATCGCGATACGTTGTGACACTGTATCGATACTCAAAAACGAAGTGATGGTTTTTTAATTATTAGTTTACGTTTAAAGATTAATCTCAGTGTCACATTCTGCCCTGTCCTGTTCAAGTTTGTCCGTCTTATCTGGCTTTCTGTTTCTGTCTTGTCATGTCCATGTCCTGTTTGTCACTCTGCTCCATGTGCTTCTGTTTGTTTTGGTCTTCTGATCCTCCTGTCTCCGCCCTCGTCAGACCCCTCACCTGTTTCTAGCTCCACCCCTTTCCAGGTGTCTCTCGTTAGCCCTTGTTGTTTTATACTCCATGTTGTGCCCCGTGGTCTTGCTTGGCATTTGTCCTCCTATCAGTCTTTGTCTCCATGTCGGTCGTTTCTGTTTCCCATTCGCTCAGTGGTGTTTCTTAGTTGTCTTAATGTTTTTGATTTTGATCCTTTGTCATTAAATACTTGCGCTTGCATCCGGTCTCCTCGTCTTGTCCTCGGTAACAGGAAGACAGTGGTTCATACTGTGTTGTGCTCAAACCTACCAACCACTAGATGTAGCAGTGCTGTAATCCATTTTCAGCCCTCAGACTCTTCCCCTCCAACATAAAGCAGCCTACCACACACTATAGCAGATTGGTTAAATCGCAATATATCCCATTATATTAAATCATAATCATGTCATATTCCTGGGTTTTTGCCCAACACACAGCACAACCAATAACTATTCTTTATAAAATAAGTCAATGGGGTACCAACCCACAGTCCGATTAAGGGGATGAATTCCAGGGAGACAGTGATGTCAGTGCATACCCTCTATATGTCCATTTATATGACTACTAGCTGGCTAATGTTAAAGGTCAGAAACAAGTTCTAGCATGGGGGGAACACAAAAGCTGGCTGATAGCTTGGGGGAGTGGAAATGGAGTCCATCGTATTCCCTGTATCATACGTATTGTTTCGCCGGGTCTATCAGTATCACAACGCAGATAAAAACATGCCTTTACTGGCCATAAACAAACAAAACACCTTATTTATTCTCAGGTTAATTAGAACTGAATAGGTGGGAGCGCGGGGGTCCCTGTGCGAGACTATGGAGGTCATGCATGTGACCCTGCCGTTAGCAAAAGACACTGTGGTTATGCCCACAGAGGCAGAAAGAGTGGCAGCGTTAGTTCACCGCCTACTCTTCTGGGTCACGGAGTGGGGGTGGGGGGTTGCTTGTTCCAGTACTCACTGGGTTGAAGGCAGGAAACACCCTGGACAGGCCACCAGTCGATCACAGTAGAGACACAGACAGTCACACCTAGGGGAGGTGCAATTTGGCATCTCCAGTTCACCTGACGTCAAGTCTTTGGGATGAAACCGGAGCACCCGGGGGAAACCCACACAGACACGATGATCTATGGTGCTGGAGCCTGTCCCAGTGCTCACTGGACGGAAGACAGGAAAGGACCGCCGATCCATCACCAGACAGACACTTACACCTGGAGGTGGGGGCAATTTAGCATCTCACCTGACTGTACATATTTGGACTGTGGGAGGAAACCGGAGCTCCCGGGGAAATCCACACAGACATGGGGAGGCATGATCATGATCGTCATGACAATGGTGTGTTCTGTGGTGCTGGACCCGATCCCAGTGCTGGTGGAAGGCAGGAAACACCCTGAATAGGCCACCAGTCAAGCACAGGGCAGACACACTCATTCAGAGCTAGGGGAATCTCCAGTTCACCTGACGTCAAGTCTTTGGACTGCGGGAGGAAACCGGAGCACCCGGAGGAAACCCACTTCCAAAGGAAGAACACGCACGCAGAAAGAAACCCGGACTGCCCAGCCGGGAAATAAACACAGGACCTTATTGCTGTGAGGCTACAGCATACGTGCAACTGTAAAGTCATTAACATGATGACGATAAACAAGGGAGAAGGTTTTCCTTATGAGGGGGAATTCCAAGAATCCAGTTTAGACAGTTAACTTGGTAGAGTCGGAAGTTCTACTTGGAACAAAGCAACGTTAAAGATCACGGTGACCTCTATATATTTGACCATCCATCTGTCTAATTTAATTTAAACAGATAGCGGCTTGTCTCATTCATGGTTTCGCCGTTCCACCTAATGAACACCAGCCCTCATGCGGAATGTTATGCCATCCAGTGTCACACTTCCGGGTTTCCCCGACTGCTCCGCTCCCCCGGACTCCATTTCCCAGAGGGCTACACTCATGGACGTCACTCCCCCGATCTTCGTCTCTGATTCGATCCGGCTCTCCGGAATTTTAACACGGCCGATTTCAACTCCAATTAACACGCACATATAAGCCCCAAACCTGAGCGGTTCATTCTGATTTCACTTTGCTGGTTAAGACCTTGTTCTGTTTTCCTGACTTCTCTCTTTGCTTATTCCCCATTCGTCCTGGTATTCCTCTGTTATTGCCGACCTTCGCTTCCTCCCTCTGTACCTCTCTAGCCTTGCCCTTCTAAGCTGTCTGCCTCTGCTTCTAGCTTCCCATGGTTTCCGATCTAGGCCTGTCCCTGACTCTAACTTAGATATTCCCCTTGTACGTTGTCCTAAATTGTTGCTTGTATAGATTACACTTCCTTCGTTAATAACCTGCTAAAACTCTTAACCCTGCGCTCATCATCCCGGAGTCTTTTGTCCTGACACCCAATCCATTTGCGGGAGAATGGCATCACTACATACCCTGTATATGTCTATTTTAACATTTAAGGTCAGAAACAAGCTCCTGCGTGCGGTAACCAAGGCTGGACGATAACTAGAGTGGAAATTGAGTCCATCTCAGAGATGCCTTGCAGTAGGCTAGTGTCCTTTGTTTGTTGACCAGCGCCTAACTGAGTAGCACTACTTTAACCAGTGTGGGCTTCTTGGGCAGCTGAGCACAACCTGGCGGATTCAGGAGAGCCAACACTGATTTACTGCGGTTACTCTACGCATGTCTCAGCGCAAATAATTGATTAAGGAAATCACAGTGTAGCTAAACTTTGATTATACTTGAGCTGAAAACTTCAAGTGGGACTTTCTATCCCATCCAGGTCGAATGTCAGTTGGGCCTCGGCGCTGCGGTAAGCACCCCAGAGTGTCAGATAAAGCACAACAGGAAGCAGCACTTTAACAAAACCCACCGCTGGAGCAAACACAGAGGCTTCAGCTTGACACCACGAGTAAACACCGCGGGGCACTGGCACCACGTTCAAACGCACGGCACTTAGGAAGGCCTTCAGGGCTGAGTGGGAGAATAGGAATAACCCTGACAGGACAAGGGCTACAACAGCTTAGCCTACAGTACTTACAGCCAGTTAGCTGCAACGCCAATAGTCATCAGGACTGATTACACAATGGAGGATATCCAAGAAGATTCCAGAGCAAAGGCCCAATCCAGAATTACACTTATTCATCAAAAATGAGGAAAAAATAAAAGAGCCTTTAACGATGAACTGACTGACTCATCTGTAGGAGCAATGTTGAAACAGGCACAACATGAGACCTAAGCACAAGGATGAGTGCATGAAACCAAGCACCTGCCCTCTTTCACATCGGCTCACCAGACAATAAATGAGTCACCTGTGACTGAAACAATGGTGGATGGATTTGACATGTACGGGACAAGTTTCTGGATGTAGGCCACCTTAGTCTTCAGACTTACACTTATTCATCAAAGGAGTTAGTAATTTGGGTCAGATGTGGTGGACGCCTTGCCTGGCGTTTTGTTGGTTGTTCCAGTAAGTATCAGAGACCCTAGAATTTTGTGGACCAGTCCAGATGCATCAAGGCTCCTGAATGAATGACCATCATGCCAATCAATCAGTCACATTTGCATTCCTGTGAATGCAGAATTGTCATCTTGGAATACCGGGATAGGAATGTGTTCCTCTGTAAGATGATGAACAAAAGGCAAAGTCTGGTTGTCCAGCAGCTTAATGCAGAAACTGTGGTTCACGTTTACTATCGCCTCAACCAAAGAAACCATTTACACGTCATTACAACCCCGACAGAACTTCACAGAAGGGACTTCATTTGTGTGTGGGTAGGGAGCCAATACAGCTACACCATTCGGCGGTTCACGAGCCAATGGCTGGGCTTCTGGGTTCCCCCTACTGACCAAACTTTACAAAGACTGGAAAGCTAGTCAGCTAAACGACACATCTCAGTGTTTTAGTGTTTTAAGGAAGTGATTGTGTAGTGCGATTATCACAAAATCTCATTCATATACACATCATGGCAGCGTATGCATTTAATATTGTTCATTTTGTGGGTGGAGTCAGTAGCATAAAACTAAAGCACAGTATTAAACATCTAAATTAAAAAACGGTGTGTTTATTATGAACATATCCAATAAGTACATCAATGCTTGTACTGCCATGTGCACATACTGTTCATATTTGTCAATGTCTATTTCTATACTTTATTATTATTATTATTATTACAGATGATCTTTATAATAGCTTTGGTCGGCAGACCACCAACCAGACGTTTGTGCCATACTGTTAAACTCTTACCCTCATGTTTATATCCATTTCCATCAGCTGTGAGTTCCATCACACAGATACGCCAAAAGACACACCTGACATACAACCGTAGTTACAGGAAATCAGATGGTGTATGATGGGATTGGATCATACGCAACACTGGTGAACAAGGGCCAAAGTCTTAAACACATGCTAGATAGAGAACTCACTTCTGCACAGTTACTCTACTGTGTGGGGCGTAAGTGACGGGATCCATAGATTGGGAAGAGGTGCTACAGTGCAGGGAATGTCTTGTTCCATGTGTGGAAAACGCTCCAGAGCAGATGTTAATGATTGGCTAAAAGGAGTGACTGAGCATGTGGGCGTGGCCGAAGACCATAGTGTGAAGGAAGTAGCTGAATCTGCAGGTGTATGGAAGCGTATGGTCATCCGGGTCTACCAGCAGTGGATAAAATCCCAGTCTACAGGGAATTCTCCTTGGAATTGTGCCAGGGAAGGCATCCACCAAATCTGGCTCAAAAGCACATTTCTTTGATGGAAAAGTGTCTGAACACTGATGTGGCTACATCCGGAAACTTGTTCAGTACATGCCAAATCCAGTCACAGCTGTTATTACAATACAACTGCTGGAAAACTGTATGGACACTGCATTACTTAACGCTGTATTTACTTAACATATCTTTAATACAGATTCTATGCATGTTGTAATAATGCCAACTCTGTTGCGACCTTGGCTATTTAAACAAGGATTAAGTGTTACTAATGAGACACAACGGAAGCTATCCTGGTCTTGATAGCACCCCCTTGTGGAGACGTTTCAGCCTGCCAAAAGTGAGCGAGTGAGTGTATTAATAAGCCAGTGTTACGCGGGCACGCAAATTTGGTTATGAAAAAACTGGACTTATGGGAAATTAGAGTTTAGGTTCATAACATTCTGACAACAGACCGCTTAACCGTGCAGCCGTAGGCGTCTCTCATAACGGCTGATCTACAATGAAGTCATGTCATCTCCAGTTCATTAAAGCTTCTGTCCACACTGTGTTTACACATGTGACCACGAGAAAGAAGCAGGTGAGCGCCAATCATTCACTTTGGGCCCTTAGGCTGTAACGGCGGCAACAGGCCGCCCTATGGGAAATAAAAGAACCACTTCAGACGTAAACACAAAGCAAAGCATGAGCTGAAAAGGGCTCCTCCAGCTGTTCCACAGCAAAACAAAAGCAAAAGAGAAACCGTGAACCCGTGGCCTTCCCCTTAACCTTACCACAGTCAACTGCTTCTTTATAACACACTCGATTTGAGCGCATGACCGAGAGAAAGTTCCAGAAAGAGAAGGAGACAGGATTCATAGTAAACAGTAAAAAGTGGAGTTCCCCACCAGTGGCCTCTGGCTTAGAATGTAAAAATACACCACCGCACTTCGATGCCACAGTCTTAACAAGGATGACTCAACTGTATTGATTTTAGACCATCACAGAGCAGGTGCCATGTGGGTGGAGGATTATTCTCAGCACTGCAGTGACACTGACATGGTGGTGTGAGTGGATCAGACACAGCAGTGCTGCTGGAGTGTTTAGACACTGTGTCCACTCACTGTCCACTCTATTAGACACTCCTACCTTGCTGGTCCACCTTGTAGATGTACAGCCAGAGACGATAACTCATCTGCTGCTGCACAGTGCAGTGTTGGGCATCCTCTAGTCCTTCACGAGTGGAGGACACTGTTGGCTGGACAGTTTTGGTTGGTGGACGATTCTCAGTCCAGTAGACACTGGGGTGTTCAGTAGCCCTGCTGTGACTGATCCACTCACACCAGCACCACACACACTAACACACCACCACCATGTCAGTGTGACATCACGGCAGAGACTCCTAGAAGACTGAAGATGATCTCATCAGGTGAACCAACAAGTGAAAAAGAGGGAGTGACCAAGCAAGACCAGAGTAGCTTATTAGCTGGCTTGTGTTGTTGCACTTAATTGACGATTAGCTGTGTTAGCAAAGTTGGCAAGTCGCAAGTTTTTGACCATGATCTGAGTCTGTCCATTTCAACAGAGCTTTAGCCACTAGCTAGACATCTAGAGGTGATGTACGCAAACTTGGACATTGGTACAGGTAATAGGTGTTCTTAGATCTAGCTGTGTTGGCTAGCTTGCCTCTTGGCGTCAGTGGAATCCCAGTTTTGTATGGTTAACTTAAACAACTAGCTGTTCGTTGGGATCTGTATCCTTCAGCTGGACATCAAATGCATGTGGATAGCGGTCAATGGGGGAGTTTGAAGCACCACTTGTATTTAGGATTGGTGGCGTAAAATTGAATTAGACTCCCAACTGTAGGGGGAGCACAAGAGCAAAAAAAATAATAAATAAAAAAAAATAAAAATACACAGGTCTGTTCTGTGTGGTGTTTAAACCTCGATAGCAGTGTTCTGCACCATTAGATTCTTCCACACCAATGTAAACAAGTAGAGTAAGGGTGCACTGCTAATGTTAGCATTAGCAAACCTATGCATGTGGTGTGTTTATGCTGTGGCAGTTCGATTTTACAAACCACAATGTCATCTTACTTCCAGTACCTTATTAAATCAAAAGCCCCAGCATCATAACAGGCATGGCCTCATATGATACATGTTTTGGGCACATTGCCCAGTTTTGTATGATCACAGATATCCGCCCCTCCCTCTGATCATCCTCAAAAGCATATTCCACAATGGAACAAATGCCCTCCCATAGAGAGGTCAAAAAGGTCAACGGGAGGAAGATGGCTTCCTACGCACGACTCAAACTGCACACATCCCGAACCTCAGCCTCTTTCACAATGCTGGGGTGTTATGCTCTTTGCAGTAGGGGTGAGCAATACGACAAACACATTGTGTCACAATACTTCAAAGCATTTTCAGGATATAGGCATCATGACTGCTCCTGATGGTATACAGGAAGACGTGCTCGGAAATGCATATTGTGACAAATACCTCAAAATAAAAAAAAATAAAAAAGTTAAAAAAAAAATAATAATAATGGTAATTTTTCCCACCCTTACTTTACAGTGACCATACGACCAACACTGGCTTCCTCACATGCTGCTGTCCGCCACCCATGTTCCGACACAATAGATCCTGTGTCCTTGGCCTTTCACAGCATGTTCAAGGGAAAAGGGGAAAACCGTCTGGAAGGTCGAAGATGAATCAGTTGCCTCCAAAGCCTGAGACTTCCATTACTTTCAGCCCACGCTGCTGGCAGACGTTCCCCAGCCCTAAAACGGAATATGCGCGATAGCTCACGGATGGGATTTCACTTTGGGGACTGAACAGAGAGACGAGGCTCCAATTCACCAGCATGAATGGATCTTTCATAGAATTCCAGTCTACACAACAGCAGAGCTATCAGACACCAGCTAGGAAAACCACATGAAGGAACCGCCATGAAAACCAGGGGCAGGCAAGATGACGAAACAATGCACTGTCCTGATTTTATTGATGTGCATCGGAATCAATTCTAGAACACTTAACACTGAGGGAGGTGTGGGTGGGATCAGACTAGGAATTGGAAGTAGGATGTGGAATTTTAGCTGCTCAATAACTGCCATAGAAACGACTGCGCTTCAAGATTTTGGCATTTTGCTCGTCTGCATGCAACTTTAACAGTACGGGCTTAAAGTGGCCAAACTGGAAGACTGGCTATCTGACGTCTTAGCTGTCCATATAATCGTTCCACCTCACAGTACAAACAGCTCAAGCTCAAATAAACAAACAAGTCGTTCCACGTCACAGTACAAACAGCTCAAGCTCAAATAAACAAACAGGACTCTAGCCACCCTATAGCACCAGGTCCATTCTGGTGACAAACATGCGACTGTGAAAGTTAACAGCTGGTCAAACTGATTGATTAGTTTTTTATTGGTTTGGTTAGATAACTGCGACGGTCATCAGAGTGTGATAGTTGGTGTTCCGTCAGCGTGTGCTACCTGGTGTTAAGTAAATGTCTGAAGTTAGTCTTCCTCCAGGTGTTTTGACTGCCCGTCAGAAACATACTTAGTGTGCAACCTCTCCACCAGCACCAGTAACAGCGGTGATTGGACTTGGCATGGACACGACAGGTTTCTGAATGTAGGCCACATCAACGTTCAGCCACTCTTGCATCAGAGAATTGGTCAGTTGGGCCAGATTTGGTGGACCCCTTCCCTGGCTTTTACTGGATGTACCAGGTAGTCCCAAGAATTTCAAAGAGGATCCAATCTTGCAGGCCAGTCCAGATGTGTGGATGCTCCTGAGAGTTCTTCATGCCCATCAGTCACATTTGTAGCCCTGTGAACATGAGAACTGCCATCTTGGAATACCAGGAAAGGAAAGTTTCTCAGTAAGATGATGAGCAAAAGGCCAAACCTGGCTGTCCAGCAGCTCAATGTAGACACAGTGGTTCAAATATACCGTCACCTCAACCAAAGACCCCATTACCACATCACACAGAGGTCACACACTCACACACAAAATGCAGAGTTGTTTTAAATTTAAATTCTAAAATTCACTGTAAACATTTCCAACGTCCATAATAAAACACCTATCCGTTTCCACATCCCAGTTCTTGGCTAAATCTGTGCTGTCTGTCGGTATGGCAACCTCTGACTTCCCAGCAGACACCCACTGACCCGGATCTGACCCCATAAACACGCTTTCCCAGCAGCGTCAGGCTGATATAACGAAGTGTGTGTGAAATGAAGGTGCAGACAGGTTCAGTCTGGTCGCTCTGTCACACTCCCACAGTAAACTGCTAGCTGATAAACTGAGCACTGGTGATGCCATTCTAGCCAATACGATTAAAGGAGAAGATAAGCCACCAGATTCATTTATTAAAGAAACCATTATGATTATCTTCATCATTAGTGGGCTACACAACAGTGCAAGAGCTCCACCTCAATCAGCAACAACAGTAAAGTCCTGTCCACTGTAAATTCCATGTAGGTGTTGTGGGTATCGTGATGCGCACGGTGAAACCGCTTTTCCCATATCACTAGGATATTGCTAACATTCCGCTCTGCAGTGCGTAGCAGGCTTAGTCATGCATGAGAAGCGTCTGTCTGTGCAGTCGGTGGGAACATGCCGCCTGATAACTGGTTACACAAGTTGTTGACACCCTGGTCAACAACCTTCCAACCGCTAAAGTAGAACTACAGATAAGATAGTACAGGTCAATTCGACTTCAAGCATTAAAACGAGGAGCTAGGCAATCTTAAAGAGCCAACACGCTCAGGATGATGCAACGTGTTTACTCCAGGGTAAACCAAGCAGAACCACAGAAGCATGGATGAGGAAAGTGTGAAAGCATAAGCAAAATGGTCATTTTATAATATTCTAGATGTATATTGATTCACTGGGAGGCTCATTTTGGAGCATTTCTGCTGGTTTAAGCTTTATGAATTGTTATCATACTGTAATTAGCAGGACAGCCAGAATTGGGGCTCGGTTTGGGGACGATATTCATTGAACTAATCTTCACTTGATCACCTGATCATCCAGATTATCAGGTGGCATTTCGGCACCACAGCGAATTGCCCAGTCTTCTCCATGCAGATCCCATATTCTTGCCCATCATCTTCCCATCTCCGTGGAGGACTTCCAAGCTGTCTTTTCCACTCGCACATGCCAATCAACAACTGTACAGGTCCACCTGTCATCGTCGTCACTTACAAATAACTAACATACATGGATCAAGGTTCGCAGCTGTTTTTGTAATGGCCAGAAAGACCTTTATCCACCTTGAAGCCTAACACCGCGTGCGCTTCAGTGACATGCATATATTATATATACATTTTTTATCTCTGAGGTCATTCAAGCCTGGGTATTGTGCAACAGCAACCGAAACGCAGCCGGCATTAATAACCATCAAATTAACACGACTGTCCTTCTTACACCGAACGTAGCCCATCAGCTAAGGTGGACCGGGTGCCGCTAGTTTTCTTTGAGGTTGATACACCTAACATGCAACAGAAACTTGTGCTGCACTCTTCTTGGGATGGTGGCCAAAGAAAGAGCCAAAATGGCATTTAGATTAGATCTCACTTTGAACACGCTCCAAAAGGCCAGCCCTTTCTTTGGAACTGGGCTGTATGTCCAAAACGTTATACCGCAGAACACTTAATAAACAGCCCTGGAGTCACTGCATGGGATCAGGAACACTTCCCAACACCATCGTCTGTGAACACAGGTCATCAAGGTTCAACAGATGCGGCTTAAAACTAAACCATGCCGTGAGGAACTCTATAATACACAGACCCACTGCCTTCTCTGGCCCTGAGCTCATTTAAGGTGGACTGAGGAGAAGTGGAAAAGTGACTGGTAGAATCAAAATCTGGAATTCTTCTAGGATATTATGGATCCTCTGGACTCAAGAGGAAATGAACCATCTGGGATGTTATCATTGTGATGGTCGGGGCAAGCTCCATCAATGCTAATGCAATTTTGGAGTGACATATGCTGCATCCGGACGCCGTCTTCTTCTAAGGGAAGGTCTTGGACAATGGCCCAGATATCAGCATGTCCCCAATTCCCAAACACTTGGAGTGCTGTTAAACCAAGATTTGAACAACCAACCTGCACCAGTATACGGACAACACCCTAACATGTCTTCTTGTACCAGCTTCAATCAAATATAGGGTTCAATGGTTTGCACACCACTGCAGACATTCCTACCTGCTGCAAAATACAAGCAAAGCTGTTTCACTTCACAGCCCCATTACGGCGTACCAGCACGGCAGTTAATTGCAGGCCTGTGTATTTCCCTCCCCGTCTTTCCGTGATGCAGCATAACAAATACCAGAACAATGGGTTCAGCTTTTAAATGTCGACACCTGGAATGCTTAAGCCAGTCGGTCCTCAAGTATCTTTGCACCCCGCCTGTGCCTGCATACTAGAGCACCTTGTGTTCAGCTCCCTCCCTGTAGTTAACACCTTCAGCCTTTGCTTCCTCCAGTCCTTTCAAGTGGTTGGCTTCATGCTTGTCTGCACCCACCTCCTCTAACCAGCATTTAGCAAGGAGACCTGCAAGGGAGCAACATGGCTGCCTGTAATCACTTTACGAGAAGCTACGAACTTCAGAACGTGCATCAATCTGTGGTTTTAGAGCTTGGCATTACCCGCACGGCCTAAACAGCTGCCTATGTTACAGTAAAGGAATGGCCAGCATTCTCAAAGCAGCCCAAAGCGTCCATTCACCGTGCCCAAAGTCCACAATGCCAAAAAGCATGTGAAGGGCGGCGGGCTGCTTTGTCTTTCCCATGAACGGTAAACATTTCACTGAATTTCAGAAGCAACAGAACTTGCAGAACACGTTCACACGGTACAGCGGCCTCCTAGAATAACAAACGCGACCTGCAAGGGTCGCGTTTCCGTGACATGCAGGCGGTACTGGGACGCAAAGCCCAGGGTTTGAGGACCTCACGATAAACGGCATTAACAAATTAACACAGCTCTCCGGCTTACACTAAACGTAGTCCAGCAGCTAAGGTAGGGTTCGGTGCCGCTGGTTTTATTTGGCGTCAGTGCCGCTAACGTGCAACAGAAACCTGTGCTGCAATCGTCTTGGGAAGGTTGATCGGAATTATGGCTACGTTCCCATTGCAAGCTCCATTGCAAGCTCCATTGCATTGGTTCAGGTTCACGCATTGATTAACGTGAACGAACCAGCATCCTGAAACAACCCACATGCCAACATCTGAAACAGTAGCACATGACTGGCAGGCTAACCAGCACAACCAGCCTGTGTTCAAACTAGCAGGCGACAGAGTGACCAGTCCATTCTATTCCTATGGAGTATAGAATTTGTAGCCACAAATATGCCAGCCACAAATTTCGCCTTTAGCTGCTCATCAGGGGCTTGGAACCGGATTCTCTGTGCAGCTGCTTTGTGACATCTGTAGTAAAAACATAAGTTTAAATGGCAATTGACAGAGGGACAAATCGAGTTGAGATTTTCCCCAACATTGTGCAAATGAATTACGATGTGATGAAGCGATTTTGTAAACAACTGGCTCCTAGAAATTCCAATCATAGACTCTAGGAGGCTTCTGCTCTCTGGACCGAGTGAGTCAGGTAACTCGATAGCTAGCTAGGTTAGCTAGCATGCTAACCAGCACAATGTTGCGATTTTCCTCAACACTGTGCAAATGAATTACGATTTGATGAAGCGATTATGTAAACAACTGGCTCCTAGAAATTCCAATCATAGACTCTAGGAGGCTTCTGCTCTCTGGACCGAGTGAGTCAGGTAACTCAATATTTAGCTAGGTTAGCCAGCATGCTAACCAGCCAATAATGCAAGCTGGTTTCCATCAAAATCCATTTAAATATATGCTTTCAAAACTAGCTAGCTTTCTGGATCTTGCACACGACACCGCAAGTGACCTCAAACACCACAAAAGTCAAACTTGGGAATGCAGGAGCAGTTGCATCACATGCCCACCAATCGGATACATATCCAATCTAGGACCACATATGAAAGGGATACGGCATGGGCATGTGCTCACACAGTCTATGGGGAGGGGGATCAGATTTGTCTCACATGAACACAAAGAAACCGATATGAGTCACTTCAGTCTGGTTATGTGAATGCAATCCATTTTACTTTCAGCTTACAGCGTGGGAAAGAAAACAAACCAACAACAACATCCTAAAAACGTGAGTACAGATAGCAGCAAGCTAGCGGTGCTAATATCAGTAATATGAGCAATAACGTCAACGTTCATGAAGGGTTTCACTTCCCATAACAGTAGGATTCATGGTCAGTGCTCTAGAGCAGGACCTGCCTGTATGCTGACTGACCTTAACCATCATGAAACCCCTCTGCTAAATCTTTGCTGTAGTATCCCAGGTGGTTGTTAGTATGTGTAAATGTATGTTTGAAACAGAAAACGGCCTAGGGGGCCTTGTGGACCCCCTGAAGGTATAGGGGTAAACCTACAATATTAAAGTGTCTGGAGATACAGCACTGCTTCAGGGAGGCGCTGCAGCCTGTTGGTTCATCCAGTTGGTCCTTCCTAGCTTAGCCCCAGGATACTTTCAAAAGAAAGCATTTTCCCACGAGTACAGTGGAAAGAGTGAAGCGCTACTCACGCCTCAAATCGAGGGTATATATGTGACTGATATATGCATAGGCCTTGGGATCCTTCAAAGTTCCATGGCTCTACATGGATCTTCTCCATGGTTCTTCAAGGGTTCTCTAGTAATGAGCTCTTCAGAGGGATGGAGAATGTGCTGTGGATGGGTCTAAACAGTATCAAACAGCGTTCTTCTACTGCTACTGGGTGAAATTGCTTCTATATAGAACCTCTTTGAACATGGTTCTACTACAGAACCATCTACAGCACATTCTCCATCAATCACAAGAACCTTAAGTGTCTAGCTTAAAATTCTGCCTAGTGAAAAAAGGAAACAAGTTTAGAAGAATAACATAAGCAGCAAGTTTCGCCAAGCCATCTTAATTATAGGAGAGGTCCACTATTACTATTGACTGGGCTGATATGACATCAGACACCGAACCCAGTGAACTGAAAACACCATCTTGCAGTCTCATGGCTAAACTACTGTAGGCTGAACAGGCAGATGGGTCCATAACATGGGCCGGTTCTGCAGCTTCTAACCTAGAAATCATCAGAGACCAAAGAAAAACGAGTACCTATATAAAATATATATAAAATGTATATAAAAAGGTGTGTGTGGGGGGGGGGCATAATATGGCCCCTTTAGGTTTGCAAGATGCTGCGAAGTGGTGCATAAGCATCCATTACAACTTCTCAGCTACATTAGCCACGTGGCAGCACAAAACCAAAGTACTGCAAGAAAAAAAAACACTTGTGTTGAATGACTGACCACATTAAGAGACCACAAACTATTAAGAGAGAGACAGACAGAGAGACAGAGAGAGAGAGAGAGAGACAGAGACAGAGAGAGAGAGAGAGCAAAAGGGAAAAAAAAATGAGAGAGAAAGCAAGCAATGGTGATACATGGAGAGAGACACCTCCACCTTAAGAGCCCCCTCTTTAGATACAACTGTGTATGCAAGAACGTATATAAACATGTATGTATAACAAAATATATACAATCATACACACACACACACACACAGAGACAAAGACACACACACACAGACACACACACACACCATACTAACACACACACACACGCAGAGATACACACACGCCGAGACACACACACACACAGACACGCCGAGACAGAGAGACACACACACACACGCACACACAGACAGACACACAGACATACACACACACAGAGAGAGAGAGAGACACACACACACAGAGACACACACACACACCATACTAACACACACACACACACACACACACACTCACACTCACACACACACCATACTAACACTCACAGACACACACAGACAGAGAGACACACACACACACACACACACACACACACACACACACACACACAGAGACACACACACACAGACAGAGACACACAGAGACAAAGACACACACACACACACACACACACACACACCATACTAACACTCACACACACACACACACACACACACACACCATACTAACACACACACACACACAGACACAGACACACACAGAGACACAGACACACACACACTCTTCCAAACAAATACTGAATTTGAAATTAAATGAAAAAATGATTTTTTTTCATCACTGTAAAAGGTTACAATGTTGTTTATTATTTATGGTATATTAATGTTTTTATTGTCCCTGTTACTACTGCTACTACTCTCTCACACAATCACACCAATAAAGTTATATTGATTGTTTAATTGATTGATTCACACACACACACACACACACCCAAAGAGAGAATAATAGAGATATAGAAAGAGAAATAGACAGAGACAGAGAGATAGATATGAATCAGTTACAGTAACCAAGCTGTTCATACACTCCATCCTTCACAGGAGTCCCAGCCATGCATGAAAGTGACACGGCAAATGTACAGTTCACTTTCGACTGCAGAGCACTCTATAAAAAGGTTGAGATCATTTCCTCAAGCCTCCGAACCGCAGCAGCCAAGTTCCTTCCACTATGCTCGAACGGCCCTGAACGCTTCTATGGCGCAGATCTCTCAAAAAGAAAGAGTGACAAAGGCAGCTGTTATTCACGAGCTTAACTCACATCCCTACAGGCACACAGCGTGCACGGTCCACAGCAGGTCATCAGGAACTACTGCACGCAACCCTTCCTGCATCCGGTTAGCTTTTAGACTGACTAGCAGGAGAAGCTAACACTGATCTGCTGATCCGTCAAGGCAACCGATAAGCCTATGAGCAAACAGTAGGGATGGGAATCACCAGAGGCCTCCTGATAGCCGGGTCAGAGAAGCATCATAGACAAAACTACTAGGGAGATGATAGGAACCAGGGGTCCTCAGCTCTACAACACAAACACCGCCTTGCATGTTTAAGGCGGTGGTAGCTTCAGGCTCCTGCAGATGGCGCTGCACAAGGACGACTGGTCTATAAACCCCTGTGGGGTGTGAGTGACAGGATCCATAGATTGGGAAGAGGTGCTACAGAGCAGGGAATGTCTTGTTCCATGTGTGCAGATGTTAATGATTGGCTAAAGGGAGTGACTGAGCATGTGGGCGTGGCCAAAGACCATCGTGTGAAGGAAGTAGCTGAATCTGCAGGTGTATGGAAGCGTACGGTCATACGGGTCTGGACCGACTGACCAATCCTTTGATGTAAGAGTGTCTGAACACTGATGTGGCTACATCCAGAAACTCGTCCCGTCCATGCCCAATCCAGTCCCAGCTGTTACTGGTGCTGATGGAGGAGCTACAGGCTATTAGGGGCTCATGTTCTTTACAGTGGTGGTCACCATGTCTACAGCACACATACAGAGTCACCTTATTTACTCTCCCCACCCTCCAGTTATCCTTCCCCTGTCTTCCGTGTGTTTATATGGACTACTGATGAAGCATAAACTTGAATTTCCCTCTTGAATTTCCCTCTTGAATTTCCCTCTGGGATCAATAAAGTATCTATCTATCTATCTATCTATCTATCTATCTATCTATCTAAACGGCGATCAACCTGAAACCTACAGTACAAGCCTTCGTTGGGGACTGTTTACATCGACACATCCAGCATATAGGCCTAGACCTCCACCATGAACAGACTGTAAAGCCAAAACCCTTTAGAACCACCATAAAACAGCATCTCAGAACAAACACTTCCACGTCCCAACTTCCTGTGAGGGAGCCTTTAGACCAGGACGTCTGGTTCCATTCACCACCACTGTGTGTCTGTATAAACAGAGCACCTCTCTCCCATTGACTTTGCATATACCCCAGTGGTTTAATTGGGCTACATCTAAATTTTGGGAGGTGGGTGGAATTCCACTTCTTATAGGCGGGGGAGGGGGGGGTTCCCCACATTGTTGGCCGTGGCTGGCTCCAGTCGGCTGGTTGCCTGCTCTGGTTTCTTTTCACACAGGCACAGCAGACTCCACCCAGGGCCTGCCCAACAAAAGTATGGTTCACTGACCCTTCGTGCTTCAGGAGTGGCCACTGCTGCCCTGCAATCATCACCACCACCATCATCATCATCCATAACTTATCATAAATGGCCAGCTGATCTGGCTAGTAGTTTGCTCGTAGGCCTTATTCCATCAAACCAAGACTTGGCTGTAGTATTACAGCCTTTAAACTGAGTCACGTGACCAGAATTGGCTATATAGAGAGCTATACGTTATGAAATTAATAACCCAAATAAATAATAATGAGTAAATACAACACAACTTGGTTGTTTAAACGCATCGTGGCGAAGTTGCAGCCTAGTGGTGGCGAGAGGAGCTCACACACGTGGGCTACGGAGGAGCAAGACGGAGCAACAGGTTAAACAGAACTTCCATTCTTCAACAATAACTGCACATATGCGGATCAGACGAGGCATTAACGCGGAGGCAGCGCCGAGAGCCTTCTCAGAAGCCCGGGAGAAGTGGAAAAGCAGCAGGAGGAGGAGGAGGTGAAGGAGGAGGAGGCCAGCGCTAGGAAGGAGGACAAAAGCCTGTGAAACAGTAACCGAGGAGCCGAGCCCAGATTGCCGCGCGATACGCGCTGAAAACACAAACAGCAGAAAAGTTTTCAGAACTTCGGAGCGCGAGCGAGATCAAAGCGCTCCGGAGCTGTTTGAACTTTCATAAACAAACAAACAAATAAACAAAGTGACAGGCGCGCGAGCGCAGCGCACAGCAGAGCAGAGCAGCGAGCTGAAAAATGAAGGAGGGAAGTGATGAACGACAACAGCCCCAGCAGAAGAGATCAGCCCTCGCTCGTACCTTGCTCCGGACTTCTGCGGACAAGCCGTACGCGGGGCCTTTGTTGAACGACATCTTCCTTTCCGCCTGGGAGTGCGGGGTGGAGAGAAGTGTATCCGAGACCGAGTTTATCCAGAAAATCAAAGAAACCGAAGCTCCTTCGAGCGCGACGCCCTCAGAAAGTGAAAGAGGCTCCCTCCGCTGAGCTCAAGCTGGGCAGGAATCTGCCGCCGCCTCCTCCCCAGATCAGCTCACTCAGACTGGGAGTGAACTACAGCCGCTGGGGCGGAGAGGAGCTTAAATCCTCAGGTTACTGCAGTGACGTGAAGACTCCAGGAGAAGTAGGACCTCAAGGACAAGAGAGACTTGCTGGCGCAGTTCTTCTCTTTATGGATCCTTTTGGTCTAAAGAGCTCCAAAGTATGGGGGTCTAGAGGGGCCGTGGGATAGTTATGATTTTCTGGACCTTTATTTTGGGAGCACGATCTGAAGATAACGATCTGATGATCTCGAGATAAGCACAGTTTGAAAACAACTTTTGTTGTCCTGAGATCAAGAGACAACTGAGTTGTGATCTTGACACAACTAGTTTTGTTGTCCTGAGATCAGCAGACAATTATTTTGTGATCTCAAGAAAACTTCTGTAATCCTAAAATCACATGACGAACAACTTTTTGTTCTTTTGAAAACCTAATTATATTGTGATCTCAAGAAAACTGAGTTAGGATCTTGAGAAAACAACTTTTGTTATTTTGAGATTTTCAGTACAGTTAAGTTGGGATCTTAAGGAAACCACCTTCGTTATCTTGAGGTGACAAGACAGTTAAGTTAGGATCTTGAGAAAACAACTTTTGTTATCTTAAGGTCACAAGACAGTTAAGTAAGGATCTTGAGAAAACAACTTTTGTTATCTTGAGGTCACAAGACAGTTAAGTTAGGATCTTGAGGAAACAACTTTGGTTATCTGAAGGTGACAATATTTATCTTGAGGTGACAAGACAGTTAAGTTATGATCTTGAGAAAGCAACTTTTGTTAGCTTGAATTCACAAAACAGTTAAGTCATGATCTTGAGCAAAAACCTATCTAGAGATTACATGACAAACAAGTTGTTATATTGAGAAAACAACTTTATCTTGATCATAACTTCATAATCTCAGGATAACAACAGCAGTTTTCTTGTGATCTCAAGATAACAAAACTTGTTTGCTCAAGATCACAGCATAATCAGCTTATGTTATCTTGGGATCATGAGAAGAAAAAGCTGTGATTTCAAGAAAACAGCTTTTGATATTTTAAAAAAATAAGCCAGTTAAGATATGACCAGTTGTGATCTTGACAAAACTGATTTTGTTATCTTGAGATCACAAGATAATTAAGTCATGATTAAGATAACAATCGAGAGCATTATAACTCCATCATGGACTCTCAGGACCGCTGTAGATGAGTACCGCCCACTAGACTGAGTATAGGACTTAATCACTCTGCCCGCAGGCCGCAAATGCAAAATATGTATAATATAATATGCAAAATATATTTTATCTTTATGAATATGCAAAACTGGCCTCCAATCAGTTCATAAGCAAACAGCATGGGGAATCCCATGTAGGTGGTCCTCCTATAATGAGTCCCGCAGATTTAGATTAAGCCTAAACCACAACTAACACGAAACTCAATCACCGCCGCGGCCGATTCTGGGAAAGCAGCCTTGTAGGTCTGCAGTGCGTTTATTAGCCCATGCCAGCGGGTGGGGAACTCCAGTCCAGGCAGGCTGGCTTCCCACACGGTTAGGTGATTTTCCAACTCCAGAACACCCAAGTCTCAACTCCTCAGCTAATTACCAGGTAAAGCTGGGGTTCTGAACTGCGAAACCTACACCCTGTTCTCCACACCCGGCACATCTTCAGCACGTAAGGTGTGACGCCAGAGAAGAACCACATCCCTACAGAGCCATGACTGAAACAGAGATCCCAGAAATCTTCGTAGTACGTTAAGCATTGGTTCTTTGGGCTTTAAAAGCTCCTTAGGGAAGCAGTTTTCAAAGTGGTCCTCCGGGACCCCCAGACGCTCCATAGTTCTGCTCTGTTTGTTAAATCAGGTTGGAGCAAAAACCTGGACTGGACTGTTGGTGGGCTTTCAGGGCGTTCTATGAGCTCTAATGCTAGAGCTAACTTGGGGTGGGCATGTAATCGCACTGGGGTCACTACAGTGGTCAAGAATGACAGGCAGGAGTAATAATGCCTCCTTAAAAGGCACAGAGGTGTCTATGCACACTGTCCATTTTGTCAGCTCCATTGACCATATAGAACTACAGTCTGGAACTGTACAGGAGTGTGTTAGTGTGTGTGGTGCTGGTGTGAGTGGATCAGACACAGCAGGGCTGCTGGACACCTGCTGGACACTGGTGGACTGAGAATCATCCACCAACCAAAACTATCCAGACAACAGCATCCTGAGGGACTAGAGAATGGCCAACACTGCACTGTGCAGCAGCAGATGAGCTATCAAGGTGGAGCAGCAAGGTAGGAGTGTCTAATAGAGTGGACAGTGAGTGGACACAGTGTGTAAACATTCCAGCAGCACTGCTGTGTCTGATCCGATCAGTGTTGGTCATCCTCCAGTCCTTCATCAGTGGTCAGAGGATGCTGTCACTGGGACGCTGTTGGCTGGATAGTTGTGGTAGGTGGACGATTCTCAGTCCAGCAGTGACACTGAGGTGTCCAGCAGCACTGCTGTGTCTGATCCACTCACACCAGCACCATGTCAGTGTCACAGAATGAGATGCTGAGAATGATCAGAATGATCCACCACCCACCTCATACCTGCTCTGTGGTGGTCCTGTGGGGGTCCTGACCATTGAAGAACAGGGTAATACAGTATACAGAGAAACAGATGGACTACAGTCTGGACCTGTACACCAACAGAGTGTCCTATATGGTCCGTGGAGCTGATAAGATGGACAGTGAGGGGAGATAGGAGGAGGTGGCCTGTGTATGTACCCTCCATATATTATGCATATGTGTCTGAAATGACACTGTACAATAACACATGACGACTGAACAAAGTCCAGCTAGTCTAGTTCCTGCTAAAATTAGCTTGGGGTTTTGAGGTTGTGATTCCTTCTTCTGTTCCAGGACATCCTGATCGCATCCTGGACAGCGAGTCTCATCCTCCTCTTTTCCGCGAGCTTCCCGCGGCCTCTGCGCTGCTGTCATGGGACGTGCGAGTGTAAACAGGATGTGCAACAATGGAAACTTACTGCCCAGAGTAATTCATCCTGAAAATCACACAGGGTGCGAGATACTCCCTGACGTCCAATAACCTAGAGGGATCACAGGGAGTAACTAGGTGGGTGTATGGTTGTCTCTAGCTTGCTGCTTGTTTACCTGTACAGGTGTGGATGTAACCAGTGATGGCCTGTATAGTGATACAGTGTTAGCAATCAAATAGACTGATTATTTTGATGTTTAAACTGGACAAAAAGTAGAAACTGAGCCAAAACCTACACAGCCAGTAACAATAAAATAACATTTTATTATAATATAAATCTAATTAAATCAGCCTTTAATTAGTCCAGATTTATTATTTCCTTTAAGATCCACCTAATTTTATATACCAATAACAGTCATAATTCATCAGAGCAGAGCCGTTTTCTCACCTCTTTTTATTCCCTAAGGCTGAATATTGCTGCTGTCCGATGAAAAACATATATCTATAGGTTGCTTATGTTTACTTTTATGCATCATTTGAACACAGCAGCTGTTGTTTACACTGTGTGGAAATTCCACGATGAATGGACCAACAGAAATGGCTCAAAGTCGCTTGGGAAAAATTCTGGTTCCACTGATTAATGTAAATGAGCTCTGTTCTGATTGGCTGACCTGTACACTGACTCAGTAAAATGCAGTCCGTAGCTGAAACACTTTAGTGTGAGTGGGTGGAGCCAAACTCCTGTAGACTGAGTAGGAGGATGTATGTAAATGGGACGTTTTATTTGTGACATTATTCTATCTGTCTGTCTATCTATCTATCTATCTATCTATCTATCTATCTATCTATCTATCTATCTATCTATCTATCTATCTATCTGTCTGTCTGTCTGTCTGTCTGTCTGTCTATCTATCTATGTGTCTATCTATCTATGTGTCTGTCTATCTATCTATCTATCTATCTATCTATCTATCTATGTGTCTATCTATCTATGTGTCTGTCTGTCTATCTATCTATCTATCTATCTATCTATCTATCTATCTATCTATCTATCTATCTATCTATCTATCTGTCTGTCTGTCTGTCTGTCTATGTTTGTTTGATTGATGTATTTATTTTTTGCAGCTTTGTTACCATATCTATACTGGCTTTAAACAATGATATCACTGTTTACATGCTAGCTGGAACTCTCATATTTACATATTTACATCCCATAACAATGAAAATAAGGGTTTTCCATAATATAAGCCCCATAAATGCAGCTAAACATCTGCAAATGTCCATCAGTCTGTATTCGTAGTTGTTAAAAATATCTATGAATTCTCAAAAAATGACTGCTTATTCATGAAGAATGCTCATCAATATTTAATTGAGTAATTGATTTTAATACTGTAATCAATATTAAAACAAAGGATGCTTAATGAAACACAGTGGTATTAAGTACGTTGATGTCGTGGTCCGTATTTGGCTGTATCGGTATTTCAGGGTCAGCCTCCTGAACGTAAGTGAAGCCCAGTCTTCCTGAACCACGTCATGCCCTGACTGGAGGATTAGCAGATCAAAATCCCTGTGCGGCTGTAAATCCTGAACTTTCTGGACTTTCTGGAATCTGGTGGTTTGTTGTTTTAATGTTTACACGGTCAACCGCTCCAAACAGATGAGGGTTCCAGTAAATGCGCATGCTGAGAATGCTGCGTCAGCTCCGGTTCTGTTTTTACTTCAAAGCCAGATCAAATCAAAGCCCGTGGTGTATCAGGAGATCTAACAGTGAGTTTCATATCAGGCCTCGTATGAGCTGCACTCCAAACTGCCGAACGGCTTAACCTTGTGAAAGGGGCCCTGTGGAAAGATGGCACCACCTAGTGGTGGATACGTGTCATATCAACTTATAAATAAGTGAGACTTCTTAGAACTTCAGAGATTCCAGGTTTTTATATTTCTTGTCGTTGCTGTCCAAAGAAAAAGATGTATCTCCATTTTACCTTTATGCATTTGATCCATCAAACCTTTCTCACCATCAGTTGTAAGAATATGAGCAGATTATTGTGGATGTTGGCATTAGAATTAGATTATATAGGGAAAAAATGAAAAATACAATTATGGCACAATTTATACTGTATGGCCTTCAGTATGATGAACCCACATACATTAGAGTGACCAGACTAACTGTGATATCTGTGTCTTCGGTAGAGCATACTGAACTGGGCGAGGAACCCAGCGGAACAGGAACCCCACCCAGGAACAGGGAGAACCTAAACTCCACACAGAAAGGACCCCGGCTGACAGGCCAGAGAATCAAACCCAGACTGTCCTTACACTTACCTGATGTTTGATGTAACTTAGAAGAACCAGACATTTCCACATGTCAATGGGTCATTTCTTTAGATCCAGTCATCATGAAGTTAAAGAGTAGAGGGCAACAGACCTTTTCACATTACACCAAAAATGGAAAAGCGGCACAAATAGAGAACAGCTGCGATGTGTAATATTCTTTTAAGTCATTTTCATTCTTTCAGTGTCAGCATCATCACCATCACCACCATCATCATCACCATCATCACCACCATCATCATCACCATCATCATCACCATCATCATCACCACCATCATCACCACTATCATCACCACCATCATCACCACCATCATCATCACCATCATCATCATCATCACCATCATCACCACCATCATCATCATCACCATCATCATCACCATCATCATCATCATCATCATCACCACCATCATCACCATCATCATCATCACCACAATCATCACCATCATCATCACCATCACCACCATCATCATCATCATCACCATCACCACCATCATCACCATTATCATCATCATCACCACCATCATCATTACCATCATCACCATCATCATCATTATCACCATCATCATCACCACAATCATCACCATCACCACCACCATCACCATCACCATCATCATCACCACAATCATCACCATCACCACCACCATCATCATCATTACCATCATCGTCATCACCACAATCATCACCATCACCACCACCATCATCACCACCATCATCATCATTACCATCATCATCACCATCATCATCATCATCACCACAATCATCACCTCATCACCATCATCACCATCACCACCATCATCACCACCATCATCACCACCACCATCATCATCATCACCACCATCATCATCACCATCACCATCTCCACCATCATCATCATCACCACCACCACCACCACCATCATCATCACCACCACCACCATCATCATCATCACCATCACCATCACCACCATCATCATCACCATCACCATCATCATCATCATCATCACCATTACCACCATCATCATCATCATCATCATCACCACCATCATATTATTATTATTATTACTGCTAATATTATTATTATTGTTGTTGTTGTTGTTGTTGTTGTTGTTGGTGGTGGTGGTGGTAATAATAATAATAATAATAATATCAGCAGTATTAATAATAATAATGATGATGATAACAATAACAATAATAATATAGCAGTAATAATATCAACAATACTACTACTAATAAATAATAATAATAATAATAATAATCATTACATATAACAATATCACATCTTTGATCTGATGTTGTGCTAAAAGGTGTTTGTTTCATTAAAGTTTATTAATGGTTAAACCATTGTAGAGTGTAGGAGCAGGGGGTGGGTAGTGGGTGGTCCTGTGCAGACACTTATCCCCCAGAGGACCATCGGTTGTCTCTCTCTGTCTCTCTGCAGCTGCAGGTGACGCCAAGTGATCTGTACAGCTAGCGAGATGAGCTTCCGTCAGAGTGGACCTGGGGCTCGTTTCTCTTCGTCTCTCTTCAGCTGCTTCCATGAGCGGTGAGTTTCCATTTCAACATATTCAGACTGATCTTATGATGTTTCATTCAGAATGTGGATCAGAATTCCCACATAATCAAACGGCTAAGAAACAGAGTCATTCAGAGTGGGTTTGGTGGGAAACGCTTCGTTCTAAAGAAGGCACAGCTGTTCACAGTGGTGGTGAATGGAACCAGACGTCCACCTTTAAAAGATCCCTAATGGAAAGTTATTAAATGACATGGCTGTGAACACCTTATATTTATATAGTTACCGTATATACATGTAGCTTCACTGGTGGTTTAGATAGTATGTAAAATGTCTGTATGCGAGTTGTAGACATGGTGACCCCTGGTTACCATCACCACCACTGTAAAGAAACCAGGGTCTCTACAGTAACCCACTCTCTGTTTCCATCTCAGCCACTGAGCTGGGGAATCGGTGGAACTGCTCTTTACGCCGGAGACTGCTGGTCTTTAATTTCGGTGCTGAGAAGGAGAAGTTAAACAGGAAGTGTAATCAGCAAACTGGTGTGTGCAGGCGACCAAGAGAGAACCTAATGATGCTGTAGTGTTCAAAGCAAGAACTCCTCAGCGGTTTGAATCAGTCACGGCTATTTAAACTTCTGCACCGTCTTTATTTCCTGTTTTTGATTCTGTAGAGAGATACTGTAGTGTCTGTGCACGTGGGTGTGTTGGGTAGTGTGTGTGTGTGTGTACCGTGTAGTGTGCGTGTGTGTGTGTACTTTGTAATGTTAAGTGTTGTGTAGTGTGTGTACTGTGTATTATGGAATGTGTGTGTACTGTGTAGTGTGTATTGCTGTAGTTCTGTAGTGTGTGTGTGTGTGTGTGTGTGTGTGTGTGTGTGTGTGTACTGTGTAGTGTGCCCTGTGTGTGTGTGTACTGTGTAGTGAGCCCTGTGTGTGTGTGTGTGTGTGTGTGTGTATGTACTGTGTAGTGTGCCCTGTGTGTGTGTGTGTGTGTACTGTGTATTGTGTTGTGTGTGTGTGTGTGTACTGTGTAGTTTGTGTATTGTGTAGTGTGCCCTGTGTGTGTACTGTGTAGTGTGCCCTGTGTGTGTGTTCTGTGTAGTGTGTGCGTGTGTGTATTGTGTGTACTGTGTATTGTGTAGTATGTGTAGTGTGCACTGTGTGCATGTGTGCACCATGTGTGTACTGTGTATTGTGTAGTGTGTGTGTGTGTGTGTGTAGTGTAGTGTATATGTACTGTGTATTGTGTAGTATGTGTAGTGTGTATTGTGTAGTGTGTGTGTGTGTGTGTAGTGTTTATTGTGTAGTGTGTGTGTGTGTGTGTGTGTGTGTGTAGTGTGTAGTATGTGTAGTGTGCCCTGTGTGTGTGTGTGTGTGTGTGTGTGTGTGTGTGTGTGTATTGTGTAGTGTGTGTGTGTGTGTGTGTGTGTGTGTAGTGTGTAGTATGTGTAGTGTGCCCTGTGTGTAGTGTGTGTGTGTGTGTGTGTATTGTGTAGTATGTGTAGTGTTTATTGTGTAGTGTGTGTGTGTGTAGTATGTGTAGTGTGCCCTGTGTGTAGTGTGTGTGTGTGTGTAGTATGTGTAGTTTGTGTGTGTGTGTAGTGTGTAGTATGTGTAGTGTGCCCTGTGTGTAGTTTGTGTGTGTGTGTATTGTGTAGTATGTGTAGTGTGTATTGCTGTAGATCTTTCCTCCTCCTATAATGTTACACATGTCAGCAGTAATTCTGCCAGGGCCGAGTGTAAAGCTGAAGGTCATTCATGTGTCTGTATCATTCCCTCTACTGCCTGTCCTCTTCCCCTCTCCCCCCCTATCCCCCCTCACCTATTGAACCAGAGCAGTATGTACAGGAAACAAGACTATTACCATTCTTCTTCTTCCTCTAGATAGATGGATGGATGGATGAATGGATGGATGGAATGTTGTTGTTAAATTGGTGGATCTTACTTATTTATTTATTTATTTATTTATTTGTTTGTTTATATCACTCACTTTCTATCTACATGTATTCTCCCTAATATCTCTCCTCTCCCTTTAATCTAATACATATATTCTATTTTGTGTGTATATATTACAATCCATAAAGAAAATCCAATCCTGAGAACCCGTCAGGATATACGCTCTCCAGCCGTTACCTTCCGGCACCTCTTCATCTCGGGACGGAATGGTCACAGAAGGGAAACTATGGTGGGATGGAGTATCAGATACGTTCCGGCGCACTCCGGCTGTCTGCAGGATTGTTTATGCATTTCTCCAGGAGCATTATCCGCGCCAGTGTGCGGTGGATGGATACAGCAATCTGAGAATTGCTTGACCTCTGTGTGATAACAGCGCTGTGTCAGCAGATATGCAAATGCAGCCCCACGGCGGGCGTTTGGCAGTGGAGTGGCACTGCGGCAGCACAGGTGATGACCGGAGCTGTTCTGGGCCGAGTGGGAAATTCAGAAAGACATCTGTTTCTGTTACAGCACAGAGCGATAATGATGTAACGGAGAGGGAGCGGGGAGCGTGTGGACAGGGTCCTGTTACAGAGCAGCGGTATGTATGGCTTTGTGTATTACCGAGCTGCTACTGATCACTCTCCCTATCTCTCTCTCCCTCTCTCTCGACTCACTCTGTACCTCTCTCTCTGCAGGGCTAGCTGGCCATGGAGCCTCTGAGCCTGGTGGTCCTGCTGGTTTCGGTGGGCAGTTTCCTCTCCTCTCAGTGGCTGTTTCACAGAGGAAGCCCCTGGCTGTCCGAGCGGTTCGCCCCGGCTTTCAACACACTCAGCCTCACTCAGAGGACAGAGTGGAACTCCAGGTGATTATTCTGATATTATTAATTATTAATTATGATATTACTGTGATTAATAATAGTAATCAGCGGTAGACAGTTTCCGCAGTTACCCCACATGTAGCCGTGGCCTGTTTGGCATCTGAAGTTTTGCACTGGAGACGTGATGCTAATGGACACAATGCTCAATGGTCCATTAGTTCTTTCATAGCAACTGTTGCTAGGTTGGACAAGCTTTTATAACATTGGCATTCAATCTGAAGCTTATTGAGTGTCTAATTGAAAATGCTAGGCTACTGAGCTCGAAGATACACATGTCTGGAGCACCACTATCCATACAGCTGCCAGACACGGTGCTATTAAAGAGTTATCTGGATTATTATTATTGTTATTATTTATACACTCATCATCAAAAGGATACTTGTACAAAGGGTTTCACATTGTCAGACACCTGTATGTGACGTAAGCAAGGTCGGGCTTTATCGCTGTGCCTGACTGACCCAACAGCCATGATTGTGGACATTCAGAGAGTCATAAGTTGTCCTGTTAGTGCAGCACCATTGTCAGACGGCTGCACCACGCAGGACTACATGCACACAGACCGTTACCACGACTGTCCTTAACACCACGTCACCGTCACCAAAGACTGCAGTGGTGTCGTACCAGACTGTCATGGAGTGACCCAGAATGGCAGCGGGTCATCTTCAGTGACGAGTCCCGCTTTAGTCTTGGTGGAGACGCCCAACGAACCCATGTGTGGAGGCACCGTGGTCAGCACCAAGATGAACGATTTGTTGTCACGTGTCAGAATCCACCTTAAATAGTCCAGCAGTCCCATTCCGGTCCCTCAGCTTCTTGTTTATTGTTTCCGATTCCACCTTAAGTGGTGCAGCCATTACATTCTGGTGCCTCAGCTTCCTGTTTTAATGGTCCAGTTCCACCTTAAATGGTGCAGCAGTGACATTGCTGAGGCTCAGGTTCTTGTTCGAATTATTGTATATGCGGTATGGAAGCGTACGGTCATACGGGTCTACCAGCGGTGGCTAAAATCCCAGTCTACAGGGAATTCTCCTCGGAATTGTGCCAGGGAAGGCATCCACCAAATCTGGACCAACTGACCAATTCTCTGATGTAGGAGTGTCTGAACACTGATGTGGCTACATCCAGAAACTTGTCCAGTACAGACCCAATCCGGTCACAGCTGTTATTGGTGCGGGTGGAGGGGTTACAGGCTACTGTAGGTTTTAGTCACAAGGGACTCATTGTTTTGTCTGGTGAGGTTATTAGTAATGTATAGATCATATAAACATATGTTTCTATCTTTATATGAATCTTCTAGCTGCTGTTATATGGTTTCTGTTTCAGGGCCGTCTCCACAGTGCACGCCTTGGTGGTGGGACTGCTGTGTCTCTACATACTGCTGTTTGATGAAGCTGTCAGGAGGGACCCAGTCTGGTGAGCCACGTTCTACTCCGCTGGTAAAGTAGATCCGTCTCAGTCGTCTTCATTTCCGATGATGGTTTTCTGATCCCTCTGTTGTAAAAGGGGAGATCCAACGCTGGTGAAGCTGAACGTGGGCATAACCACAGGCTACCTCATCTCAGGTGAGGCCTTCACTACCTGCTCACACGCACTCGCTTGTCCTGTTGGTATTGTAGCATCAGCATACAGGAAGACACAAGAGAGGTCATGATTCTGCTGGGGGTAGGGCTCTTTTGTTAGCCACCAGGCAGAAAGACACATACACAGCACTAAAGCCATGGGCAAGGTCATCACTAACCACACCCTCATTGTGGCCAAGCCCAACACAGAAACACACACAGTCCCCCACCGACACAGAATAACATGTCATGCCTTTCCAGCGTCACAGAGAGTACCAGCCATTAGCGGGTCACTACATAGCAGTCTCGGCCTTACCGTGTCGTCTGTTGTGGCTGGAGCTCGGAGCTGATGTTCTGTTTCGGAGCTCAAGTCTGTTGATGATCTATTTCTGGGATTTCATCTGCTGCTGAAGTATTTTGTCTACATCACATCTGCTCTAGTATGCCTTATTTACGACGAGCTGGTGAGTTTTGCGATAACAAGAGCATACACTCCTCATTCAGTGCTCTGTATGGCATTATTACGACTGCACAGATTGCCAGTTTTTGCGTCCAACGTAAGTGCAGCGCCATACTGTCTACTCAGGACCACCCACCTGATTCCCAGCAGACACACCGAACGCCACATGCAAGATGCATGCACCATTGTCACCATCCCAGCTTGGCCACCCACATTACCAGCAGACACACCGGACACCATCCCAGCAGACACACCGACGCCATCCCAGCAGACACACACACCCGACAACATCCCAGCAGACACAACCCACACCATCCCAGCAGACACACTGACACCATCCCAGCAGATCACACCCACACAATCCCAGCAGACACACCGACACCATCCAGCATGACATCCAGCAGACACACCGACGCCATCCCAGCAGGACACATCGACACCACTCCCAGCAGACACACCGACACCATCCATCCACCATCAGCAGACACCACGACACCATCCCAGCAGACACACCGACACCATCCCAGCAGACACACCGACGCCATCCCAGCAGAGCAGACACACAGAACACACCGAACCATCCAGCAGACACACGACACCATCCTAGCAGACGGACACCATCCCAGCAGACCACACAACCAAAACATCCCAGACAGGACACCACCGACACCATCCCAGCAGACACAACACCAACACCAATCCCAGCAGACACACACCACAGACACACCACAGCCATCCCAGCAAGACACACCACACCATCCCAGCAGACACCCATCATCCCAGCAGACACCACCGACACATCCCAGCAGACACACCCTGACACCATCCCAGCAGACACAACACCGACACCATCCCAGCAGACACACCGACACCATCCCAGCAGACACACCACCACCACCATCGCAGCAGACACACCGACAACATCACCAGCAGGACCACCAGACACACCAACTACAGCCCAGCAGACACACCGACACCCATCCCAGCAGACACACGACACCATCCCAGCAGACACACCCACACCATCCCAGCAGACACCACCCCATGACACACCATCCATCCCAGCAGACACACACCATCCAGCAGACACACCGACACATCCCAGCAGACACACCGACACCATCCCAGCCACAGCACCATCACAGCAGACACACCATCCCAGCAGACACACCACACTGCGACCACACCATCCCAGCAGACACACCGACAACATCCCAGCAGACACACCGACAACATCCCAGTAGACACACCATCCCAGCAGACACACCGACAACATCCCAGCAGACACACCAACACCATCCCAGCAGACACACCGTCAACATCCCAGGCAGACAGCAGACACAGACCGGACACCATCCCAGCAGACACACCAACACCATCCCAGCAGACACACCCACACCATCCCAGCAGACACACCGACACCCATCCCAGCAGACACACCGACACCATCCAGCAGAACACCGGACACCATCCCAGCAGACACACCATACAACCACCCAGCAGACACACCAGACACCATCCAGCAGGACACATCGACACCATCCCAGCATCCCCAGCAGACACACCCAACACCATCCCAGCAGACACACACCACACCATCCCAGCAGACACACACACCATCCCAGCACACCATCCCAGCAGACACACCGACACCATCCCAAGCAGACACACCGCACACCATCCCAGCAGACACCCCGACACCATCCCAGCAGACACACACCGACACCATCCCAGCAGACACACCGACACCATCCCAGCAGACACACCGACACCATCCCAGCAGAGACACCGACACCGTCCCAGCAGACACACCAACAACCCAGCACACACACCGACACCATCCCAGCAGACACCGCCAACAACCCAGCAGACACACCGACACCATCCCAGCAGACATACCGATACCATCCCAGCAGACACACCAACACCATCCCAGCAGACACACCGACACCATCCCAGCAGATACACCGACACCATCCCAGCAGACACACCCACACCATCCCAGCAGACACACCGACACCATCCCAGCAGACACACCGACACCATCCCAGCAGACACACTGACACCATCCCAGCAGACACACCAACACCATCCCAGCAGACACACCGACACCATCCCAGCAGACACACCAACAACATCCCAGCAGACACACCGACACCATCCCAGCAGACACACCGACACCATCCCAGCAGACACACCGACACCATCCCAGCAGACACACCGACACCATCCCGCAGCAGACAACCGACACAAACCATCCCAGCAGGAAACACACCGACACACCATCCCAGCAGACACACCACATCCAAACCCCGGGGGGGACACCACACCGACACCATCCCAGCAGACACCGACACCATCCCAGCAGACACACCAACAACCCAGCACACACACCGACACCATCCCAGCAGACACCGCAAACAACCCAGCAGACACACCGACACCATCCCAGCAGACACACCAACAACCCAGCAGACACACCGACACCATCCCAGCAGACACACCACCAACATCCCAGCAGACACACCGACACCATCCCAGCAGAGACACCGACACCATCCCAGCAGACACACCGACACCATACCAGCAGACACACCGACACCATCCCAGCAGACACACCGACACCATCCCTGCAGACACACCAACACCATCCCAGCAGACACACCACCAACATCCCAGCAGAGACACCGACACCATCCCAGCAGACACACCGACACCATCCCAGCAGACGCACCGACACCATCCCAGCAGACACACCGACACCATCCCAGCAGACCCATTGATGTGTATCAGCCTTTCTAATCTTACCCGGAGTATTTTGTCTTCCAGAGTCAGGGAACATTGCCGTACTTTGCGAATTTCCGGCTGCTATCAGAATTTTCAACCCCCTTTGTGAACCAGCGGTGTGTATGCCACAGCACACACCACACTACACACTCACACATACAGTACCACACAGTAACCTGTACCTCAAGGCCATCCCTGACCACTCTGTCCCCACCCTGGTCTTTTTCAGATGGTTCCTTCAGGTTTTGGGTTACCACAAGCTTTCCAAGCCCAGCCTTGTCAACGGCGTAGCTATGGCCACCTCCTTTTTCCTGGTGAGGATTGCAGTCATTCCAGTCTATTACAGCCATATGTACTCCGTGTACGGGACAGAAGCTTTCTACAGGCTCCCTCTGGGGGCCCGCAGTGCCTGGCTCCTCTGCAGCCTCTGCCTGGACGTCATGAACGTCATGTGGATGCGCAAGATCCTCCGAGGCTGCCTCAAAGTGCTGCGCTCCAGCATATGCCAAAAAGCAACAACGGAAATGGAGACCAGAAAGACGGACTGAGAGGGAGAGAGAAGGAGCCGATATGACACCGTATGTTTGTTCATCCAACTCATTTTAAAACAGAGACTGTAAACACAGTGGTGGGTGGGTTGATGGGTGGGTGTGTGGTTTGACAGGTAGGTGTTTGTGCGAGTGTTTAAGTGGATGGGTGCGTGGATGTTTGTATAGGTGGTTTGGCGAATGAGTGTATTTGTGTGTGGGTGGGAGGACGTGTGGACTGGCGGGTGGATAGGCGGACAAGTGGGTGGACAGGCTGGTGGATGGGTAGGTGGGGGGATGTATTGGCTGACGGATGAACAGGTTGATATGTGGGTAGTTATAGGGCTGGGTAGACGGGTGGGTATGTTATTCGGTAAGCTGCAATACACAACCCCACCACTAGGGGTTTCGGTTTCTAATGTCTGTATGTGTTTTGTAGGTCCTGGTTCCCATCGCGACCACCACTGTCTCTACAATCAAACGTTTCACACCAAACCCACATGGAATGACGATATTTGCATCGGAACGATTGTATTATCCCGAACAACTGGTGGAATTCCTCGTCTTATGGAGGCGTCGGCTGTTCGGTTACTGACCGTGCCTACATGCATGTGCGGACCGGTACTGTAAATGAACGGCTCACTGTCCCTCCAAAGACTAACTGGGAAAGGGTCAAGGATGATCACCTGGACAATCAAACCCTATGACTGTGATTACACTAATCATCGCTAAGCTGCTATAAAGCCAAAACCAAATTTGCCTTCAGTGTAACGGATGCAATAAACCGCACAGCAACAGCACATTTTACCCGCGATTAAAGAGAATGTGGTTACAGCTTAGGAGATGGATGGATAGGACAGTGAAGGTCGTACTGAGGGGACCATGCATGCCTATATAGAGTATCTATTATGGATATTATGGTATTTATGGGTAAGCTACGAAGTATGTACTCGATATATGGTATCATTTTGTATCAAACTGCACACGGTATTTAAAGTAAAGCTTATAAATATCTATATATGAAAGTCCCGGATTATGATGTAAACGATAGGAAGTGTGTAAAGCATAAGAGTGTAAAGGTGAATTATGTACAAGCCCCATTTGGGGTCCTGGACAAAACGTGAATCCAAACAGAATGCAATGATGTCCAAATTACTCAAACCCAATCTAAAATAACAGAACCTGATTCCCTGTAGTACCTCCACCAGCTCCAATAACAGCTGTGACTGGATTGGGCATGGACTGGACAAGGATGTAGCCACATCAGTGTTCAGACACTCTTACGTCAAAGCGTCAGATTTGGAGGAAGCCTTCCCTGGGACAATTCCGAGGAGAATTCCCTGTAGACTGGGATTTTATCCACTGCTGGTAGACCTGTACGACCGTACGCTTCCATACACCTGCAGATTCAGCTACTTCCTTCACACTATGGCCTTTGGCCACGCCCACATGCTCAGTCACTCCTTTTAGCCAATCATTAACATCTGCTCTGGAGCGTTTTCCACACATGGATCAAGACATTCCCTGCACTGTAGCACCTCTTCCCAATCTATGGATCCAGGCTTATAGCCCCATCATCCTCGTGCAGCAGCGCCATCTGCAGGAACCTGAAGTTACTACCACCGTAAACACGCAAGGTGAGGTGATTTTGAATTTGGTACTGTGTAAGCGTGTGGAAACTGAGAAGACGATTGCTGTAGTGATACGGGATTCCAGTTCGGAGTCTCCTGTTTCCAGGATGACCAGCAGTCTGGACCGCAGGCACATCAGTTCAACACCCAGACTCTTTTACTGTGGGGCCATGCTGCTGTAATACGTGTAGAACCTTGTTCACGGTCCTGCTGAAATCAGTAAGACCTTCCCTGGAAAAGATACAAAACCCATCTGGTTGCTCTAAAACCTGTATATGCGGTTCAGTATTAATGGAGCTTCACACGTGTGGAGGTCGCCCAGACCATGTGCACTAATGCCACACCCCCCATCATATTTACCCTCACACATGCTGGTTTTAATGCTGTGTGATGACAAGCCGGATGGTTCCTCTCCTCTTAGCCTGGAGGATCCGTCATTTCCTAAAAGAATTCCAGCTTTTGATTCCAAAGGACACTTTTCCGGTTCTCCTCAGTCCGTTGTAAATGAGCTCGGGCCCAGAGAAGGCGGCGGCGCTGTTTCTGGGTTTGTTTATATCTGGTTTATTAATATTCAGGGTGTAAATGATTTGCACCTCATTGTATTCCGCATTCTGAAACAGGGTTGTAAGGCTTTTGTGGGCAGTCGTGGGCTGGAGGTTAGGGAACCAGCCTTATGACTGGAGGGTCACCGGTTCGATTCCCTGAACTGACAGTAACGACTGAGGTGCCCTCTGGGCAAGGCACGACCTGGGGGCCGTGGATAGGGCTGCCCACTGCTCCGAGCAAGTGTGCAACACAAATTCCTCTGTGTGAAAGTCACAAATGGCTCAAAAAACTCAGAGAGTGATAAATCTTAGTAAGGGCTCTTTGTGTGCTGTAGTTCTGGCTGCAAGCGAATGAGGAGGGATGTAATAACGACTAGTGGTGGGATATGACAGTACGAAAGCTGCTAAGTCACTGTAACGTTTATAAATATGCATGTCTGATATAAATTCCTTTTTTTTAAATCTGAATAAATCTTTTTGTTTCATCAGAACATTTACTGAGTCTTTTTTTTTTTTGCTGCTTTGATCTTCTTATTTTTTTTAACGAACACAAGACAAGTGTTGTTGTTATGAACCACTAAAACCAAAAACCTCTATCAATTGTATCTCCATCCTGCTGGTGTACAGTTAGAGACTGTAGCTCCTGTGATGATGCCGTTTGGACTTGTGCTCGTCCAGCTCTGGTCAGTTTCAGCTGTACCACTATTTCACCACCATCATCAACATTTGCATTTATAACTCACGTAGGTTTGGCTACATCATTTCTGATTGGATTTTATTAGATTACGCATGTAATTCCCCTTTAATATTATATAACTCTTCGAACGTCTGGTTCCTATTACCACCACTGTGTACGTGGCTAAGTTTGACTAGAACCGTGGCGTTTTACTCTTATTGTCGTGTTTTACAAGGATTTTAATTCATGTGCACGAATTTTGAAAATTCGGTGGAGCTCCGCTGTAAGACTGCCCGACTCCAATCCAGCAGAGGGCAGTATAGAGGCACGTCGTTCACCTATAGATCAGCCAAAGAAAAGAACGGACGCGGTGTTCAGTTTTACGCCATGTATTAAACTCCTCAGACGTCTGGTCCTATCACCACCACGGGGCTAAGCTTCTCTAGGACTATAGCATTTAATCGAAGTGACTTTGTTTACAAAGGCTTTAATTAATAATGAACGAATTTTGAAACTTCAGTGGAGTTCCCCTTTAAGACTACCTGACTCCAATCCAGCAGAGGGCGCTGGAGAGGCACTTCGCCCACCGGTAGACTAGCCAAAGAAGAGAATCCATGCTGCGTTCAGTGAAGGCGCTGACATTGAGGAGATCAGAGGATCGATTATTAGACATATAAATATTATAAAAGCTGCACGAGTTTATTGGATAAAGGTAATGTATGGAGGTCCTTATTATATTTACAGCCCAATATGATCGGCATGTATGTGAAATCTGGCATGTAGTCGTGTTGTAATGTTGATGACAAGGACTTTTGTGTAACATGCCTGAGTCCAGAAGGAGTTCCACCTTAAATGGTGCAGCGGTTGGGCCATTTAAGGTGGCGCTCCCTTAACATTTTACTGTCTTTTAGCATTTCCTAAAAGCGTCCAAAAAGGAGTAGAACCAAGTTTAAGTCCAAGCAGAACTTGGGTTCCCATGCCACAGGGTTACCATGATGCTGGATATACTAAACGTTCCACCCCTGCAGTTCTACACCATTAAGGTTCTTCAAGGGTTCCTCGTGACTACCATTCGTTCGACATGGACCTATCTGTATGTCTAACTGGTTCTCCTGCATGGTTCTTCAGATTGATGGGGAATGTGCTGTATATGGTATAGCACCATGGTAATAGCAGGGACCCCCTAAAGGTTCTATAAGGAACCAGATACTACACAGTCTTCGTCACTCTGTAGAACCACTTTACCAATGCAAAGAGCATTCAAATGGGTCTTTATAGAGCCATTGCCTTTCCTAAAGAACCCTGAAAGAACCAGCTTTTTTTAAAAGGCAATATCCCCCCTGTTGTGTGTTCTGTAGCCCAGTGCTCGCAGCCTTTGCTGCCCTCTAGTTGATGCTCAGCGTTGGGCATGATGGCCATAGGTTTATGTGTAGCTGCTCCAGAGGCTCTGTGGAAATGTAACGGTGTGGTGTTCCCGTATAGTGACTATGTGGTTTCTCCGCCTGCTAGGTTTCGGAGTTCACAAAGACCATGTCGAGTCCTTTGGGGACCGTCAAAGCAGAGGGCATGGTAATGCCTGACCTAAGCCAAGCTCCACCAGGCTGTCCCATGCACCAGGATGCCAAAAAAAGTAAGTCCCCCTGCTCCTAAAATGGAACAGTCCAGTAATTGGTTGTAATTAAAGAGATATGGCTAAATTGATAATCCTGTAGGGGTTTTTGTATATATACCTAATTAACCAGCTTTGTTTTAGCTTAATTATTATTATTTCTACATACACTACATACCCACCATGAACCTCGGATAACCACTAAAATATGTCCTATGAGTCGGGAACCACTGCATATTATTGATATTGATGTACCCAAAATATCTGATTTATTAATAAATTAAATTCCAGCTGTGTTTTAGCTGATCAGTATTGTGTTTTTGTCTTCTATTATTTTTCTATTATCTGTCTTTGGACTAGGTGCACCTCCACCTGAGTGCCCCATGCACCAGGCATCAGCTACAGAGCATCCAAAGATTGTTCCAGATGTTCCAGTACATCAGGAAAGGGCCTATGAGTTTGTGGAGTGTCCTATGAGAGCTGCCAGTTTGGGCAAAGCAGCAGCGTCTGACATCAACCCTGCTAATATGGTACAGGAGAACCTGTGAATATGGATTATTGTTATTATAATGTATTACTTTCTCTCCAGAAGAGCAGAATACTTGAGCCACGCCGGGTTACTGTGCTGCGATAGACCTACAGAAATACTCTACATACACATTACACAGTAATCAGACGTAGTAATAGACCCACCTCCCTGTATCTCCACTCACTGGCCATCTTATCAGCTCCACTGACCATATAGGACACTCTGTAGGTGTACAGGTCCAGACTGTAGTCCATCTGTTTCTCTGTATACTGTATTACCCTGTTCTTCAATGGTCAGGACCCCCACAGGACCACCACAGAGCAGGTGTGATGTGGGTGGTGGATTATTCTCAGCACTGTAGTGACACTGACGTGATGGTGGTGTGTTAGTGTGTGTGGTGCTGGTGTGAGTGGATCAGACACAGCAGTGCTGCTGGAGTGTTGAGACACTGTGTCCACTCACTGTCCACTCTATTAGACACTCCTACCTTGCTGGTCCACCTTGTAGATGGACAGTCAGAGACGATAGCTCATCTGCTGCTACACAGTGTCCATCATGAATGCAAATTTTATTAATATTATATATTGTTTATTTAATATAATTATAATATTATTATTTTTATAACTATTATCAGGCCAAAGCATTTCCAATGTGCTCCTCTGCTGTTGCAGCCAGTGGCCTCAATTATGTACTTGTCCCTGTCTATTTCAGATGCCTCCACCCAATCAGCAGCCTTCGCCCAGCCAGCCCTTTTCTCTGTCTGTGAAGAGGGAGGAGTCTAATATCCCTCGTGCCAGTTCAGGACAGAACTGGGTCTACCCCTCGGAGCAGATGTTCTGGAACGCTATGCTAAGGAAAGGGTAAGCCGATGCTACAGTGGTAGTCCAGCAAACACAGTCATATGCAAATGTTTAGGCGCCCCTGGGCAGATGTTAGCAGAAAACACTGTAAAATATTAATAATCTTAATATGATAACTTGAGTGTTATGTTAAAGATCCAGCAGTAGCTTGCATGAAAAATACCAGACATAAATATAAATATGATAAAACACACCTTAAGAAAAATCCTGATCACATATGAGAACCATGTGGGAGTGGCCTAGCCTGCTCCGCCCCTCATACAGAACTAAAATCATTATCCAGCACAAAGAACATAAGTTATGGCATATTTAACATTTTGCCATGTTTTATTTATATATAAGCTCAAAGGACAAAAAATGAGTCACCTTGTGTGTTTAAGGTGGTAGTAACTTCAGGCTCCTGCAGATGGCGCTGCATGAGGGTGATGGGGCTATAAATCCTGTAGGGTGTGAGTGATGGGATCCATAGATTGAGAAGAGGTGCTACAGTGCTGGGAATGTCTCGTTCCATGTGTGGAAAACGCTCCAGAGCAGGTGTTAATGATTGGCTAAAAGGAGAGACTGCATGTGGGCGTGGCCAAAGACCATAGTGTGAAGGAAGTAGCTGAATCTGCAGGTGTATGGAAGCGTACAGTCATACGGGTCTACCAGCAGTGGCTAAAATCCCAGTCTACAGGGAATTCTCCTCAGAACTGTGCCAGGGAGGGCATCCACCAAATCTGGCCCAGCTGACCAACTCTCTGATGTAATAGAGTCTGAACACTGATATGGCTACATCCAGAAACTGTGCAGTAACATTTGCAGAGGCCCAGAAGTGTTCAGTCATATGTGATGTATATTTGGATGCAATGCACTAACACAAAAAATGCCCACCAGGTGGCGCTGGAAGGAGCAAGACATCTCCCAGAAAGACATGACGAACATCATCAGGATCCACAACCAGAACAACGAGCAGGCATGGAGGGAGATCCTGAGATGGGAGGCGCTGCATCTGAAGTAGGTGAAGAGGAACCCGGTTATGGAGCTATAACGTTTCCTCAGGGTCTGCAGAGTTACTGATCAGTCCCGATTCTGTCTGCTCCCCCACAGAGAATGCCCGTGTGGACCGTCTCTTCTAAGGTTCGGAGGCAAGGCAAAAGATTTCACTCCAAGAGCCCGCTTTCGTCACTGGATGGGGTGAGTCACACCGCCACTGTAGGAATGAATTTGGTCCATATTTGGTAAATAGCGCATAGGCACCGGGCAAAAGTCAGAGACCACCCAGTATTCATTTTAAGGGAGCCTATTATGGTCATTTTCAGTGGTGTTAATTTTATTTTGGGGTTGTGTTAAAATACATTTGCCGGTACCACTTAGAATAAGGCCACCTTTATAAAGGAAATAAAAATTCAAGAAAGAGTTTACGCATTCTTATTTGTTGTTATAAACACTTTACAAGGTATTTAATAAGCAGAGGAAAGACAAAGTAGGACCATCATGCAAAGCTGAGCAGTAGAAACGAATGTGGGTCCACTGTTAGATCAACCACAGGTCACTGTTGTCTTTGTTTATGTGCAGCTTATTAATGACTTATGACTTTAATTAATAACCACTGATAGTGTATATCTGTTCACCCTCTGTCTGTTACGCTCTGTTGGCGCTCCTGTGTCTTTAAGCCCCGCCTCCCAATGAGCCCAGTGTGTGCTGATTTGTCAGAACTCATTAACAAGCCCCCTCAGAGATGCAGAGGTGTTGTAAAGCTGGGAATCCATTTAAAGGTGCAGGGCCGTGTTCCTCCAGGACCAGCTGCAGGCACCCACCCAGGAAGCCGGGGGCTATCCCTGCGCTCGTTGGGCGGTAAGCAGGAAACATCTTGAATAGGCCACCAGTCCATCACTGAGTAGATACACAGACACATACTCACACCTAGGGGGCAGTTTAGCATCTCCAGTTCTGCGTGTCTTTGATCTGTGGGAGGAACCCGGAGCCCCTGGTGGAGGAAACCCTCCCACACAGACATGGGAGGAACATGCGCAGTCCGCACAGAAAAGACTCAGGACGCCCTGTTAGGAATCGAACCCAGACCCTTCTTGCTATGAAGCGACAGCAGTACCCACTGTGCCACCCTACACTCGGTCATCTGATGGGCCAGATGTCCATCAGGTGACCTTTGAACCATCCTGTCAATAAATGACACTGTTCTCTGTTTTATGTCTCCGTTGCTGCAGGCATGAGCTCCCATTTGACCGGCACGACTGGATAGTCGACCGATGTGGAAAAGAAGTCAGATACGTAATAGACTACTACGATGGAGGTCAGGGATCCAGTCACACCATCCTAGACGTCCGTCCTGCGTTTGACTCCTTAGAGGCGGTGTGGGATCGTATGAAGGTGGCCTGGTGGAGATGGACCTCCTCATGACTCTCTGCTTCTACGACTGTATAGGACTTGTATTAATATGCGAATATATTTATGGCTGCGCTCTGGCTTACTTATTCAGTATGACAGGAAGTGCTGTGATGACATCATCATACCTGTTATGCACAAGAATGCAGCTGCTGTTCAGGTTTGGTCATGATATTATGGGATGCAAGTTTGATGACTGCTAATGGACATTAGTAGTATAAGTGAATACTGGGACTTTACTCCACAGGCTGCAGTTTCTGATGATAAACATATTGATAGTTAAAGGGGAAATCTATTGACTGTTCTATATATCCATGTAGCTGAAATGGTTAAATGGTATACAGAGTCATTCAGAGTGGTTTGTTGTGAAATGCTAACATGGAAATGGACCCAATTAAATCAGATGTCCACCAGTAAAAGCTCTCTCATAGAGATATGAGGGACCACCAGTAAAGCTGCACACACCTTTTGAGTTTTTATGTAATGTTAATGATGGTATGTGTGTGTATATATATAATATATATATATATATATATATATATATATATATATATATATATATATATATATATATATATATATATATATATATATATATATATACTCTCATCATACATTATATTTGTTGTTTAACATCTGGTTTCACATCTGGACGGACGCCCCTTTAATGATTTCTGTATGTGTGAGCAGTTTATTCAGAAACGAAATATCGAAAAATAAATAATGAAAAATTTGCTCTGAGACAGAAATACAGTATAATAATTATTCCAAATCTCAGTATAATAAAATAATTTCGGACACCCCAGCTGTGCATGGACAGTGAATAACATGTCTGTATTTGTGTTCTAAGTATGAGAATGATTCCAGAACTGTTCTAGGACCTGAATGTAATATCATACTGAAACAGCCCGTGGTTCCTGAAGACGGTGCTGATTATTTGGACGTGTGAAGAAGTTGTAAGATACTGTAACATACTGTTTCTCTCTCTGTTAATGTGTTTTAGAGCCAGGTGATTAGAAATACTTTAATAAGACACCGAGGTACCCTTAGCTGTAGCTGCTAGTGCAGACTTGGAGCTAATCTCTACTAACTGATTCACTCCCCTGTTCTAAAGAGACTGTGTTCAGATTTTACTGAAAGGGTCATGTATGATCTCCAATAAATAATTTCTTTTTTCCTGCATGTGTGTTCTTTTTTATGGTTAAATGGCATATATGCACTTTTATATGAACAGAAATTTGTGTTGCAGATTAAAAGTTACAAAATTGCCTTTTCTGCCAATGACAAGTTTAACTTAACTGAACGCTGTGTATACAGCAGCAGCCTTGCTGCATCTGACACACTCACACCAGCATAACACACACTAACACACAACTACCAGGTCATGTGTAACTGTGCTGCGCTGAAAATGATCCGCCACCCATGTACCATCTGGTGGTAGGTGTAGCTCAGCGGATAACACCACTATCTGCCAAGTAGCCACCACCACACGTGGGGTTCGAATCCCGGGCTGAGTGACTAGGCTGTGCTACACCAATAAGAGTCCGTGGGCAAGACTCCTAACACTACATTGGCCTACCTGTAACATGATTAACTTGTAAGTTGCTCTGGATAAGAGTGTCAACTAAATAATGAAAAAAAAAAATAATAATAATACCTGCTCTGTGGGGGTCCTGACCATTGAAGAACAGGGTAACTATGTATGTACAGTTTGCAATTTTGTGTGTATATATATATATATCTTTCTACAATTGCAAACTGTACATTAATATGTTAACATAATGTGCATATATAAACATTATGTTAATAACATATTAACTAATTTAAATTTATTTTAAAGGTGACAGGGTTTAATTTAAATAAAAAATATTATCAATATTATTATTATTATTATTATTATTATTATTATTATTATGTAGCTTTACCCCGTAATGGCTCTTGTGTTGACAGGTTGCCGCTCGGAACTGAGTATTTACTGTTCGGTGTTGCAGCACGGTCTTTAAAAGTGTCTGCACCGTCACGCTGTCACGTGGTTAGTGTTTACATCTCTCCAGCGGAGCTGAGTTCAGTAGTTTGATTCAGAAGCTGGAACTCTTCTTTAAACCCTCTGTGCTGAAATGAGTGAGGAGGCGTTGGACGAACTGGCCGTTCTGTCGGCTATTTTCTGCGGAAAGGACGAGTTTGAGGTGATTGAGGATTCGGGTAACTATCACAGGAGGACAAACCACTTCACTGAGGAGGCAGTTCATATCAGACTCAGAGCCTGTGTCCTCACGCTCCTCGGCTCCGGAGTATAGGTCACAGAGTGTCCGCCACCTGTAAAGCACATACAACATATTATCTTCTAGGATATCGTTGTTAAAACCGTATGGGTTTATTTACCGGGATCATAGACAGTGGATCAACATGGAATTTGGCTGGAATATCACAATTCCTCCTGTTAAACTATGATTTCCATAAGTGTTACTTCAATCCGGTTTCAACTTTACAGTTAGGGACTGGTGAAAATGCGGGAAAACAAAACCGCATGGGCCCACAATTCATAAATAAAAACAAGAACGGAGACCGTGCCACGTCACCGAGGGATGGACGAACTTGGCATTTAGATTTAGAACATGTCTGAAATTACAAAATATCATCATTATAAATAAATAAATAATGTTTTCCCCACTTTTATATGTGCTGTAATGTTAATGGAAAGTTAAGAGTATCAGAGTTGCCTAGTGCACTGTAGGTCAATTACAGTCCAATAAGTTGAATCCACACAGATGTCTTCCACTGTTCCACACACAGATCAGATTAGCATAACATTAGACCACCTCCCTATATCTACACTCACTGTCCATTCTATCAGCTCCACTGACCATACAGGACACTCTGTAGGTGTACAGGTCCAGACTGTAGTCCATCTGTTTCTCTGTGTACTGTATTACCCTGTTCTTCAATGGTCAGGACCCCCACAGGACCACCACAGAGCAGGTAGTATGTGGGTGGTGGATCATTCTTAGCACTGCAGTGACACTGACCTGGTAGTGTGGCTGATTAAATACGGTGGTACAGCCCTAACATAATATTCAGTATTACTGTCCTCAGTGTATCACAAGATGTCATATGGTAGTGATCTTGTATTGTGTATTACATCATTGTGGTAATATAGTATCATAGGGCCTTCAGTGAATCTAGAGAGTCACCAATATGTCCAACACTGATATATAGATGCAGAAAATAATGGGCTGCAATAAATGCTGTCAAAAAATTGACAAAGATGGCAAAATTCTGCAAATATGTAAATTTGAAGCTAGCATAGAACATGCAAGATGGACCATGTAAAGCCAGACTAACCCTACGGTGACACTAGGAGGCGACAGAGCGACAAGCGACCAGTCATTTCCTATTGGACTATGCAGTTTGTAGCCATGATTTACTGCAAGTGGCAAATCAACTTGAGATTTTCCCAACTCTATACAAATGAGTTGTGACGCTGTAAAGCGAGATGCTAACCGATTAGCTTCAACCAATTCTTAAATCCAATCATAGACGCACAGGCGTCCAAGGTCCCTCCAGCTTCTGCTCTCTGGTCTTACTGTACCAGTTCTCAGCAGTGTGGTGGCAAACATGGGGTAGAAGCTCAGAACCACTGTTTCCTCTTTGCCCAGTTTATATGATGCGTCTTTGTACATATACAAAGAAATGAAGTGTGGAGGAAGCAGGGGGAATTGTTGGAGTCTCTGGGGAGTTAGGTCACTCAGTAGCTAGCTAGGTTAACCAGCATGCTAACCGGCCAATAAAGCAAGCTATCAGGTTTCCATGCAGATTAGTTAGTCAGTAGTAATATGGCAGGTCCAGTTTTATCAGGAGTATTGCATCGAGCCTCTTTCCTCTCCCTGTGTGCAGCTGAGACGGGCCTTGTGTACCGCATCCGCACGCTGGTACAAGCAGACGAGAAGGAGACGCAGCTGAACCTGACCTTTCACCTCCCTCGCGGATACCCACACGATCCTCCGGATGTGAGCATCAGCTCCAGCGAGCTGTCGAGGAAACGGTGCCAGGAGCTGAAGGAGGTGGTACTGAATAAGGCACGCAGTCTCCAAGCCAGGCCCATGGTGCACGAGCTGGTCATGTGGCTCCAGCAGAACTTCTCTGACCTCGTAGCAACATCAGACATCCTCCAGAGCCAGAACGCACCAGGCGCTAAAGCAGAGGGACTCTGGACGGCCCTGCTGCATTTAGATCACATGAGATCCAGAGCTAAATACATCAGACTGATTGAAAAGTGGGCTGCGGAGCTGGGACTCGCCGGAAGGCTCTTTATGGGAAAGCCTATTTTGATTCTGCTGCAAGGAGAGAGGAGCGGCATTAAGGTACGGCTGAGGATTCAGACTGGAGCCTTAGTATTCACTTCAGAAGACACATCAGAGTCACGACAGATAATTATTCATATCAGAGTAGCTGATAGGAAGTGATGAGGCTCGCTGCTGAGCTCACTCATAGCTAAAGCAACTGATGGATGGATGGATTAATTCGTTCATTCATTCATTTATTGATTAGCTGATTGTTTCATTAATTAATTGATTGATTCCTTCATTATTAATTCATTAATCAATCCATTATTTGTTTATTAATTTAATTATTTATTCATTTACTTAATTATTCATTAATTATTGGATTTATTGATTGATTAATTGATCAATTGGTTGATTGAATAATTCATCATTTATTCCTTAATTAATCCATTGTTAATTTATTAATTAATTCATTACTTAACTGATTCATTCATTCTTTGATTGATGGATTCATTCATTCATTCATTTATTGATTAGCTGATTGTTTCATTAATTGATTCATTCATCATTTATTCATTAATCAATCCATTATTCGTTTATTAATCATTTATTCATTAACTGATTCATTCATCCATTAACTGATTCATTCATTTGTTCTTTGATTAATTGCTTGATTTATTGATTGATTGATTCATGATTTATTCCTTAATTCACCCATTATTGATTGATTGATTGATTGATTCATTCATTCATTCATTCATGCTTTAATCCATTATTCATTTATTAATCATTCATTTATTCATTTACTTAATTATTCATTAGTTATTGGATTAATTGATTGATTAATTGATCAATTGGTTGATTGAATAATTCATAATTTATTCCTTAATTAATCCATTGGTCATTTATTAATTAATTCATTAATTAACTGATTCATTCATTCATTCATTCATTTATCGATCAGTTGATTGATTGGTTGATTCCTTCGTTGAGTCATTCATTCATTCTCTAGTTTTACAGTTTCTGGGTGAGAAAGCTGAGCAGTGCGGTTTTATTCTATAAACTACTGTGTGGCGATGTAAAGTCACCAGACACATCACCACTGACATTCCACCTGTCCCCCACCTTCAGATGAATGTATTATAATTAATAAAGGGACATTGGAATGAGGTGGTACTCATCACGGCCAGTAGAGAGGGGGTCTGTGCCAGTCTGTAGCTGTGATGTCCTGTGTGGTTTTATTTAGATTTATATGCTCAAATTTTCCCAAACCCACAACATTTCTCTCAAACTGTACATCACTATTCACCCACTGTTAGCCCGCCTCCTGAAAAGCCCAGTGTGCTCTAATTGGTTAACTCTCCCAGTCTGTTGTGATTGGTCAACTACCAGAAAGAGCGCGACCCAGAGTCCTATCCTGAAAGTCCTTAAGATCACCGTCCTGACCACCTTACATCTAATGCTACAGATGTTTGGAGCTTGCCCCGACTCATGACACTGGAAATCGTCTGCAGCAGTCGAGGACACTTCCACTGTGCCATTCTGATACCCAGACTGTGGGACTCAAACTAGTGGGCGATATGGGACAAATGTTACGTCACAGTATTTCAAGACATTTTCACAGTGCACAATATGCGTCACAATATTGAAATTTTAATACAGTGATTTTAATTCAGTATTTTACAAACTGCGCTGCACCAAATTCAGTCAAGCAGTCTCATTAAGTTCACGTCATAATGAAACATGGGGTCAGTGTTCTTTAATGAATGACCGTGTCTTCCCTGGCCCAATTTCAAGGAGTATTCCCTGTAGACTGGGATTTTAGCCACTGCTGGTAGACCCGTATGACCGTACGCTTCCATACACCTGCAGATTCATCTACTTCCTTCACACTATGGTCTTTGGCCACGCCCACATGCAGTCCCTCCTTTTAGCCAATCATTAACATCTGCTCTGGAGCGTTTTCCACACATGGAACGAGACATTCCCTGCACTGTAGCACCTCTTCCCAATCTATGGATCCCGTCACTCACACCCCACAGGTATTTATAGCCCCATCATCCTCATGCAGCGCCATCTGGAGGAGCCTGGAGTTACTACACACGAGGTCCGCCGAGCTTATTAAGCACTTGGGTCACCATTATTTGTCTAAGTAGTCTCAGTTCTCCCCAACAGGAGTATATCCACCTCCAGAGAACGGCGAAAGTTGATGTTGACTCATCAGGCAAGCGCTGCAAAGAGAAGATGATGAGCGTGTTGTGTGAGATTCCTCTATCCGAGGATGCTGTGAAGTAAGAGCCTCCTTCGTAAACACTCACTTTCTCCTCGGCCTCATTAATACGTGGTTACTTCATCTCTCTCCTTCCTTCCTTCCTTTCCTCCTCTGCTCTGTATTTCAGGATTTCCACATTTGAAGTTAAAGAAGCTTTATCTTTAGAGGACCTCAAAAAGGAGTTTGATGAAGTTGGGTCATTGAAGCTCTACCAGGAGTTTGTTCCCTCGTTACTGTGAACCTGTTCATCCCTGTTGGTGTTCTCCTGTCTATTGGCACTGGGTGGAGCCCAAGGCTGCTTTTACATCTGGACCCTCGCGAAGTGAAGTCTTCAAGCCGCTAATGGTTAAATACTGCAGGAGAATGATGGCCTGACATTTTCTCCTTGAAGGCTGCTCTGAAATGTTCTGGATCAATTGTAGGTTTTTAAACCCTGTATTTAAGTTAACCTTTACGTTTCCTCAGCCGCAGTAATTCTCTTCCTGTTTCTGAGATGGACGTAGCAGACGGAAACAGGTTACAAGAAGAGAGGTTTTCGTCCACCCTTAAAGGGCCCACGCTGCGGTGAATCAAACCTTTGAGTTTTTGTGGTCTGCAAACTTAAACACTGACTAATACTGCCTTTTGAATTCAGTGCTTTTGTGATGTCGCAAAAACCAACACCTTTACCCAAGTCCACCTGCTAAGACTACAACAGTTTAGCCCCGCCCATTCATGACTTATGGAGATATGAGGAGAGGTCTGCTTTTGGAATGCGGATTAAAACAAGGACACTAATCAGAATATGGATCATTTACATATTAGCCTGTATTTTTGCTGTGTCTGAGACCAATATAAGAAGAACAGCTGCTCCCAGAAGGAGGTGTGGGAGTGCGGTGCTGTTGGGAAGGAAGATAAAGATTACCAGGATCAATAAATGATGATAAATTTAGGCTGATATGATCAATATTTATTGAGCTACACATACAGAAGTCTGTCTCTCAGTATGGCGTTGGGATAAGGCAACATGCCAGACGCATCTGCATTCGCAGCACTGCAGTGACACTGACGTGGTGGTGGTGGTGTTAGTGTGGGTGGTGCTGGTGTGAGTGGATCAGACACAGCAGTGCTGCTAGAGTGTTTAGACACCTCAGAATCGTCGACCAACCAATACTATCCAGTCAGCAGCGTCCTGTGGGCAGGATCCTGCGTCCACTGATGAAGGACCAGAGGATGACCAACACTGCACTGTACAGCAGCAGATGAGCTATCGTCTCTGACTGTCCATCTACAAGGTGGACCAGCAAGGTAGGAGTGTCTAATAGAGTGGACAGTGAGTGGACACTGTGTCTAAACACTCCAGCAGCACTGCTGTGTCTGATCCACTCACACCAGCACCACACACACTAACACACCCCCACCACGTCAGTGTCACTGCAGTGCTGAGAATGATCCACCACCCACATCATACCTGCTCTGTGGGGGTCCTGTGGGGGTCCTGACCATTGAAGAACAGGGTAATACAGTATACAGGGAAACAGATGGACTACAGTCTGGACCTGTACACCTACAGAGTGTCCTGTATGGTCAGTGGAGCTGATATATTCGATAAAGAGTGTAGAGTTGAGTGTAGATTTAATGTTACGGCTGACGGGTGGATCTCTGAAGGTGAATATGCTAACAGGATGATGGGTTATTAGGCATCATTTAAGGGCTGATTATCTGAGCACTAGTTGAGAACATCCCCCCACTCCTGTGTCCGCCTCTCCCGAGTAGAAGCTAGCGGTGTTGGTGGTAGCTGCAGGGGGAGATTTATGTAAAATTCCGTTTTGTAAATCATGATTAACAAAGCTTAATGAAAATCACCCCGCTGGCCTTTACCGCTGTCCTCCCGGAACCATAAATTCACCTTGTTTGACCTTTTCCAGGACATGTTCTTCCAAAACAACACGGCTTAAATGTCATCTACGTAGTGGCATTTACTTGTATAAAATCGCTCTTCGATCTGGTCCGGGAGCAGCCCAGCTTCAGAGAGGCTGAGACACGAGTGATGGACACTCAAAACCGAGTTACGGAGGGGCGGGTGGCGGCAGGGGGTTTAGCTCCTCCAAATGTGGCACGAACTTCCCAGTAAACAATCATATTAGGCTGGGATGTGTCTGGGGACAGCAGGGTGGACGTAAACCTGGTCAAACCAAACCCCAGCGATCCCCCTCTCTCCGGTGTCTGTTATGGCAGCTGCCAGCCTTATCCAACGGGGCCTCGATTTAAACAACCCGTCGTAACGAGCCTATATCATGGAAAAACTGGATTTTCTTCACTACTAGGAAGTTCGTTAGATCCGGTATGTGGATCGTTTTGAAACGTAGCATTGGCTGCATGAACCCAAATATGGAAACCAAGCTGCAAATACAGCCCAGTTTAATGAGTTCCTTGTTTTATGATGCACAAATTTAGTCTGGAGCACTTTAGCCCCACCCATTCCTGTGTTTGAGGTTCTAGATAGGTCAGATCTATATACTGAACTCTCCTTGTTCAACGACAACAGTGTACATACAGTTTTACACTCTGGTACTGAAATTTGGGGGAAGGGAAGGGTAATGCCTGAGACCTCTTACTCCTTCCAGGCTAACGGCCTATGGATTCCCGGGTGTGCCGTCGATTTCCCAAGCTTTATCGCCCCATCCGGTTGCCAGGTACTATCTCTTGGTTCCACCACTCTCTAAAAAAGCTGGTTCCTGGCTCTCTGACTTCACATTCCAGCCTAGGTTCTCAGAGCTCTCTCCCGTCGCTCAGTCACGGTCTGCCCTCATTCGACCACCGTGTGCCGGATGTTACATTTGGATGTTGTCTCCGTTTCAGCTGCGTCTTCTGGGCCACTAATAAACAGCACCATTCTATCTAGATGTGTTGTGGTCACTGACATAGACACTTGGCATCTGCTCTGCGTTCCCCAATATCGCGCCTGACCCTCATTCATCATCACAGCCGAGAGACGCTGCCTTATTAGCATGCAGGCACACACTCGTGAATAATGCTGCCAGTAAAGGCGGCGCTTTTTAATTAAACTGGAGTACCGAGGACGGTTTTAGGTGGGAGATAGACGCGTTAATTACGTTAACCTGGAAAGGCGATATCACAGGATGAGCTTTGGAGAGAAGGCAAGGAGAGGCTAAGCAGATGGCGTGAGCTTTAATTTGTGATTTAATTTGTGGTGAAGGCCCGTGTGTGGTTGATAGGAAGCAGGTTGGTCAGGTTTAAGTGTTTGAGTTAATGTGAGAAAGGGCTTTATCTCACCAGGGGACGTAAGGGGGAACGCTGGCCTTAGTCGTCTTACTCTAAACGATATTTACTTTGTTCACAAAGTAAAGTAAAAACATCTACTCAATTTGCATAACAGCTCGTGTTGGAATGTCCTGCTACTTGCTGGCACTTTCCGCTGTTGTACCCTCCGCCAGTGTGTATGTGCCTTGATGCATAGTGTTCAATAGAGACTGCTTCTCGCAGTAAGATCATGACCTCCCTTGTGATACAGTGGTGTCAGAGGTGGAACAGCTCACTCCAGAGGTCTGAGGCAGAACTGTGCAACTCTAAGGTTGGCGGTAATGACAGGAACAAAGCCTCAAGGACATGGTGCCTGGCATCGTTGTGAACTTGGGCTGGCAGGAAAACCGATGCCAGCCATCATGGGCTCAGTGAGTACAATCGTGCAAAGTTGGTGTTTTCGGTAGTGGAAGCACAAGGTAGGTGTTTCTAATAAAGAGGCCATTTATCAGAAACCCATAGTGGGTGTTTCTAATAAAGTGGCCAGTTAGTGAAAACAGAAGGCAGGTGTTTCTAATAAAGTGGCCAGTTGGTGGAAACAGAAGGCAGGTGTTTCTAATAAAGTGGCCAGTTAGTGGAAACAGAAGGCAGGTGTTTCTAATAAAGTGGCCAGTGAGTGGAAACAGAAGGCAGGTGTTTCTAATAAAGTGGCCAGTTAGTGGAAACAGAATGCAGGTGTTTCTAATAAAGTGGCCAGATAGTGGAAACAGAGGGCAGGTGTTTCTAATAAAGTGGCCAGTGAGTGAAAAAAACAGAAGGTAGGTGTTTCTAACAAAGTGGCCAGTTAGTGGAAGCACAAGGTTGGTGTTTCTAATAAAGTGGCCAGTTAGTGGAAGCACAAAGTAGGTGTTTCTAATAAAGTGGCCAGTTAGTGGAAGCACAAGGTTGGTGTTTTTAATAAAGTGGCCAGTTAGTGGAAACAAGGCAGGTGTTTCTAATAAAGTGGCCAGTTAGTGGAAACAGAAGGTAGGTGTTTCTAATAAAGTGGCCAGTTAGTGGAAGCACAAGGTTGGTGTTTCTAATAAAGTGGCCAGTGAGTGAAAAAAACAGAAGGTAGGTGTTTCTAATAAAGTGGCCAGTGAGTGAAAAAAACAGAAGGTAGGTGTTTCTAATAAAGTGGCCAGTTAGTGGAAGCACAAGGTTGGTGTTTCTAATAAAGTGGCCAGTTAGTGGAAGCACAAGGTTGGTGTTTCTAATAAAGTGGCCAGTTAGTGGAAGCACAAGGTTGGTGTTTTTAATAAAATGGCCAGTTAGTGGAAACAAGGCAGGTGTTTCTAATAAAGTGGCCAGTTAGTGGAAACAGAAGGCAGGTGTTTCTAATAAAGTGGCCAGTTAGTGGAAACAGAAGGTAGGTGTTTCTAATAAAGTGGCCAGTTAGTGGAAACAGAAGGCAGGTGTTTCTAATAAAGTGGCCAGTGAGTGGAAACAGAAGGCAGGTGTTTCTAATAAAGTGGCCAGTCTGTGTATGTAAACTTGTGTGTGGTGCCAGTGACCAGCAGAGGGCACTGTTGTGCTGCTGTAGAGCTTATCTGAGTGCTGTTTGTGCCCACATCAGGTCTCTAACGTGTAGTGCCCCTGACAGTATCGACCTGTTTGCTGGTGACGTATTAATTGGACAGCTTCTGTAAGCTGCTTTCTGCCCACTACAAACAAAAACACAAACTCGCTCGGCTGGTCATAAGTGCGGTAAAAACCTTGATGAGGTTGTGCAGAGCATCTGGGGCGCAGGCCGTGAACTCCTCCGAGTTCATTTTAGCGCGAGGACCCATCAAGCAGAGCGGCTTCTCTTAGTAACTAATTCAGGAGTGATTCGGTCTTACAGAATGCAACTTTGACTTGGGCTGAACGGGGCAGCCGATCAATATTATATCATCACTATGCCTCAGCTGCAGAGTAACACTCTCAGCGGCTGGTTTCAGACTGAAAGGGGTTTTCAGGGGAGGATCAGCACTGACCCATGCAGGTTAGACCATGACTAGGATTAGCGTGTGAACGACAAACCAGATAGTCCAACAGAACCAGTACACCGGACTATTCAGCCCCATTGTCTTCTGTTATGCTGGGGTTTAGCATGGACCTTATCTCTGTAGCCACGACTGTGTGGACATTCAGTAAGCAGTGGTGTCCTCCATGAGTCATCCTGTTAACGGCTGCACCACGCAGGACTACATGCACACAGACCGTTACCACGACTGCCCTTAACACCACGTCACCGTCACCAAAGACTGCAGTGGTGTCGTACCAGACTGTCATGGAGTGACTCAGAATGGCAGCGGGTCATCTTCAGTGACGAGTCCCGCTTTAGTCTTGGTGGAGACGCCCAACGAATCCGTGTGTGGAGGCACCGTGGTCAGCACCGAGATGAACGGTCTGTCGTCACACATCCAGAAGACCTGGTGTCGCTCCACCTCCACCCCTACCGCACCATCTGCAGGAACTGTGTGAGGATGTTCAAGCTGCATGGGATGGATTATCACAGGACTCCATTAGGAACCTCCACAGCTCCATACCGAGACGTCTGGCGTGTTGGGTGAGCAAACACGGCGACCCGAAGCCATACTGAGAGACAGACTTCTGTATGTGTAGCTCAATAAATATTGATCATATCAGTCTAAATTTATCATCAGGTATTGATCCTGGTCACCTTTATCCTCCTTCCCAACAGCACCGCACTCCCACACCTCCTTCTGGGTGCAGCTAGTCTTGAATGTATGTTCTGACAGTAGCGGTGTATTCATACTGACATATATTGAATCCAGACTGACACTCTCTCTCTCTCTCTCTCTCTCTCCGTCTCCCTGTCTCTCTCTCTCTCTCTCTCTTTCTCTGTCTCTCTGTCTCTCTCTCTCTCTCTCTCTCTCTCTCTCTCTCTCTCTCTCTCTCTCTCTCTCTGTCTCTTTTTCTCTCTCTCTCTCTCTCTCTCTCTCTCTCTCTCTCTCTCTCTCTCTCTCTCTCTCTCTCTCTCTCTCTCTCTCTCTTTAAGTTACTCTCTCTCCCTGCTTATGTACTTTGCAGCCCCCCCTGCAGTGAAGTGAGTGGGCCTGGTTGTGGCCCTGCGGGCCGTGTAGTACAGCTCCAGCTGAGCTCCAGCTGAGAGCACGCCTCTGGATGCTGAGAGCCAATCTAATTCTCTAAAATCTCCTCGCGTCCTGCGGGGAATCCTCCGGGATCCTCTAAGGGCCTGTCTTTAATGGGATGAATGGAGCACTTTAAGATTAGAACCCATTTCTACATTAGTACATGTGTTCCTGGACGTCACCCAGCAGCCACGTTCACATGGCTATGACGCAAACCGTGGTGTAGCAGGTTGGAGGAGCATGTGGGGGATGTCAGTTGCAGTGGATTGCCAGAGCGCTGCAGCCTGCCATGGTGAGGATACAAGTTTGGGCCTAGGTGAGGCCACAGCTTTCCTTAGCTGGAAGTCCAAGAGCTAGGGCAGAACCTGAGTATCGTTCTAGATCTTTCTCTGTGCTGAGAGAGGAACACTACTCGATTATCGTTCTAGATCTTTCTCTGTGCTGAGAAGAGGAACACTACTCAGTTATCGTTCTAGATCTTTCTCTGTGCTGAGAGAGGAACACTACTCAGTTATCGTTCTAGCCCTTTTCTGTGCTGGGAAGAGGAACACTACTCAGTTATCGTTCTAGCTCTTTCTCTGTGTTGAGAAGAGGAACACTACTCAGTTATCGTTCTAGATCTTTCTCTGCTGAGAAAAGGAACCCTACTCAGTTATCATTCTAGCTCTTTCTCTGTGCTGAGAAGAGGAACACTACTCAGTTATCGTTCTAGATCTTTCTCTGTGTTGAGAGAGGAACACTACTCGATTATCGTTCTAGATCTTTCTCTGTGCTGAGAAGAGGAACACTACTCAGTTATTGTTCTAGCTTTTTCTCTGTGCTGAGAAGAGGAACACTACTCAGTTATCGTTCTAGCTCTTTCTCTGTGTTGAGAGAGGAACACTACTCGATTATCGTTCTAGATCTTTCTCTGTGCTGAGAGAGGAACACTACTCGATTATCGTTCTAGATCTTTCTCTGTGCTGAGAAGAGGAACACTACTCAGTTATCGTTCTAGATCTTTCTCTGTGCTGAGAGAGGAACACTACTCAGTTATCGTTCTAGCCCTTTTCTGTGCTGGGAAGAGGAACACTACTCAGTTATCGTTCTAGCTCTTTCTCTGTGTTGAGAAGAGGAACACTACTCAGTTATCGTTCTAGATCTTTCTCTGCTGAGAAAAGGAACCCTACTCAGTTATCATTCTAGCTCTTTCTCTGTGCTGAGAAGAGGAACACTACTCAGTTATCGTTCTAGATCTTTCTCTGTGCTGAGAGAGGAACACTACTCAGTTATCGTTCTAGATCTTTCTCTGTGCTGAGAGAGGAACACTACTCAGTTATCGTTCTAGATCTTTCTCTGTGCTGAGAGAGGAACACTACTCAGTTATCGTTCTAGATCTTTCTCTGTGCTGAGAAGAGGAACGCTACTCAGTTATAGTTCTAGATCTTCGTCCTGAGAGGAGGAAACACTACACAGTTATCGTTCTAGCTCTTTCTCTGTGCTGAGAGAGGAACACTACTCAGTTATCGTTCTAGATCTTTCTCTGTGCTGAGAAGAGGAACACTACTCAGTTATTGTTCTAGATCTTTCTCTGTGCTGAGAGAGGAACCCTACTCAGTTATCGTTCTAGCTTGATCTCTGTGCTGAGAGAGGAACACTACTCAGTTATCGTTCTAGCTCTTTCTCTGTGCTGAGAGAGGAACACTACTCAGTTATCATTCTAGATCTTTCTCTGTGCTGAGAGAGGAACACTACTCAGTTATCGTTCTAGATCTTTCTCTGTGCTGAGAGAGGAACACTACACAGTTATCGTTCTAGATCCTTCTCTGTGCTGAGAAGAGGAACACTACACAGTTATCGTTCTAGCTCTTTGTACTGAGAAGAGGAAACACTACACAGTTATCGTTCTAGCTCTTTCTCTGTGCTGAGAAGAGGAACACTACCCAGTTATCGTTCTAGATCTTTCTCTGTGCTGAGAAGAGGAACACTACACAGTTATCGTTCTAGCTCTTTGTGCTGAGAAGAGGAACACTACCCAGTTATCGTTCTAGATCTTTCTCTGTGCTGAGAAGAGGAACACTACTCGATTATCGCTCTAGATCTTTCTCTGTGCTGAGAAGAGGAACACTACCCAGTTATCGTTCTAGATCTTTCTCTGTGCTGAGAGAGGAACACTACTCAGTTATCGTTCTAGATCTTTGTGCTGAGAAGAGGAACACTACTCAGTTATCGTTCTAGCTTGATCTCTGTGCTGATAAGAGGAAACACTATACAGTTATTGTTCTAGATCTTTCCCTGTGCTGTGAAGAGGAACCCTACTCAGTTATCGTTCTAGCTTGATCTCTGTGCTGAGAAGAGGAACACTACTCAGTTATCATTCTAGATCTTTCTCTGTGCTGAGAGAGGAACACTACACAGTTATCGTTCTAGCTCTTTGTGATGAGAAGAGGAACACTACTCAGTTATCGTTCTAGATCTTTCTCTGTGCTGAGAAGAGGAACCTTACTCAGTTATCGTTCTAGCTTTTTCTCTGTGCTGAGAAGAGGAACACTACTCAGTTATCGTTCTAGATCTTTCTCTGCTGAGAGAGGAACCCTACTCAGTTATCAATCTAGCCTGATCTCTGTGCTGAGAGAGGAAACACTCCCCAGTTATTATTCTAGACAGTCAAAGATTGAAACATCCTTAAATATGATAAAGTCAATGTAATACTCAGCTTTGAGTGGCTTATTGATTTCATGAAACTTCCACAAAAACAACATGATAAAATATAACGTTTAATAACCTGTAATCAATAATGTAATAATATTATAATGGTCAAAGATTGCTCACTGAAGAACCCGTTAGGATGTGTGTGGTCATGCAGTACAGTATTTGACAACGGCTTCAAATGTGGCTCCGCCAATCAGATTTCAGAACCACGACTGTCTGTATTATGAACAGTCTCATCTTTGGTTGTGGGTTCCTTCATTGCTACCTAACTGTGCACCTGGTGTCGTCAGGGATCTCCTGAATGCCAAACGCTGATGAGGATGCAGATGGTCAGACCCGGTGCCTGCGGCTCTCTCCTCATCCTGTCTGTTGGGTGATTATTGCCATTATTGTGGAGGTCAGAGCTGATGAACGCCACCGAATAAGGCCAGGTCACAAAGTCAATGACAGTACAATTTGAGCTGATCTAATTTTACCTTCAGCAGACCCCCTGGGGCCCACTTTGTAATCTGGTCAGTACGACAGTTTAGCTGGGCCTTTATGACCTCTTCAGCTGCAGACTTAGGATTCATAACTGAATAGTAAGATCTACTGCTTACTGTCCGAATTATTCAGATTCCATCGTGACACTAATGTGTACATTCTGTAGTCATTAATGATGTAGCATAGTAGCTCCCAAGTGCATATCAAACAACACACCACTCACCACCGCCCTCTAAAGGAGTCAGTACCAACCGTCAAATAAACACCACTCACCCCCACCCTCTAAAGGAGTCATTACCAACCATCAAATAAACACACACCACTCACCACCGCCCTCTAAAGGAGTCATTACCAACCATCAAGTAAACAAACACCACTCACCACCACCCTCTAAAGGAGTCATTACCAACCATCAAACAACACACCACTCACCACCGCCCTCTAAAGTAGTCATTACCAACCATCAAATAAACACCACTCACCACCGCCCTCTAAAGGAGTCATTACCAACCATCAAATAAACACCACTCACCACCGCCCTCTAAAGGAGTCATTACCAACCATCAAATAAACAAACACCACTCACCACCGCCCTCTAAAGGAGTCATTACCAACCATCAAATAAACACCACTCACCACCGCCCTCTAAAGGAGTCATTACCAACCATCAAATAAACACCTCTCACCACCACCGCCCTCTAAAGGAGTCATTACCAACCATCAAATAAACACCACTCACCACCGCCCTCTAAAGGAGTCATTACCAACCATCAAATAAACACCACCCACCACCACCCTCTAAAGGAGTCATTACCGAAAATCAAATAAACAAATATCACTTACCACTGCCCTCTAAAGTAGTCTATACCAATCATAAAAAAACACCACTCACCACCACCCTCTAAAGGAGTCTATACCAACACTCAAATAAACAAATAACACCAACTCAACCACCCACCCCCTCTAAAGGAGTCATCACCGACCATCAAATAAACAAACACCACTCACCACCGCCCTCTAAAGGAGTCATCACCAACCATCAAATAAACACCACTCACCACCACCCTCTAAAGGAGTCATTACCAACCATCAAATAAACACCTCTCACCACCGCCCTCTAAAGGAGTCATTACCAACCATCAAATAAACACCACACACCACCGCCCTCTAAAGGAGTCATTACCAACCATCAAATAACAAACACCACTCACCACCGCCCTCTAAAGGAGTCATTACCAAACATTAAATAAACACCACTCACCACCACCCTCTAAAGAAGTCTTTACCAACCATAAAATAAACACCACTCACCACCACCCTCTAAAGGAGTCATTACCAACCACCAAACAAACACTCACCACCACCCTCTAAAGGAGTCATTACCAACCATCAAATAAACACCACTCACCACCATCCTCTAAAGGAGTCATTACCAACCATCAAATAAACACCACTCACCACCACCCTCTAAAGGAGTCATTACCAACCATCAAACACACACCACTCACCACCACCCTCTAAAGGAGTCATTACCAACCATCAAATAAACACCACTCACCACCGCCCTCTAAAGGAGTCATTACCAACCATCAAATAAACACCACTCACCACCACCCTCTAAAGGAGTCATTACCAACCATCAAATAAACACCACTCACCACCACCCTCTAAAGGAGTCATTACCAACCATCAAACAAACACCACTCAACACCGCCCTCTAAAGGAGTCATTACCAACCAACAATTAAACACCACTCACCACCGCCCTCTAAAGGAGTCATTACCAACCATCAAATAAACACATGCCACTCACCACCACCCTCTAAAGGAGTCATTACCAACCATCAAATAAACACACGCCACTCACCACCGCCCTCTAAAGGAGTCATTACCAAACATTGTATAAACAAGCGTGTGCTGTGGTGTTTTTGCTATGCTGTGAAGGTGGAGAAACAGAGAGTGTAGTAGCATCGTGTGCATCTAAAGTGCAGCTCTGTATCTTTATATAGGTGCACGTTTCCATCTGGCTGGACAAGCGGTGACACTCGGTGGCCTTTTCTGCATGTTCCCGTAAGCGGTAGCGTTAATGCAAGCCGCTGGAGGACAAACACATCTCTGCTTCTCCTTCTCAGAACGGCCTGATCGTTTCCCGACAACACATCATTAATTCCAGACGGGCCAACGCCGCCCTGCTAGTCCACTGTCCTCCTGAACTGATGTTTGCCAAATCTACATGATTTGCGGGGGACGGTGTGAATTTGTTCCTTCTGCCAAGTGCAAATAGGCAGTTTTGTCCAATAGATGCTGCTGGCACTGTGTAAACAAATAACTGGGCCATGCTCAAGTTCTCTGGCGGTTAGCGCCGGAAGTTGGTGGGGAATTTTTTTCTCTGGCATTTTTTTTTTTTTTTTTGCGGTAGAATGTCATTGTTGGGTTCAGAAACAATCAGGAAAATCCGATGCTGGCTGCGACTGACTCATTCTACCGGAAAACAAGAGAGAAAACATATTTGCCGATGCCCTTGAAGATGACGATGTATGCTGCCTAATTGCTGGGAAGAGGATAATTGGGCCACCTGCCAGTTTAAATGCACTTTCTCATGTGTGTCACTTCGTCGCTTTGAGACGCTCAAATACACACGCCGTCTATCAGTGCGCCCAAATTGCACCGGAGGTGGGAATCGGATAACTTTGTTTGATTCGGATCAAGACGCTCAAACAAAAACGCGAAACAAAACAGCTCTTGTTATTCGCAATCGCGCTTTGAATGCTGCGAACTATCGGAGGCTGCCGTGACAACAGTCACACTGCTTTATAGCTTTTCTGCTTCAGCAGTGACAGCTTGCTGAAGGAGGGGATCCGTGAGGTGGGCTCATGAAGAGCATGTTGGAACGAGGCTTCTGACTTCCCCATATCCGGGAAGACAGGAACCCGAAGGTTTCTGAGGCTCCTAGAGGGAAGATCCATCCCTCTATCAGTGAGGCAAAGTATAGCCAGCGGGTACAGGGGTTGGACAATGAAACTGAAACACCTGTCATTGTAGTGTGGGAGGTCTCATGGCTAAATTGGACCAGCCTGGTGGCCAATCTTCATTAACTGCACATTGCACCAGTAAGAGCAGAGTGTGAAGGTTCAGTTAGCAGGTAAGAGCACAGTTCTGCTCAAAATACTGCAATGCACACAGCATTATGGGACATACCAGAGTTCAAAAGAGGACAGATTGTTGGTGCACGTCTTGCTGGCGCATCTGTGACCAAGACAGCAAGTCTTTGTGATGTATCAAGAGCCACGGTATCCAGGGTAATGTCAGCATACCACCAAGAAGGACGAACCTCCACCAGCATCACGTAGTGACCTGGCCACTATCCTGCAAGAGGAATAGCTTAAACTCCCTCTGACCACTGTGCAGGACGCAGTATATGTCATTCCCAAGACCAACTGACGCTGTATTGGCCACAAAAGGAGGCCCTACACCATACTAATAAATGACTGTGGTCTAAAACCAGGTGTTTCAGTTTCATTGTCCAACCCCTGTAGGTACATCAGGCGTGTGGAGAACATGGGAGTTCATCTTCTGCCTTAACCAGGGGCCGGAGGGCCACGAGCTATAATGTTCTTTCCAAGGGGGCTGTAAAAAATTAGCAGGGGGAAAAATTTAAATACAAATTTTAACTACAAAATATTTTTCACTATTTTAGCATTTTGCCGACCCTTGTAGAAAAGACTATGGAATAATTTTTCATATTGAATCTCATTAAGACATTATGTTTTCCTTACGTTCCAGCTAACCTTGTAATACAAAATATAATAAAAGAAAATTGACCCGTATATTTTTGTAAGTATAAAATTTCACAACATGAGTTTTTTCGTCTAACGTTTTAGCTGACCTGCGTAACAAAACTCGGAGATTATTTTCAATTTAGGTTTTTAAATATGAATTTTAACCACATGACCTGTTTCATTTAACGTTCTAGCTAGCATGGTTATATAAAAATATGAGAAAATTGTCCCATATCATTTTTAAGTATGAATTTTTTTTTCAATTAATGTTCTAGCTAACATTCTAATTTATAAATGCAATAATCGTTCCATATTATTGATATTTTTTAAGTGTAGGTTTTGACTACATGAGTCAAAGTGAGTTGAGTTTTTCATCTAAAGTTTCAGCTCATCTGAACAAGAAAAATGTGAGATTATTGTCATATTAGTTTTTAAGAATCATTTTTTACTGTATGAAGTGTTTCATTTAATGTTCTAGCTCACATGGTAATATGAAATATGAGAAATCTGTATTATATGTATTTTAAGTAATTTGATGATTTTTGACTACATGTCTTTCATACAGTGATTCATAACCTGTACAACAAAATATGATTTTTGTAAATAGTGAATTTTCATCAAACATTTTACCTTATGCAATAAAAATTTGGAATTTTTACTGTTTTTTTACCCAACATTTTAGCTTTGTAAAAAAAAAATAAAAAAATAGGAAAGTTGTCCTAAATAGATTAAGTACATTTTTAACTGTGTAAAGTTTTTCACTTTGTGTTTTAGCTAAGATGAAAAATAATATTCCAAAGTTCCAAATTTAACTGCATATGGTTTTTAATTTGATGTTAAGCTAGAACCTGATTTTGAAGTAGAACATGGGGAAATAAAAAAAGCCTTATTAGTTCACAATAGGGCCGCAGAACTTCTGGCCATCTGGCCCAGCGAGCCACGCGATGGATCTGAGCAGATAGTGTTGGGTGTTGTGGTATGTTAGGTAGTTACATTCGGTTTCTCCTTCCTAACACTGCAGGTGGTCCTGTATTTGTGGGTTGCACCTCGGCTGCAGTATTGTGAGAGCGGTGGGCTATGAAAGCAGGATTTTGTGAACGGCGTGCGTTGCAGACCCCACTGATGAAATGATCGGGTTTACCTGGCCGTTGTTTGTTATGGCCGAGCTCAGAAAGGTCAGGGGGAGAACAAAGGGCTGTTAATTACTGGGGTGGGGGCGTGGTGGTCCGTGTTTACAGCTGCTAGATCCAGGCCATATTGCTCTCATTGCTCATCTTGACTTGCCCCACAAGACCCCATACATTTGAATGCAGAGTTTAGAGCAGCTGAACTAAAGCAGGTTGTACTGTAGTGTCTCTCTCTCTTTCTCTCTCTCTCTCTCTCTCTCTCTCTCTCTTTCTCTCTCTCTCTCTCTCTCTCTCTCTCTCTCTCTCTCTCTCTCTCTCTCTCTCTCTCTCTCTCTTTCTCTCTCTCTCTCTCTCTCTCTCTCTCTCTTTCTCTCTCTCTCTCTCTCTCTCTCTCTCTCTTTCTCTCTCTCTCTCTCTCTCTCTTTCTCTCTCTCTCTCTCTCTCTCTCTCTCTCTCACTCCTCTCTCTCTCTCTCTCTCTCTCTCTCTCTCTCTCTCTCTCTCTCTCTCACTCTCTCTCTCTCTCTTTCTCTCTCCTCTCTCTCTCTCCCCTTCTGTCTCTCTCTCTTTCATTCTGTCTCTCTCTCAATATCTCTTTCACTCTCTCTCTTACTTTTACTCTTTCTTTCTCATTTTACTTTTCTCTCATTCTCTCTCTTTCTCTGCTCACTCTTTCTTTCTCTCTCTCTTTCTTTCCTCACTCTCTTTCTATATCTTTCTTTCTCTCTCTCTACACTCCTTTTCATTTTCTCCCTCTTACTGTTCACTCTTTCTTTCTCTCACTCTCGCTGTTTCTCTCTGTTATTTACTTTCTCACTCTCTATCTCTCCTCACTTTCTTTCTCTCTCTTTCTCTCTCCTCACTCTTACTACTCACTTTACTCTCTTGTTCTTTCTCTCTTTCTGTCTCCCTCTTTTGTTATTATATCTCTCTCTCTTATTTTCACTTTCTCTCTGTCTTACTTTCTCCCTCACCTCACTCTTTCTTCCTCTCTCTCTTTCTGTCTTTATCTCTCTCTCTCTCTCTCTCTCTCTCTCTCTCTCTCTCTCTCTCTCTCTCTCTCTCTCTCTCTCTCTCTCTCTCTCTCTCTCTCTCTCTCTCTCTCTCTCTCTCTCTCTCTCTCTCTCTCTCTCTCTCTCTCTCTCTCTCTCTCTTTCTCTCTCTGGCTCCGAGCTGCAGGTGACGAAGCAAACGCAGATTTGAATAACAGATGATGTCGGCGAGATGAACAGATGATATTCCTTCACATGGGACGCGCGTGCGGTCCTGAAAGCAGGTAGCGCAGACGTCTGGAGGCGTTAACCACATGTTTGACTGGAGCGCTGATGCATACCTAAATTTTAATCATCATCAACAAACAACCTCGAGATTTAATTCTGCCCAAAAAAAAAAGAGTGAGCAAGTGGCTGCGTAGCTGGAGCTCCGTGATTAACTGCTGTATTCAGCATGCGCAGCCAAACAAAGCACATTACCCCGCCGAACCGGGTTTACAAGACGTCTTCTACATTAGCAGAAACGAAGCTCCGCTACTGCAGACAGAACAAACCTGTATCACAACTGCTCAGTTTCTGACATTCAGTCATCATCAAAAGAACAGCTGCACCCAGAAGGAGGTGTGGGAGTGCGGTGCTGTTGGGAAGGAAGATAAAGGTGACCAGGATCAATAACTGGTGATAAATTTAGACTGATATGATCAATATTTATTGAGCTACACATACAGAAGTCTGTCTCTCAGTATGGCGTCGGGCCGCCGTGTTTGCTAACCCAACATGCCAGACGTCTCGGTATGGAGCTGTAGAGGTTCCTGATGGTGTCCTGTGATAATCCATCCCATGCAGCTTGAACATCCTCACACAGTTCCTGCAGATGGTGCGGTAGGGGTGGAGGTGGAGGGACACCAGGTCTTCTGGACGTGTGACAGCAAACCGCTCGTCTTGGTGCTGACCACGGTGCCTCCACACACGGATTCGTTGGGCGTCTCCACCAAGACTAAAGTGGGACTCGTCACTGAAGATGACCCGCTGCCATTCTGAGTCACTCCATGACAGTCTGGTACGACACCACTGCAGTCTTTGGTGACGGTGACGTGGTGTTAAGGACAGTCGACGTAACGGTCTGTGTGCATGTAGTCCTGGGTGGTGCAGCCGTCTGCCGATGGTGCTGCACTAACAGGATGACTCATGGAGGGCAGCAATGCTCGCTGGATGTCTGGAGTCGAGGCTGTTGAGTCAGTCAGGTATGCTATATGGTACATCAAGATCCGTCTTGTGCTCTATAGAACCTTTTACAAGGTTTCTTGAAGCACCTTATACTGTAGAACCGGAGAAGAGCTGTCATTCTTTACTCCATGTGTACAAAACCATTTTACAAAGGTTCTTTAGGTTCTCCCCCTATATAGCGGCTTCAATTTTACACAGAATAACCAGAACCCTCTTGGTTCTCCATTCTATCCTGTCAAGGCTTTCTAAAGAACTGCATACAGCAAGTGCTACATCACGGAGAAGGATCAGAGGAGTCCCACTTATTTGGTGCTCTACAAATCAAGGTTCCTGTCTTAACCATATAGAACTGGTTCTCCAGCACAGAGAAGAATTGCCCCATTTTTAAAGGTTCCTTAAAGAACCATATACAACAATTTCTCCAACATGGAGAAGAACAGTTACGCTTTTCAACTCCATAGAACCATTTTTTGGTCCTCTGTCATAAAGGATATCCAGAACTCTCATCTGTGCTCTGTACTATCTTTTCAAAAAGGTTCCTCAAAGAACAGTATACATCAAGTTCTACATTGTGAGGAACAATCAATTTATAAGGTTCTGCGTTAAGCCATATAGAACACGTTCTCCAGCACGGAGAAGAACTGGATCCCCGTTGTGTGCACTACTGAACCATTTTCAAAAGGTTTCTCAAAGAACCATATTCAACAATTTCTCATTCATGAAGTAGAACTCTAACACTAGTATGTTCTATGGAAAAGGTTCTTTAGGTTCTCCCTATACAACATCTCTCATCTTTAGCACTCTTTGGTGCTCTGCATTGTCTTTTTAAAAAGCTCCTCAAAGAAAAATATGGGTTCTACGCCCTACACCATGTTTTGGTGGTAAGTTCTGTCATTAACTACATAGAACAGGTTCTCCAGCATGCAGAAGAACCAGATCTGTTTTTGGTACACTGTTTTCTGTATTTTCTGACATGCAGATCCTCCATCTGGGCTATACTCTCACCTCTGTTTGGTGCTAGATTCTTTAAAGAGCCATATTTAACCGGTTCTTCATATTTAACAGGTTCTGCATTATGCATTTAGAACAGTTCCTGTATTCTTTATTTCTATGTACTGGGATATAAGTATTGTATTTACTAAACCACCCCAGAGAGAACCGCTTCTACAGCACACGTGACATTAGAACAGTGAGCTGCATAGCAGGTACAGTGCAGTCCAATAGTACAGGAACAATCGGGGAACATGGGAGACATTAGTGGACATTTAAGGACGCATGATTCCACAGTTTGTTGGGGGAAGAATCCACCACAGACTGCAGGAAAGGTGACCTTGACTCATTGAAAAAGTTCTCTTTCTTTTCTCACCATCTGTCGACGCTTGCTTTTAGCCACACTTCTGCTCAGCTCTGTCAGAGTCATCAACAGAGCCGGCTGTAACAGATAAAAATACATCTAAAAAAGAAGGGCTCATTGTCAGTCGGCCAAGCAAGCGAACGGGAACACATGTAGCGTTAAGTAACCGAAAGACGTATGGCTTAGGAACAGGACGGCGTTATTCACTGTTTACAGTCTTTGGAGATTCGAGTGGACGACTATGTCTCCTGACAGTAGAGGTGGACGTACTAACACGAAGATGAGGACATGACCTGTCCATGCTCCGCCCACAAGTGGTTGTGCTGTTGTAAGGTTGTAGGAGGTCTTACTGGCTCGTCCTACTTACCGTACTACACTGGCTCAAACACAAATCCCCACAGCCATGTTCCATCATCAGTACCTGACCTCACTAATGCTCAATCAAATCCTCACAGCAGTGTTACAACATCAGTACCTGACCTAACTAATACTCAATCAAATCCTCACAGCCATGTTCTATCATCAGTACCTGACCTCACTAATACTCAATCAAATCATCACAGACATGTTCCATCATCAGTACCTGACCTCACTAATGCTCAAACAACTCCTCACAGCAATGTTCCAACATCAGTACCTGACCTCACTAATGCTCAATTCAATCCTCATAGCAATATTTCAACTTCAGTACCTGACTTCACTAATACTTAATCAAATCCTCACTGCAATGTTCCAATATCAGTACCTAACCTCACTAATGCTCAATCAAATCCTCACAGCAATGTTCCAACATCAGTACCTGACCTCACTAATGCTAACCATGCTTAGCATCAGCATTTGTCTTTCTAATGCACAATCAAATCTTCACAGCAATGTTCCAACATCAGTACCTGACCTCACTAATACTCAATCAAATCCTCACAACAATGTTTCAACATCAGTACATGACCTCACTAATACTCAATCAAATCCTTACAGCAATGTTCCAATATCAGTACCTCACCTCAATAATTCTCAATCAAATCATCACAGCAATGTTCCAACTTCAGTACCTGACCTCACAAATACTGAATCAAATCCTCACAGCAATGTTCCAACATCAGTACCTGACCTCACTAATGCTAACCATGCTTAGCATCAGCATTTGTCTTTCTAATGCACAATCAAATCATCACAGCAATGTTCCATTATCAGTACCTGACCTCACTAATGCTCAATCAAATCCTCACAGCAATGTTCCAACATCAGTATTTAATCTCACTAATGCTCAATCAAATCATCACAGCAATGTTCCAAAATCAATACCTGACCTCACTAATACTCAATCAAATCCTCACAGCAATGTTCCTCACTAAAACTTAATCAACTCCTCACAGCAATGTTCCAACTTCAGTGCCTAATCTCAGTAATACTCAATCAAATCCTCACAGCAATGTTCCTCACTAAAACTTAATCAAATCCTCACAGCAATGTTCCAACTTCAGTACCTGACCTCACAAATACTCAATCAAATCCCCACAGCAATGTTCCAACATCAGTACCTGACCTCACTAATGCTCATTTGAAATCCCAACAGCAATGTTCCAATGTTCCAGCAATGTGTCCTCACTAATGCTAACCATGCTCAGCATCAGTATTTGTCCTCACTAATACACAATCAAATCCTCACCGCCATGTTCCAACATCAGCACCCGACCTCTCTACTGCATCACAGGAGGAACGAGCTCCCTATTAGAACCCTTCATATCAGAAAGGCTACATGCTGGCCGATATCCATAACCATAAACTCTGCTTCTGCTTCAGCAGCTCAAAGGACTCTTACACAAGACCAAACTTGGTTTAGGAGTTCAGATGAAAGTAGGAGCTACAAGCGGAGTTTTTCTCACTTGCTATCAGAGACAGTAGCTTAATGAACGCTCTAATCTAATCAAGTGCACGTACAGTTTTTGTTACATATTTAGAATCATAAGCGGACGTAGGCGTGAGCTGAAAACGCTGATAATACGCCGCAAGCATAAAGACCATCACCTGCGTTCCAACACTTGACGGATTCTAATTTCGCCGTTAATGTCTCATCTTTTATAATGACATTTAAATAACTGCGCACCTTTGTCACCACGGATAGAAAATCTAATTATCCCACTATAAATCCTGGAACATCTCAACTCCCGAACTGCAGAAACAAGTGAAGGGAAATTAGGAAAACTATCATTTGAGTCGCGGCGAGAAGTAATACACTTTAATTACAACTGTGAGTTAAGTTGTTTTGTGTTGGCAAGACATAAAATCGGCTGTTTGCAGGGCGGACGCTGTTATTAATTCGCACGGGGCCTTCGTGTTCTGGTGCCTCGCCTCATTTTGATGAGACAAGGGAAGATTTTATGGCATTCTGCAATACACCCATCTCTTCTAAACTTTCTAAACGAGCTCAAATAAACTCCAGCTCCTTCATTTCACATGCCAGGGGCTTACGTCCAGTCGCCTGCACAATGGAAATGATGGAGCTGGAGTGACCCCGCACGACCCATGTCTTTGTAAAGCACTTAAGTGAGTATGTACTATAGATGTATATCCTGAAATGCTTTGTTGTGGCATTAACGCTGACTTTAACCTTTCCTCTGTTTAGGTTGAGCACTGGTTTGGGGTTGCCAGGTAGGGCTCTTCTCCTCTGGATTCTTCTTTCCAGGTATCAGCACCGGCCCTTGTCCGGGTAGCGTCTGAGCTCAAGGAGAGGTTTAGACTCTAACCTTCTTGTACTAGCTAGGAAACATTCTCCAACGGAACACTAAGCACTGGCTAAGAGTGTCTGCTGGATGTCATAACGTAAATGCAAAAACCTTGCGCTTTATGTTCTAGATATTGTGACGTCTTGTCAAAAGAAGTAGCCAGAAGAAACATAGTCCTTGTGTTCAATGCTTTGGGTATCCTACCTACCTACAAACCATAAAGTAGGACCACCCTGACAGGTTTTGTGACTGTCTATAGGATCAGGAAGAATAAAATACAACTAGAAAAGGGCATTTCCTGAAGGAAACGCGGGATGGTTGCGCAGCTTGCTCAGTGAGGAACGAAGGATGAGTAAACGAGTGCGGGTCAGTATGACTGTGGATAAGCGTCTGGGGGCCTGCCCTTCGTGAGTACGTGAAGTTTGGTGGCTCTCCGGCGAACGAAAACGTTACTGCTTGGTTTGGGTCAAAAATAACTGGGACCCTATGGGAGGAATTAGGGATGAATAAACGACAGATAGATGAGTGCGGGTCTGTATGGCTGTGCACTCGTCCTTGGAGACCTGCCCTTAGTGTACATGTGATGTTTCCTGGTTCTCGGGTGAAGGAAACAGCCAGGTTTGGTTTGGGTCGAAAATGACTGGGACTCTAAGGGAGGATCAAGGGATGAATCAACGACAGATAGAGGAGTGCGGGTCAGTATGGCTGTGGATTAGTGCCTGGGGACCTCCCCTTAGTGTGTATGTGAAGTTTCGCGCCTCTAGCCCGAAAAAAACAGCCAGCTTTAGAGGGGTCCAAAAATGATGGAGACTCTATGGGAGGAACGAGGGATGCGAAACAAAAAGGAGAAATGAACGAGTGCGGGTCAATTAAACAATGTGGTCCTGCTTGGGGCTTCGCCCTGAGTCAGTGTATCCGATTTGGTGTCTCTAGGTTGAGCGGAAGTGGGTTAGATAGACCATATTTTTCGATCCTATTCATTCTCTATGGGAAAAAAATCCGGTAAGATTCCTTCCTACTCGGAATCCGAGCATCCGATCAAAAAGCTGTATACAAGCCCACATCAGCGGATGATACCGGATAATCTGGAGTTGGAACTGAGTCGATATCTCGAAAGCTGCGGGACGAGTTAGTCGCAATGAAATATCCAATAACAGTATAGTTGCATAACAAGCCACATTGGGCCTGCGTTCCTGAATCACGCAGGTGATTGTTAGTACTATACAGTTCAGGTGTGTCTAGGTGCGGGTGGTGGTCCTAATCAACCTCATGGAACCCCTGAATGTCTCGGAATCCAAAATACAGTAAACCTAGAATGAATTGTTCCACAGATTGATGGAGAATCTGATGCATATGGTTCATTTTTCTGAAATGTCAAACGCCTACTCATAGAAGAACCCATTTTGGAGCTTTGCAGATCCATATACACACTCAAAAAAGATGGTTCTTCAAGGGTTCTTTAGCAAAGAAATGGTTCTATATAGAGCAACAAACACTTAAAAATCTTTGGCACAATTAAATGTTTGTTTGCATCGAGAAAGGATTGTTGGAGAATGGAGAACCTTTTTGAAAATGGTTCTATGTTGAACCAGAAATGTTTTTTCAATCATTGCAATGACAAGCTTCAAAACAGTTGTAGCAGATGGTTCTTCTATGGTTCTAAAACATGGTTATATGTAGATGTTGACACTGATGACACATGATGTAAGGGTTCTTTGCATTGTGAAACAGTTCTTCAGACGGATGGAGAATGTGCTATATACGATTTACTTAAAAAAAAAAAAAAAGGTTTTACAGAACACCGAAAAGGGTTCTACTATTGTTATGATGTCAACACATTTTGGCTCTAAATCAAACTTTTTTACAAAAGAACCATATATAGTACATTCTCCATCAGTGTATAAATAGAACCATAAACACTCAGAGAACCATTTGCATGCCTACATGTTTCTCTACATGGCAAAATGATAAAAGGAAAATGTTTTTGAGCTACACGGAAACAAATGCACACTTACAAACTATGGTTCTTTAAGTGGTTCTAAAATGGTTCTATATAGAGCCAGGAACAATCAAAGAACTTTTTACATACTCAAATGTAAATGCTGGTGCATGATTTCTGCATGATGAAATGATCCTTCGGATGGATGGAGAACGTGATGTTTAGGGTTCTATATTGAACTGTTTTGGAAATGGTTCTATATAGCACCAAGATTGGTTCCTCTATTGTTGCAATGCAAATGGTTGAGTTTAGAAGAATCCTTTTTAGAGCTACACATAACAAACCAACATTTAAGAAAGATGGTTCTTCAAAGAGTTCTCAGCAAAGAAGGTGATTCTATCTAGAACCATGATCACTCAAAGAACCCTATGCATGCTTAAATGCTTCTCTGTATGAGATGATGTCAGCTTAATAATGCGTCTCAATAACAACAGACCATTTTGGCTCTAAATAGAACCCGTTTAGGAAAGGCTCAACAAGGAACCACACACTTCACATTCTCCATCAATGTGATTTATATGGATATACACACTTAAAAAGGATGGTTCTTCAAAGTGTTCTCAGCAAAGAAAATGGTTCTGTCTATAACCATGATTACTCAAAGAACCCTTTGCATGCTTCTCTGCATGAGATTGATGGGGATTGTTCTTAATATGGTTCTATATAAAATCATTTTTAAAAAAGCATTCTGTATAGCACCAAAAATGGTTCTACTGTTCTTATGATGTCAGCTCAACAATGTGTTCCATTAACAATAGACCATTTTGGCTCTGAATAGAACCCTTTTAAGAACCATGCATAAGGTTCTATACTGTATAAGGTTCTATACTGAATCTTTTTGGGAATGGTTCTATGTAGCACCAAAATGGGTTCTATTGTCACAATGTCAAGCTTGGTTCTATTTAGAGCCAAATGGTTCTACTGTTGTTATGATGTCAGCTCAACAATATGTTCCATTAACAATAGACCATTTTGGCTCTGAGCAACCAAAAACCATGCATTCTTTCACTGTGATGGGCAATGTTCTATACTGAACCCTTTGGGTATGGTTCTATTTACAGCCAAAATGGTTCTACTGTTATGATTTCAGCTCAACAATGCGTCCCATTAACAATAGACCACTTTTGTTATGATGTCAGCTGAACAATGTGAACCCATTTACAATAACCATGCATTCTCAGAACCCCATAAGGTTCTATACTGTATAAGGTTCTATACTGAACCTTTTTGGGAATGGTTCTATGTAGCACCAAAATGGGTTCTTCTATTGTCACAATGTCAAGCTTGGTTCTATTCAGAGCCAAAATGGTTCTACTGTTGTTATGATGTCAGCTCAACAATGTGTTCCATTAACAATAGACCATTTTGGCTCTCAATAGAACCCTTTTAAGAACCATGCATTCTCCATCACTGTGATGGGCAAGGTTCTATAATGAACATCTTTGGGAATGGTTCTATGTAAGACCAAAATGGGTTCTTCTATTGTCACAATGTCAAGCCTGGTTCTATTCAGAGCCAAAATGGTTCTACTGTTGTTATGATGCCGCCTCAACAATGTGTTCCATTAACAATAGACCATTTTGGCTCTCAATAGAACCCTTTTAAGAACCATGCATTCTCCATCACTGTAATGTATAAGGTTCTATACTGCACCTTTCTGGGAATGGTTCTATGTAGCACCAAAAAAGATTCTTCTATTGTCACAATGTCAAGCTTGGTTCTATTCAGAGCCAAAATGGTTCTACTGTTGTTATGATGTCAGCTTAACAATGTGTTCCATTACCAATAGACCATTTTGGCTCTCAACAGAACCCCATAAGGTTCTATACTGTATAAGGTTCTATACTGAACCTTTTTGGGAATGGCTCTATGTAGCACCAAAATGGGTTCTTCTATTGTCACAATGTCAAGCTTGTAACAACAAAAGAACCCATTTTGGGGCTATATAGAATCACATGTGAAGAACCATTTCAGCAAAGAAACAATTAAGCATATATAGAACGCCTGCTTCTAAACGGAACCCTTAAGGAACCGTATTTTGGAAGTGTGTGCTGCCAAGCATGGATTGCAAGCTTGGAATCTGTACCCTCATTGGCTTTAATGAGGTACGACCGAGCGACAAACAACATTCAATTACAGCACGCTTGTTATTGTCTGCGAAGGTTTCGAAATTTGACGGTTAGAATCTAGAAAAAGGATGAATAACCTTAAAATAGGCTCATAAGACACTGTAGATATTGTACCCCAAGAGACGGTTCCTTTGCAGCCTGTGAACGTGAACGGTAGCGGGTAAAAAAACGAGAGCTACGCGTCAGGAATCCACTGTCTAACTTGCCTGTCACTTCTACCTGGTCCACTGAGAATTGCTCATTAATCACTGGTGGGCGCGCGCTGTTGTTTCGGAGCCTACAGTGGGCTCGGGCGCGCGAGTGATTGAGCTGCAGAAGTGTGGGTAATGAAATCCGTGGCTGGAGAGTTAATTAGTTGAGTTGACCCCGCATCAAGTGAGCGGTCAGATACACCAGCGGTGACACACTCGCCGGAGTGTTGGCGGAGGATAGCGCCTGGAGACGGAAATCACGACCGTCCAGAAATAAAGCCCATCCTGCAACCGCCACCGCCCCCCACCTCCCCCGTCCTCACAGATACACACACTCAACATACTTTCATCCACTTAAATTACACACAGCTCTGGGAATAAGTAAGAGAACACTCCCTTCTTAAATCAGCATCTCCACACGTACAGCAGGTTCTTAGTGAGGAACCGAAGGTTGGGTTCTAGCTTTACTGGCAGATACAGTGAGCGTCTGGTTCATAAGAACAAGGTCCAGCAGCAAACACACAGGACCACACAGCTACAGACTGGCAGAGGGCCAAACCCACTCTCTACTGACCGTGATGAGCGCCACCTCATTCCAATGTCCCTTACCCACCGTAAGATGACCTCAGGTGACCTACAGAGAGACTGGCGAGCGGTGGCTGGGGTGAAACGCACAGCGGGCATGGTTCTAAAAACAGGCTTCTGGAGGTCATTAGTGATTTTCTAATAAACAGATCTAATACAATATCTGATCTGGAGTTTGGGAGACATGGTTCCAGTAGTGTAGAGAACCAAACAGAACTGAGGAATTCTGGTCCAACACAAACCCAGAACCTGTACACCTAGAGACACTGATCAGTTACAGGTGGTCTCAAAGTTTTCCAGAGCTGTATGTAGCCATAATCTGAAACCCAGTTCCTTGTATCTACTCACTGTCCATGTTATTAACTCCACTAATCATATAGGACACTCTGTAGTTGTACAGGTCCAGACTGTAGTCCATCTGTGTCTCTGTATAGGCCTACAGGACCCCCCACAGGACCACCACAGAGCAGGTATGACGTGGGTGGTGGATCATTCTCAGCACTGCAGTGACACTGATGTGGTGGTGGTGGTGTTAGTGTGGGTGGTGCTGGTGTGAGTGGATCAGACACAGCAGTGCTGCTGGAGTGTTTAGACACTGTGTCCACTCACTGTCCACTCTATTAGACACTCCTACCTTGCTGGTCCACCTTGTAGACGTACAGGCTGCCCACAAGATGCTGCCCCTAGGACCCTGCCCACAGGATGCTTCCTACAGGACACTGCCCACAGGACGCTGTTGTGCTGGATAGTTTTGGTTGGTGGACGATTCTTCGTCCAGCAGTGATACTGAGGTGCCCAGAAGCACTGCTGTGTTTGATGCACTCACACCAGCACCACCCACACTAACACCACCACCACCACGTCCATGTCACTGCAGTGCTGAGAATGATCCACCACCTATACCACAAGTCTTTATGATCAGGCATGACCAGGTTGGTCAGTGAAATGAATCAGTATGTGGAGCTTCCAGTGAGCGACCGTGTTTTCTATCACTGTATAGAAAAATCTCCATGCTGCCTTTATGGTTGGATGCACCGAGCGAGCGTGTGCAGGCATTCCGGGCGCGGTTTACATCACGGTGAAAAGACCTAGTATTGATCTGTTTCATCAGAGGATCAATAAAAGGCCAGCGACGTGTGAAGTGCATTCAAAGGTCAGCGTTAATGAGTTCAAATTAAAGCCATTAATTATTTTTTTTCTTTTAACTGCCATCCCTCTACTGCACTCGTCTTAATGGTACATAACAAAAATGACCTGACATTATTTCTTGGTTAATGTGGGGGCAGTTTTGGACACCCAAAATCCAGGGCATTTTTTGTTGCCTGAGGGCAACATAGAGTGACCATGTTACAGAACCATGGAGAAATCGATGAATTCACATATCCGATATGCAGAGAACAATATAAAACCACATACCTCACAAATCATCAAGCAAAAAGGGAAAATACACGTATCACATATTTACATTTACGGCATTTAGCTGACGCTCTTATCCAGAGCGACTTACAAGGGTATTCACATCACAGGTAGGCACAGGTAGTGTTAGGAGTCTTGCCCAAGGACTCTTATTGGTGTAGCACAGCATAGTCACCCAGACCAGGATTCAAACCCCAGTCTCCCACATGTGGTGGTGGCTCCTTGGTGGGTAGTGGTGTTGTCCGCTGAGCTACTCCAACCACCATATTTACATACTGGATTTGATACAGGTGTAGGTTTGTGTCATGTAGGGTGTTGGGTTATATCACACTTCATGTGAAACTTCATAAACCCGTTCCTCTGTTTACACAGGTTCTTTGCAGATGTGTGAACGCTTTTGCCGCCTTCAGAATTTAAAACTTTAGGAAACACCCTACAGGATCTTCTCTGGCCTAACCAACCTCCCATCCTAGAGAAGTTTGTGAAGGGGCGAGAGCCAAAAAGGAAAGAAAGCGGTTTAATGTGAACCACTAATTTTCCTAATTTCAAAATTCAGTATCTGTGTCTAGTAACCTAATATTCTCTACCTGAACTACATTTACCCGACACTCTTATCCAGAGAGACTTACAAGGTTAATCATGTTACAGGTAGGCCAACGTAGTGTTGCCCAAGGACTCTTATTGGTGTAGCACAGCGTAGTCACCCAGACCAGGATTCAAACCCCATGTAGTGGTGGCTTACTGGTGGGTAGTGGTGTTGTCTACTGAGCTACATTGAGCTACGTCTGGAATTTGATAACTAAATTACAAATATCTGATGCACTTATCCAGAGAGACTTACAAGGTTAATCATATTACAGGTAGGCCAAAGCAGTGTTAGGAGTCTTGCCCAAGGACTCTTATTGGTGTAGCACAGCGTAGTCACCCAGACCAGGATTGAAACCCCAGTTTCCCACATGTAGTGGGGGCTTACTGGCGGGTAGTGGCGTTGTCTGCTGAGCTACACTAAGCTACGTCTGGAATTTGATAACTAAATTACAAATATCTGATGCACTTATCCAGAGTGACTTACAAGGTTAATCATATTACAGATACAGGGGTTGGACAATGAAACTGAAACACCTGTGATTTTAGTGTGGGAGGTCTCATGGCTAAATTGGACCAGCCTGGTGGCCAATCTTCATTAATTGCACATTGCACCAGTAAGAGCAGAGTGTGAAGGTTCAGTTAGCAGGTAAGAGCACAGTTCTGCTCAAAATACTGCAATGCACACAGCATTATGGGACATACCAGAGTTCAAAAGAGGACAGAGTGTTGGTGCACGTCTTGCTGGCGCATCTGTGACCAAGACAGCAAGTCTTTGTGATGTATCAAGAGCCACGGTATCCAGGGTAATGTCAGCATACCACCAAGAAGGACGAACCACATCCAACAGGATTAACTGTGGACGCAAGAGGAAGCTGTCTGAAAGGGATGTTCGGGTGCTGACCCGGATTGTATCCAAAAAACATAAAACCACGACTGCCCAAACGACGCTGTACTGGCCGAAAAAGGAGGCCCTACACCATACTAATAAATGATGGTGGTCTAAAACCAGGTGTTTCAGTTTCATTGTCCAACCCCAGTAGGCCGAAGCAGTGTTTGGAGTCTTGCCCAAGGACTCTTATTGGCATAGCACTGCGTAGTCACCCAGACCGGGATTCAAACCCCAGTCTCCCACATGTGATGGTGGCTCTCTGGCGGGTAGTGGTGTTATTCACTGAGCTACACCAACCACATTATATTAGGCAAAAGGTAAATTCAAGATTCAGCCGCTTATGGTCATACGCACAGAGGAACAAGCAGTTACACTGTACAGTGAAGTTATTACTCTGCACTGGCTCCCGGACTACAGTACAAACAATTACGATATGAATATTAAATACTAAATACTAAATAAAGAACCACAAAAACGAAAAAACAGAAATAGATATGTACGTGTAAAAATGAAGAAGAGAGTGAAGTGGGAGAGAAACCTGATTTCTATACGCCAAAAGGTCCAAACACTGAGGACAAATATACACTATATAACCATATAACATGAGCACATAACCAAATTATGCAAATTAAGCATTTGTTCTTCCTATAAATCGGATAAATCTGATGAATCGAAACAGCCAATGCAATGTGTCACCAAACTTTTGAAGGGTGGTGCACTTGAGTAAATACACGAAAGTCAAGAGCATCTATTAAAACGCAAGCACAAGTGCATATATATATATTTATATTTCCAAGCCAGTCGTAAGCTCGTATGATATAATAACTATTGTTTATGGCATGCATGCTGTTGTGTCTTGACAGGGGACCGATCCGGCGCGACACTGAATCACATCGCTTTACGCCTGTGGGGCGTCGGGGGGCTTTTATTCGATCCCTCTCCCCCTCAAACTCTTTGTCTTTTGCGAGCTTTACAGTCAAAATGAGACCGGCAATAATTATTCCAGTCCATCATGGCTCTGTGATAGCTGATCTTTTTTTTATAGGCTTAATATAATTTACAGGCCTTGGAGCACACCCACAGGTGGCATACATTAGATCTTGACTGTTGCAATCAAGCGCAGTGACATGTTTTGATTTAACAAGCTGTGGGAGGCCGGCGGGGCGAGGAGAGAAAGAACGAGAGGGAGGAATAGAGAGAAAAGAAAAAAGAAGCTCTGCTGACGCTCCCTGTCAAAGCCCCCAACAGAGTGGTTGGTGCAGAAACCCTATAGACTGTAACATGCGACAATTACCATGTGCTGATAAACCGGTTATGAACAGACATATATTCATCCCTACTGTTACAGCACCCAATATACAACAGCTACCTTGTACTTCCACTCACTGGCCACTTTATTAGAAACACCTGCCGTGTACTTCCACTCACTGGCCACTTTATTGGAAACACCTGCCTTGTGCTTCCACTCACTGGCCACTTTATTAGAAACACCTGCCGTGTACTTCCACTCACTGGCCACTTTATTGGAAACACCTGCCTTGTGCTTCCACTCACTGGCCACTTTATTAGAAACACCTGCCTTGTACTTTCACTCACTGGCCACTTTATTAGAAACACCTACCTTGAAATTCCACTCACTGGCCACTTTATTAGAAACACCTGCTTTGTACTTCCACTCACTGGCCACTTTATTGGAAACAGCTGCCTTGTACTTCCACTCACTGGCCACTTTATTGGAAACAGCTACCTTGTACTTACACTCACTGGCCACTTTATTGGAAACACCTACCTTGTCTTTCCACTCACTGGCCACTTTATTGGAAACAGCTACCTTGTTCTTCCACTCACTGGCCACTTTATTGGAAACACCTACCTTGTACTTCCACTCACTGGCCACTTTATTGGAAACACCTGCCTTGTACTTCCACTCACTGGCCACTTTATTGGAAACACCTGCTGTGTACTTCCACTCACTGGCCACTTTATTGGAAACAGCTACCTTGTACTTCCACTCACTGGCCACTTTATCGGAAACAGCTACCTTGTACTTCCACTCACTGGCCACTTTATTGGAAACAGCTGCCTTGTACTTCCACTCACTGGCCACTTTATTGGAAACAGCTGCCTTGTACTTCCACTCACTGGCCACTTTATTAGAAACACCTGCCTTGTACTTCCACTCACTGGCCACTTTATTAGAAACACCTACCTTGTACTTCCACTTACTGGCCACTTTATTGGAAACACCTACCTTGTACTTACACTCACTGGCCACTTTATTGGAAACAGCTACCTTGTCTTTCCACTCACTGGCCACTTTATTGGAAACAGCTACCTTGTTCTTCCACTCACTGGCCACTTTATTAGAAACACCTGCTGTGTTCTTCCACTCACTGGCCACTTTATTGGAAACACCTACCTTGTACTTCCACTCACTGGCCACTTTATTGGAAACACCTGCCGTGTACTTCCACTCACTGGCCACATTATTGGAAACAGCTACCTTGCACTTCCACTCACTGGCCACTTTATTAGAAACACCTGCTGTGTACTTGTACTCACTGGCCACTTTATTGGAAACAGCTACCTTGAAATTCCACTCACTGGCCACTTTATTGGAAACAGCTACCTTGAAATTCCACTCACTGGCCACTTTATTGGAAACAGCTACCTTGTACTTCCACCCACTGGCCACTTTATTAGAAACACCTACCTTGAATTTCAGTTTGGTGGGCTGTCTCAGCCTCATGGAGACAGTCGCTGCGGTATGTGTTTGTGAGGAGCGTGTCTCTGAGCCTGTGTGTTCTTTGTCTCCCTCTCAGCCTAAACCTCGGTGTGGGCTCTCTTTCTCTCTCTCGTCTGTCCAGACAAACACATCGATCGTCCGCGGTTTGTTTGGGAGAGATCATTAGATTCGGCTTTTCCGAAGAGAGAGCACAAACCTGCGAGTGCTTTTCCAAGCAGTTTAGGGGCTCTATGTAAACCGCATCTAGAAATAGCATCGCTAAGTCAGTGGAGTTCACTTCAACGTGACTCTGCAAAGATGATGCAGTGCCCTCGAGAACCGCAGGACCAGAGAATAATGAGCACGGAACCTTTTAGAAAACACATGTCCATCTTTGTATGTCCCTACATCAGCACCTACAATTACTGGTGACGCTGGCGTGGTAGTGCGAGGTGCAAACATGTATGGTGTTAATGGAAACACATAGCAGGTTCTAGATATTAAACTGATGAAGTCCCAAATCCCACCATATCTGACTGTAATGTCACATGATTAAGCGGGAATGTCATTCAGAAAGAACCCCAGGTAGTACACAGCACAGGACTGTGGAGTTTGTACCAGATACTTACTCACAATACCTAGAACCCATTTGCCAATTCCATCCAGCTGTCTTAGTACTTACCATTACGGTTCCCAAAGTATTGATCTAGATCTAGTACTTTGGTGATTGTACCGCACAACATACCTGGATAATATCTAGAACCTTTTAAGGACTATTGGAAAAAGTGTTTGCACTTAATAAGAATATTAGGCCATAAGTTTGGGGACAGCATTCTATGCTGGTTTAAGCTGGTCTAGATAAAGGTTACCAGGAACAATGAATGTCTCGGTATGGAGCTGTAGAGGTTCCTGATGGAGTCCTGTGATAATCCATCCCATGCAGCTTGAACATCCTCACACAGTTCCTGCAGATGGTGCGGTAGGGGTGGAGGTGGAGTGACACCAGGTCTTCTGGACGTGTGACAACAAACCGTTCATCTTGGTGCTGACCACGGTGCCTCCACACACGGATTCGTTGGGCGTCTCCACCAAGACTAAAGCGGGACTCGTCACTGAAGATGACCCGCTGCCATTCTGAGTCACTCCATGACAGTCTGGTACGACACCACTGCAGTCTTTGGTGACGGTGACGTGGTGTTAAGGACAGTCGTGGTAACGGTCTGTGTGCATGTAGTCCGTCTGCCAATGGTGCTGCACTAACAGGATGACTGATGGAGGACACCACTGCTCGCCGGATGTCCGCAATCATGGCTGTTGGGTCAGTCAGGTACAGAGATAAGGCCCGCCCTTATTTACACCACATGCACACTGAGCATGAAGCTTAAATCATTAGCATGTCTCACGATGTCAAACCCACCCACCAAGTGTCATTCCGGTCTGAAAGTTCCATCTGGGTGCAGCTATTTTTACCATGATGAGATGTATGATG